>JBBCBC010000017.1:2184663-2530626 GCA_037126765.1 Stenogyne calaminthoides | reverse complement strand
TCGTCCGAATCGTACGTTTGCGGGGGGCAATAACCCTGTTAGAGCCTGCTCCAGACCCGAACCCGCCGTGAACTAATCCTCCTCCTCGACACCTCCATTTCCCCACCCAAACGTGCCGCCCTGACCCGGGCCGGGTGGACCCTCCGCCTCATAACCCGGATCCGAAACCCGAAAGCCGAGAAAAACTCGTACAACGAGTACAACTACAGCAAGTTCCGCCTCTGGCAACTCACCGACTACGACCGAGTCATCTTCATCGACTCGGACGTCGTCGTTTTGCGAAACCTAGATATCCTCTTCCATTTCCCCCAAATGTCGGCCGTCGGGAACGACGGATCGATATTCAATTCGGGGGTTATGGTGATCGAGCCCTCCAATTGCACATTCCGGATGTTAATGGACCGCAGGGGGGAAATTATCTCCTACAACGGCGGGGACCAGGGGTTTCTGAACGAGGTGTTCGTGTGGTGGCACCGATTGCCGCGGCGGGTCAATTTTCTGAAGAATTTCTGGTCGAATACTTCGACGGAGGCGGCCGTGAAGAACGGGCTGTTCGGGTCGGATCCTCCGGGGGTTTATTCGATCCATTATTTGGGGTTGAAGCCGTGGGCGTGTTATCGGGATTATGATTGCAATTGGAATATTGGGGATCAGAGGGTTTACGCGAGCGATGTGGCGCACGCGCGGTGGTGGAAGGTGCACGACGCCATGGATGAGGGTTTGCAGAAATTTTGCAGGCTGACGAAGAGAAGGAGGATTGAATTGGATTGGGATAGGAAAATTGCCAGGGAATTAGGGTTTGGGGATCGACATTGGGGGATTAATGTTACTGATTCGAGAAGATTGAAGATTAATTTGATCTGATTTTTTGGGGGATAATACTATTTCCTAGTAGTGAATTTGATGATTTGCACAGATTCTTTTTGTTTTTTAAAGCCTTGTTATTTTTTTAAAAATATTTTATTTTCGATTTTCACTTTGCATATAAGAGGGAATTTATATTTTTATGGAAGTTGGTCTTACCCATGTTTGTGATAAGTTAATTTTCAGAGTAGATCCTTCCTAGTTTTGGATTATTTATGGTTAATTAATTAATACTACTAGTTTATCTCGTATTTGTATTTATATTTTTAACTGTTTACAACATTTTACAAAAGTAAATGAAGAGATGCATAAGAAAAAATAGATTTTACGATTTTAAAAGTGACAAGAATCGTAATTTTAAATTACCATAAAGTAATTTTTTTGCACTGTGTAATTTGATCCCAAAAGGAGTCGTACATATGGAATAATTTCATACATGGGACGGAATTTTCTACTATTTGAGTCATGTTTTCTTTTAAAATATGATTAGGTTGGACCATAATTTGGGAGCGCATTCCAACATCAATAAAACTTTACTCGAAAAGCAAATCATGCATCTCAATTATGTGCATTCTTCGAAGTTGAATCGGAAAGTGTAAGTCATGTCGTCTTCACCTATCCATTTGTGTGTGATTTTTGGATGGGTGTTATTGAGCGGTTGGATCCAATTTCCCGTTTACCCGCTAACCCAACGAGTAGTCTATTCCTTTTTAGTAGACTCCATAATTGAGGTAGTAGTTTGTAACTCTCCCTTGTACCCATATGTAAATGAAATCACCTTTTTCTAATAAATTATAGATTTGAGCTCTATATACACTAATACAATTAAGTGGCTTAGCCCATCTGGTCACTGGACTCCTCATTTGAGTGGAAGACCCAGATTCGATTTCCTTTGGGAACGAATTGCAGTTAGGGAGTTATAAGGTGGATTGGCGATTTCGTGGAGTATTTGGGTGCTTGGTGTACTAACTATTAACAACTAACATCTAACTTTATCCGATAAAAAAAAAAATATATGATTAGATTGGAGTATATGAAGCACATCTTATACATGAGACTAATTTATGATACCTCCATCTCAAAGTAAACTTTAGTTATAGGATTGACGCAAGTTTTAATTAATATAATATAAATGTATTGTCGCTTGGTGGGGTGTATAAAAAAAAAGTAGAAAGAAAGTGTAGGTTTATGTTAATATTAATTGAGTGAGATTTGATATTATTTTGAGTAAAAGTAGAGATAATTGTTAAGAAAAATGGAACCACAATTTATCAAAAAACGAATGTAAAACTTAAATTAGGACACCCAAAATAATGAAATGTAAAGCTTAACGTGGTGGGATGGAGGGGTATAAATTTTTGCTATATAAAGTCTCTTTAATTAATTAACTTGTATAGTAATCACCTGATTGACTTTCTCAATGTGCAAAATTAATTTCATCTGCCCATCTACATATCGTCTGATATTTTAGCTAATCGTCTTCTTTTAGAGATAATTATTATTTGAAAATTTTGAATTTGTGGAGATTAAAAATAGGCCAAAGTTATAATTAGGAAAAACCTTGTTTAACAAAATGATGAATGTTTGTTTGGGAAAAAAAATGATGAATGTTTGGTTGTGGGGACAAAATCAACTTGTCATGATAATGAAACGACAACCCTAATTCCCCATTGATGGAGCAAAACAAATTCATTAGGTACGCCTAATTAACAGGAAGCACATCAACTGATGTATTAACCGATGCAGTCTTGAATCGTGCCGTGATCACACACGCATAGCGTGGGATACGGTACGATTCAATCTGTTCAGCCATCAAGTTCAAGACAAAGGTCTGTGACAGTGATATGTTTCCTAATTAACAGCTGAAATAACAACTATCTTTATCAAGAGTAACACTCCGACGACCAATTATATCGTGTAACAAATTCACAACTAATATTATTCATTGAAAATAAATAATAATATCAACAGGCGAGAATAATAAGTACTGATCAATTAATATATTTTAATAAAACAATCATTTTTTTTTTACTCCCTCTGTTCCACTATAATTGTCTTGCTTTCCTTTTATGGGCGTCCCACTATAATTTTCCCATTCCATAAAAGGAGAAAGTAACTCCATTATCAATAATTTTTATCCTCACTTTTCACATAATATTACAAAAAATGTCACTCACTACTCCACATACCCTTTTTCTCTTTCCTAATATTTAAAGCTACTCTTTATTTTTATTATTTTTTTTTAAACAAAACAATAAAAATAAACGAGATAATTACACTGAAACGGAGGAAGTCCTATTTATTAGTTTAAATCACTGGTGTTCCTGCCAAGATCAAAAACCAAAAATAAAATAGATTGGGTAGCGGCCCAAGCTAAACAATTGGAACGAAAAAGACTTTTGATTTGACTAGTTTATTCGTTGGCCCACTCTAATAACATAGGTTGAGTCAAGTATTTGTAATCTCAGTCAAATTCTACGCCCTCAGTCTTAATTTAGATTGTACATTTTTTTTTTTTTTTTTTTTTTTGACGGAATACATTTTTCTTAGTCAAACGTACTTATTTTGTTAAAATAAATCGTGATGCAGATTTAGGCCCAAGTATAAATTAAGAAGAAATTGTTGGGCTTGTGTTGTGGGTAATACATTTTAGGCCCAGCAAGCTTAATTGCTAACAAGTCTCTCTTTTAAAGGGCCAGGATTACTTATAGACTTTAATTAGTGGACCTAATGTATGATCATAAACAATTCATATTAGATTGAGGAAAATGGTTTTAGCTAATTGCTACAATTAAAATTTTATTCTCTTTTACTTGTGAAACAGCTTAAGATTCAACAGTACGAGAAGATATTATAATTAGTTGTCCAGTTAAGAAACATTAAAACATAGGGGAAAGAAAATTAAGTTCTGGCTTTAAAAAATATTTCCTTTCCTATAATGAATATACCTCATTTATTGTTAATATGCATGTATATTTGTGTTTGTTTGTACTTATTTAAATAGTGATAACTATATTAAATTATTTTGACTTATATAATATTCTAAAAAATGTAAGTTAGAGTCAATTAACTTTTCAGTTTACTTAATTAGAATTTATATTTAAAAGTTAAAACACATTATTCACGGCCAAGTATAAAACTATATCAAAAAATGAAAATATAAACGAGAATGATAAAAATAAAATGATACAATTCCACCAGAAAAAAAAAATCAGAATTCAATGTAGACAAAATTACCAGATGTAAATTCAAGATAAAACAGATAAATTAAAATTACCTAATGAGTAATACTTGGCTATTATACAACTAATATCGGTTAATACAATAAATATATTTGCGTGAAACGATTTAACAATGAGATGAAATATAATTTAAACATAAAATTTATTTTAATTTATTCTCATATATGAGACTATTTTATATTAAAAAATTATCATAAAAAAATAATGCAAATAAAAATAATTAATACTGAAGTGAGGCACACTTGCATGAAAAGATAAAATATAATTTGAACATGATCCTATATATGAATATTAATTAATTCAGGTGTACCATATACTCATAGTGCATTTTAGATTAATTCGACTTGTTATACTAAAAAGTTGCAACTTATTTACATCGGACCGTGCAATTATTTTTTCATATTATTAATTACATAATTCAGTGTAAATAAGTTGCACTTTTCAATATAATAAATCGCACGATTTTAAAATGTACTATAAGTGCACGGTACACCTAAATGTACATGAGACTCACTCTATTAATTTATGCTAATTTATATTCCATTTTATGTATTAGACCTCCTGTATACCAAGCAATACATCCTAATAAAAGTTATAAAAAAAAAAAAAGTTATAAAACACAATGTCTATCCTAAATCCTAATATATCTATTAAACTTTGCCCACCAAAGACAGCATTAAATGTGTAATAATAAACAAAAAGCAAAAGGACTAAAGGGCCCTCTTATTCCGTAATGGTCGGCGACTTTATCTTTACTAACTAAAACATTAATTAATTATTGACTATACAAATAATTAAAAAAGACAAAAATAATATATTTAATAATCTTTCCATCAAAACTTTTCTCAGTTTCTCATCCAAACCACAAATAATTTTTCCATCATCTGAAATATTAAATCCTAAAAAATAAACATATTTTTAATATTTATACCAAACAAAATAAATTTCGTACAGGAATGGATCTCCTTCGTCTCTGACCCTCACCATAGTCCATAAGTACGCTCCACACACGTGTTATTACATCATATACATACATTCAATATATACACATATCTGTATATATTTCATTTTTTTTTATTAGTAATTTGAATTTTGAATTTCTATTTTTGGGTAAGGAGTGAATTTAGGGAGGGTCGAGAATTATTTGAAGCCAATATTGAGTATAGTTTTCTGTTTTTTCGGGTTTTATTTGGAAATAATTTGATAGCTCGTCATTTTGACCTTTGTCTCTGTGGTTTCTGGTGATTCTTGGTACGTTTCTCCTCTTCTTCTTTGCTTTGACTTTTCTTAGTTTTCTATGATATTTTTGATCGATTGATTTTAATGGATGAATTAATTATGATTTGTTGTGGTTAATTGCGGTTTAATCTGTTTATATTTAATGCATTTCTTATGATTTTTTGTGTTTGATTCTTAATTGAGAGCTTCATTAATGGATTTGAAATGTTATAGATGGTTAATTTGATTGTTTTGTTGATTAATTTTGATTGGAATGAATTACGATTTGTGTGGTTTTTTTAATTAATTAATGTGAATGGGGATGATTTGTTCATTTGGATTTCGAGTGTATGTGTTCTTTGAAGAAAGAAATTCAATTGCATCATGTATTTTAATACATGTATGTTATATTTAAGACACATTTGTGTATATCTACACGAAAACGATCGCAATAGATTATAGTATTGATGCTTCATTCTTAGAAACAAAGGCAAATTAAGTGCTCTACGATTCATTGTTGCGATCGTTGGATTCACATCTAAGCATTTATAAACCGAACGAGTCGTTGGATGATTGTGGCATGTTTTTCTGTTGTTATATGGATGAAGCATTTTAGTTTTTCTTCGGTTACATTACTTGATATTAATATCTTATGATTTTGGATTAGGTTATAGAATTTGATAACATAAGAAGAATGTCACAATCTTATATACAAACCAATTGGAATGCTCGAATTCTTCATTCAATTGCAAAATATTTGTATATACGTCGGTGTTTTCATGATTTGGTTGTATATACGTTTTCACGATCTATTAACGTGTAGTTATATGCAAAAACTCGGGTCGTATTTTTGACATTATGTGATTCCAGGATATCCAGGTACACTATCGACCCTACCATTTGAGGAGAATGGAGGGTGCTAAAGCTTTCGTAGAAGATGAATCTTCTGCTGCACCAGGAACTTCTTCTCCAAGAGAGGACCAATCACCTGCTGCAACCCAAACTATGAACCAAGACCCAAATCCGGTTGTAACTTCTCCAGAAAAGGAACTCAACTCGCCTGATGTTATGTCAAGTCCCGAAGATGATAAAGTAACGGTACATAGAAAATCCGTCTCACTCAGTTCATTGGACGTAAAGGTGGAAAATTATGCATCACCATCAGCAAAAGACTCTTCCGATGATTTACAAACACTTAAATCCTCTGGCTCGTCACCTAAGGCGAAGAACGGTCCAGTTGCCCAACTTGCTGCCAAATTCGCAATCAATACCCCTGTGAATCCACAACTCTCTGTGCTAACTGAATCGACTAAAAACGTCGACTTAAAGAGGGGTCAAATTGACACAACCCCTCCTTTTGAATCTGTCAAGGCTGCTGTTTCCAAGTTTGGTGGGATTGTCGACTGGAAAGCCCACCGATTGCAGACCGTCGAGGTATAAAATTTACCTTTCTTTATCATCCTGTTTGAGTCGGGACGACATTGGTCGTCTCACATAAGGCAAATAATTCTATGCACCATGCAACTCAAATACATTTTTAAATGGTATTAGTTGTTTTACTAAATTTTATTAGTTGATTAGTATTAGTTATTTTCACTCAACGGTATTAGTTGTTTTCGTTGACCAGTATTAGTTTCTCTTTTCAGAAATGTGACAATTGATTGTGCAGCACTTTTAAATGGTATTAGTCGTTCTCATTGAACAGTATTAGTTGGTTCTCCCAGAAATGTGACAATTGATTTTGCGTACAGAGACGGAAAATCATAGAAAAAGAACTGGAGAAAGCGCAGGAGGAGATACCATTATACAAGAAACAATCCCAATTGGCTGAGGAGGCAAAAAAGTTGGTTCTAAAAGAGCTCGAAAGCACTAAAAGACTCATAGAAGAATTGAAGCTTAATCTCGAAAGAGCAGTAACTGAAGAGCAGCAAGCAAAGCAGGATTCCGAGCTTGCAAAGCTGAGGGTGGAAGAGTTAGAACAAGGGATAGCTGATGAATCTAGTGTTGCCTCCAAGGCGCAACTCGAGGTTGCCCGAGCGAGATATCTTGCCGCCGTATCAGAACTTAAGTCCGTTAAAGACGAACTGGAACAGCTCAGAAAAGACTACGCTCTGTTGCTAGCTGAGAAAGATTCATTTGTGAAGAAAGCAGAGGAAGCTATGTCCAAATCGAAAGAAGTCGAGAAATCTGTAGAGGATTTGACGATTGAGCTTATCACGGCGAAAGAATCGTTGGAATCTGCACACGCCGCGCATCTTGAAGCGGAGGAGCACAGGATCGGAGCAGTTATGGCGAAGGAACAGGACACAATGAACTGGGAGAAGGAAATGAAGCAAGCGGAAGAAGAACTCGAGAAATTAAACGAGCAAGTGAAGGTCTCGAAGGGTTTGAAAGAGAAATTGGATTCCGCAACGGCTTTGCTTCACGATTTGAAAGCTGAGCTGGCAACGTACATGGAGTCTAATGTAGAGAGTGAAGAAGGAAATTTCAATGGAATGGATAAACGAACTCGGGCTGATATCGAAGGGGCTCTTTCCGCGGTGAAGAAGGAGCTCGGAGAAGTGAAGGGCAATATCGAGAAAACGACTAATGAAGTTACAATCTTAAAGGTGGCAGCGACTTCGTTGAAGTCGGAACTCGAAAAGGAGAAAGGTGAGCTAGCAAATATCAAGCAAAGGGAAGGAATGGCCTCGGTTGCCGTCTCGTCTCTTGAAGCCGAGCTGAAGAGGACGAAATCGGAAATCGAGGTTTGTCAGATGAGAGAGAAGGAAGAGAGGGAGAAAATGGTGGTGCTTCCGAAGAAACTGCAAGAGGCGGCGGTTATGGCAGATAAGGCAAAATCAGTCGCTGAAAAAGCTCGGGACGAGCTTAGAAAGGCGAAGGAAGAAGCGGAGCAGGCGAAAGCAGGAGCGAGCACAATGGAGAGTAGATTAAGAGCAGCTCAAAAGGAAATAGAAGCAGCAAAGGCTTCTGAGAAGCTGGCTTTGGCAGCTATAAACGCATTGTTGGAGAGCGAGTCAACTCAGAAGAACGACGAGGACTCACCGAATGGGGTCACGCTTTCTTTAGAGGAATATTACGAGCTTAGCAAGAAAGCCCACGAGGCTGAAGAGGAAGCAAATATGCGTGTGGCTGATGCTTTATCTCAGATCGAGTTAGCTAAGGAGTCCGAGTTAAAAAGCTTGAGTAAGCTCGAGGAAGCTAACCGAGTCAACTCAGAAAGAAAGAGCGCGTTGGAAATCGCTTTGGATAAAGCTGAGAAGGCTAAAGAAGGAAAGCTGGGAGTCGAGCAGGAGCTAAGAAAATGGAGGGCTGAAAATGAAAAAAGACGAAAAGCTGGTGAATCGATTCCAAAAGTAAATTCAGACAGCACTCCTGCTTTGCAACAGGTTTCAACGAGCCCAAAGTCGTTTACTAGCAATAATAATACAGAGACCGATACATCTCCAGACATCAAAGTTGCCAAGAAAAAGAAGAGATCTTTCTTCCCAAAGATTTTCATGTTCTTGGGGAGAAAGAAATCGCATGCATCTAAGTCGTCATCATGATGATCATATAATCCGTTTGTTTTGTCGTGAGTTCTCAGTTTTTTGTTTGTGTCTTGAAATCCGCTTGCCTTGAAATTGGTTTCCTCTAATCACCAGAATCTGCTGTTCATCGTTGACAAAGTCTATATTTGTAGAGAGAGATATTGTTTTGTGTACAATAGGTTGATCAGATAAAAATATTTTTTGCTGATAAGAACCCTCTATGTGTTTCCATTCAATAGGTATTTGGTTCTGTACTGTAAAATGTAGTCAATTCTGGATTTTCTACATTTCATTTCTGGATATATATATATATGTATAGATAGTGGACATTATTTTTGATGATTTTCACTCAATTGAATCAGCAATTGAACTATATGTAACTTTCCAAATATTGCAATGAAACATTGAAAGAATGCCCTATTACAAGTGTATCATCTGAATGCTATATTAAGGTTTAGATCCAAGAATTGTTTGAATGATTGTTTTATGCCAGGGATTAGAGAGATGTTCCATGAGATTATCAATAGGTCCAACATGTGTGACATTAGCTTGAACAAAGAATCCAATCATGGCTACCATTGCCAATCGTCCTGCGTAAAAGCGAAACAAATGTAACAAGTTAGAAAGGGAAAACAGAGAAGAATGAGAAAAACAGAATCAAAATCTGCAAAAAATTTACCATTTTTAATCTCTTTCAGCTTCCATTCATGAGCATTCTTTATATCCTTAGCAACTCCTAGAGGATTAAGCAACGGGCCACCAGGGTACCTGTCATGAAATTACAACATCTGTAAAATCTTGAACTGTAAGAATTTGCAGTGACTTTCTTGCTAACTGAAGAAAGGCGTAGATTACCCGGGTTCCAGCCCTTCAAGGGCAGCTTCTATGCCAAAGAATGGATCTTTGGCTTGAGATCCAGGGTTTTTGAAATCCATGTATCTTTTGGTTTCAACAAAGCTGGTAAAAGAGTGTAACAGGATAATGGGTCACGTTGCTCAAGAATTTTAAGGAAATAATGTATATTTGTGGAGATGATTAGATTTTGGTACCCCATCAAGAGTAACTGAACTATGAAGAGAGTCGTGGTGTTAGCAAAACCAAATTTGGTAGCACCGGCTTCATACCAGACGGGCAAGTTTTTAATTCCTGTTACACGTAGAAACTGCAGGAAAACGAGCAAGAAGCGAGCCTCAGAATGGTACTTCATCCAGATCGAAGTATATCAAGTATCAACCAGTCTAATCTTTATACCAAACAATCAAGATTTCAAGAATACAAAATTACTAAAAGCTGGATTCTTGTGGTTGTCTTCTTTACAAAATCTGATTGGAAATAATGACTTACATCAGTGAAAAGAATCCCTGCAACTCCAGCCATAGCAAACCGAGCATGAACTAGCTCTGCTTGCACATACCACTTCAAGTTTTCAGAATCCTCACCAAGTCCAAGAGGATCGAACCCAAAATCTCCAGGAAGTCTACAAGAATACCATAAAAATGCATTCATACAAAATATTCAAATTTTCATGTTGAACTGCAAGGTTAATTGGAGAGGGACCAAAAAGTAATTGGACAACATGGGCTCACGTTCCATCGAGATAAGGTGGAGGGTCGAGGCCAGGGAGCCATGTGGGTCGACTCTGAGCTCGAGCCACCAATCGCTTACGTGGCTGCGTTAAACCCTTCTTCACAAGCCAGCTACTGTTTGATCTGCTGAATAGAGTCTGGTTGATGCTTTTTCCAGGGAAAGGGGAGGAGATAGGGTGAGCCAAAATTTGGAAGCCTCTTCCCACTGCTGTATCCATCTTCTTTCCCTGAAATTCTCTTTTCAAATTCTTGCAGAATACCTATCAAAAAGGTGAAAAAAAACAAGGTCCACAATGCAGGTTTCAATTTACTCTCAGACAAAATACATGATAGCACGGCCCCACTTATCCTTTTCTTTTGAGCCCTCCCTCTATTGTTCCCTGTCATTTACTACAGCACTGAATTTGAACATTTTAGACAAGTATAAGTCATGGAATTTTGCAAACACAATACATTTTTAGTATCTGAACTGAACATTCAAGTACTACAGCTAGAAAGATTGCTGGGTGCAATCGATAAATGTCAAATTTGTTCTTCCAGCATAACAACACATACAATGCAAGTCAATTCTCTGAATTGACCTCCAAACATAAGAACTCTTCAAAATACAAATGAGTTCACAATAAACCTAACACACAAGTCTAGAAATTGATTATCGTTAAAACTGCAATCTACTGCTTGATATGCTGAAGGAGCTGACTTTCATGGGGGTAGCCACCACAAGCGGTGCTTCAGGCGAGTCGCTGACTGCATACTTCTCGTGCATAAATCGACTGTCAACAATTGAGTCATCTTTCAGAACTATCTTGTAACAGTAGCAGCTCTTCAGGCCCACTTGATTCTTATAGCATTCATGAGAGCCGTCTTTCACCTGTTGGAAATTCCAAATAACACTAAACTTGCCCACAGTGGCAACCAGGTGTCTCTCCTGCTTCCCATCCTCAGTAACCTGATCAATTTTGGATCTTTTCAAGAATTAGTATGCCAATAAAGGGCAGGAACTTTAGAAAGGAAAAAAGAAAATCAAACAAGGAATAGATACTACATTACTACGAAAGAAAGATAGAGAGATATTCAGCCATTATTCACTCTCTGTGTCTAGACAAGTTAAAGGTTAAAATGGGCATTGCAATACTTCTTAACCAAATTCTCCTCCTACAGCACCAATATCTTGGCTTTTAAAAATAATAGATGAATTCGAAAGGTGAAAGCATCACATACATCATAAAACAATCAAGTTAATTTGTATTTGGTCTTCTTTTAGTTGTAGCCTGAACTCCAATTAGAACAGAACAGAGATAAACTTTACAATTAGAATTTAATCATGGGACTGAAGATGCATGAAAATAGTCCAGGTTTTTTACGGATGGTAATGGATAAATGCCACTTGAGAGCTAAAAGCTTGTGTAAAGGTTTAGCTTATCCACACAGTAATTGTTCATGAAAATTTTCACCAAAAGAATTGAAAATGGAACAGCATAGGCTTATTGAAATTTCACATTCTGCCTCTGGAGATTTTCAGAATTGCTGAACACGTTTCTTAGGAACCTAACAGAAATACACTCAGGATTTCAACAAATGGATCATATTACGAAATAAAATCTCAGTACAAGTGTACAACTATATATTGCAGTATACAAAATTCATTTAACCCTTCAATTAGCAAATATAAATCACGTGTCTGTAAATCATTCAAAGGAAAACTGATAAACAAACTTTCTTAAGCCACGACAGATGGATAACACTCAAATCAATAAATAAAATGCTAAAATATCAATTAATAGAAAAGGAAATGTAAACAAGTCAAGTTATATCACAATATTATCAAGGAACAAACAAATTAACAAATAAATGTGAAGACCAACTAAATATATCAACAATACATGTGAACACGTTTCTTAGGAACCCAACGGAAATGGATATCAACAAATGAATCACATTACTAACTAAAATCTCACAACAACTAAATATATTACAGTATACAAAATTCATTTAACCCTTTATTAGCATATATAAATCACATGGCTGCAAAAAATTCAAACAATAATGAAATACAAGCTTTCTCAAGCCACAACAGATAGAAAACACTCAAATCAATAAAATAAAATCGATAAAATATCGATTAACAAAAATGGAAACAAAAACCAGCAAGTTATATCACAATCTTATTCAAGGAACAAACAAGATTAACAATAAATGTGAAGGCCAAACAAACTATAATTGGAACGCGACAAATGCACATGTATACGTACCCAAGAGAACTGAGCCTTCCGGAACTTGTTAGCTCCAGCCATATGAGAATCCAAAGGAGTCAACTTCAACAATCTTGGAGCTGGAATCCTATTCCCCATTCGACCAGCAAAACCGGTCTTAGCCTTCCCATCTTTATCTGTGAACATACTGCATATGAGAATCAAATAAGAATCAGTAGTCCCCAAAATCCATTTCCCATCATAGGTGACATCAACATGAGTGATAGGTGATCCCAGCCCTGGGAATGCAGTCTTTGCCATCCTCATAGAACTGGTGGAATACAGCCTAATTTTCCCATCAAGCGACCCAACCACAATTGATCCATCACCAGTAGTAGCAAAGCACTGAAAATTAGTCCCCCTAGAAAACTGATGCCCCTGGGTCCAATTCAACACAGGTGTGCTCTCGTTTACAAGATCTTGGACCATTCCCCTGCGATCACGCATATCCCACCTGCATAATCTGTTATCATCAAGACCCAAAAAGGTTGATCCAGATGGATCCATCTGTGCAGATTTACTATCATTAGTGATATCTCTCATTGAAATATCAGTCCCATCTTTTTCAAACTTCCACTCAGTCACAACTCTCCCAGTTTCAATATCAAGCTGATGCAAACCTCTAGAATGTAACTTCTCATCGTTCATAGGGCTCATGAGAAGCATATTAGTCTCGGCTTTCATAAGCAGAGCCTTTCTGGGAGTCATGTAACTGGCGTTAGAAGCTTTCCTCCCACTCAATTTCCCATCATCAAAATTCACATAAATGCCCTTCCCTTGAATGCCATGACTATAATTCCTAACAACCTGAATCCCTGAATCACTAACTAAGAAACTATTATCTAAAGCACCCAAAGCCAAGCTCTGAATAGCATTACCATTTACTGCGTCCTCCTCAAACTGCTCAGTCAAATCATGGTTCCTTTTTATAGGAGTTTTGGTGGGAGGAGTCCTCATCAAAGACTCCTCTGCGTCCTCCCACATTGAATCATCAGCAGCCTCAGGATTCGCCCATCCAATGAAATCCTTCCCGTACACCTTAAGCTTATTCGCTTCATTAGCTTCATATCCATGAGTATTCTCAAACATACAATCCTGATACTTCTTAGTAAAGAACTCCCACTCTTCAGGGCTGGAAAACTTAATCGCCCAAACCCCATTAGCCACAAAATCCACGCGCTTCTGTTCCTTAAACGCCTTGATTTGCAAATTCTCATCCACTTTAGCCCTCACTTTCGACCCAATTTTCAAAATCCAGCACGAATTCGTGTCAGATCCTTCCTCATCGTCGTACTCATCTTCTTCCTCCTCGTTCAAAGCCTTTTTGATAAAAGCATACGAAGCAACCTTCTCGGAAACCACCCATTTCGAGTTCCCGGTGTTCCCACCGACATGGTGGTACAGCTTCACCGCGTTCTTCGGTATCGCGTCACTCGATTTGCCATTGTACTTGAGTTTCAGAGCTTTGAGCCTCGATTCGACTTCATCGAGCGACGAAGGCGTTTTGGGGTGTCTCTGTTTCTGGTCAGAGGGCTGCGACGATGGAGTGCCGTAGGCGTCCTCCGAATCAGACTCTTGGTGTGTAGTTTCCTGCGAAAGATCAAGATCTTCTCGGCTGTGGTTGGCGCCCATCCCGTCGGCGTTTCGCGAGAGAGAAATGGGGGAGCGGGAGTTGAGAAGTTTTGAAATTTGGGGGTTAGGGTTTCCAAAGGGTAAATAACTAAATATTAATACTAACTTGGCATTTTAAAACCATTGGGTAATGTTTGGTTGGCTGCTTTCAACGGATGTGAGGCTGTGAGTCCTACAAAAAAAAATTAATCGAGAATTATCTTTATCACGATATTAAAATTACAAATATTATAATCTACGATTATTTTATCTTATTTTATAACTGGTTTGAATTTTTAAAATTTCAAAATGCCTTGCCTAAAGGTTAAGATAGCTTCGAATCTGGATAAATTCTAATTCTAATCCAATCTTCATTTTTAATCCCTTAACTTAACCCAACTTGAATTGCAGCAGTCTTCTAATTGTTTTGCATTTTAAAATTAGTTTGAGAATTACATCTTTTTCGCAAATTTATATATGAAATATTTTACGGAAGTAGGATACTTGAAATATGATCTGCAGTTCAAAATAAGAAACGCATAAATACGGAGCGAAAAATCTATGGATCATTTACGGTTTGAACCGGGTCAAATCGATTTTTAAATAAATGTGTTTTACGGTATGAACAAAACAAAATTCTCTCTATTTCACTAATTTTCCCTTTATTATTTATATGTTTCTTCTTCTGACATGTGACCAACTCAAACCACTAACTTAAATAATTGAATTAGTAAAAATAATTTTTTTTCCATCATCACGTAATAACACATTATTTCTCTTACATTAATAAATAATTATCTTTATAGTAACATAAATTAGGAGCGGGTTTTTCAATTTTGTCTTTGTACAATTTTTTAGGAAAGAATTTGCTTGATTCGATAAGTGTGATATACTAAATTTTATTGAGTTGGTATGCTGTGAAATTTGTTTATCGTGAAACTGATTTTTTTTTTTATAGACATAGTCTTTAATAATATAAGTCACATCCTTCAGTTATCACTACGACACTCTTTGATATAATATAAGTCACACTCTTCACTTTTATGAGTAATACTCTTTATAGTACAACGTCACACCCTTTACAGTAAAAAGTCACACTCTTTAGTAATAAAAGTCACACTCCTTAATCACTTTCACCGTAAAACTTGTTCACGCTATACTTTACCAATTTTTTTATATTTTTCCTATATATAATTAAATCAAGTCGTTTACAAATTATTTGAGACTCGATTTAAAAAATAATCGTTCTCGCTAATTTAATAAAACTCGGTCAACATAAACAAACAAAGCTCAATGTTATTTGGTATGTCATGTCAGCTCATAAACAATCTCGTTAATAAATTCGTGAGCTAATTTATATTAATTATAATAAATAATATAATTTTAATTTGTAATTTTCACACTAAATATGTTTAATAAATATAAAAATATTCAATTTATTTAATTAAGTCAAATTAAAGGGTTGAATTTAATAGATATACAAAATTATTTTAGAAATGTATAATTTTGTTTTTATAATAAATTGATGAATAATTTAATTGAAAATTGATAGTATTAAACTCGTTAGGCTCATATAAACTCAATTTAACTCGAAAAAACTCATAAATATTCGATAATTAAGCTTGAACTCAGCTAGATAATAAAAAAACCAAACCTAACACTCAAATGATTTGCTCGGCTTGGTTCGATTACGTCCACTATAGATGGGGGGATTAAGGTTGACTTCCTTACATTTACATCAAATCAAACAATAAGTTATGCACAAAACTCCGACTATGTACGTATCAGGATAAACTCACACTACATCTACAACCAACGGAAGCTATAATGGAAAATAATACTCATTGAATGGGAAAAAATCAAACAAATAAAACAAGATTATCAAAATAACATGGATAATAATGAAATAACTATCAATGTTTGAACTTTGAAGCTCTGATAGCCAAGACAAAGAGAGTTCCAGCATAGATTTACAGTCGTAGGCTCAAAATTCGTATCATCTACCCAATGAATCCAACATCATTTTATTTTTTACATACCCACATGAATATATGCATATATATATATATATATTGTGTTTAAATGGACCCTATATGCTACAGTAGGAGTAGTATCTTCAAGACTGCAGAATTCAATACCAAAAGATAACAATATGAAGCTTAGCCGAGCTACGAAGATAGTTCTTCAATTCTTACCCAGATTTATTCACATATGGCTTCCCAAATTTTGGAAAGTAATGCTCAAATCATCTAAAATGCAAATCTTTCCAGTAAGTATGGAGAAAACTGGACAAAACTGGTTTGAGAGAAAGCAGATACCATATCAATTTATTATATGCTTCAAATACCTCAAGAAATGATGGCCATCAGGAGTAAAATTAACGTCTAAACATTTCATTTATCTCAGAGATAACCATATCTGAAACCACAAGATAACACAATGACATTGAAAAGGATGACTCCTTGATTTTGTAACCTTATTTTTACATGATACCTTAAGGGCTCACATCTTTGATGGCTTCGGGAATATGTCGGGAGTAAATTTCTGTGCTGCGCTGATACTACCCTTTATCTTCATCGCACCCCTACATTTTATTCACGTGGAATCGATTAAATTCTGTTCAAATAATCATAAATTGTAAATAATGTTGAGTTGGAAAAACACGGCACCTCATAAAGGCCATTTGTGGGTTCATCTTCCCTGAAGCAACCTTCATGAAATCATCATCAGTGAACGAGAAAGTTGCATCCGGTTTCCCATCTTTATACTCCCCTATGGTATCAAAAGTTCAGCTTTTAGTCAACATCAGAAAGTGTAATACATTTTCAAGATAAATTCCAAACTACTTATAATCAGTATACCTTTCGTGCTCGTTACTGATTTAGTTCTCAATGAAGTTGCAACTCATACAAAAAGCACACATTATGAAAATGGATACTGTAAATTAATGCATTGGTTTGGCCAGAAGATGTTGGAGTATAAGTTATGTAATTACAAAACATATAATAGCCTCATCTATACTGAATTCAACATTTCTTGCTTTGCTAAAGCCAAGATAAATCTAGCTAGCCACATCGATCTCAAACCCAGTGCAACTTGGACTGTTTGCTAGAGATAGGAATTCAATCGCTAACAGAAGTTAAAAATTGAGCCTCGTCTCAATTCCAAATGGTGTTTCAATTATTTATTCGAATTACCTCCACGAGTATAAAATGGAATCATTAATATACACAAAACTTGTTGGAATAAAGGAATTGAACTGATCCAACCCTTACAGCAAACTTATTCGGAATCTCAGACCCCATAATGGTTCAATCGAACAATTAATCCGTCAAATTCTAGCTTCAATAATCAGTTATACAGTAAGCATAATCACAATTAGTTGCTTATGCTTATTGTATAACTGATTGAAGATTGATTAAATTCTAGCTTCAATAATCAGTTATACAATATAATCAGTCTTGCTTCAATCAATCTTCCAATTTATAAGAACTAATAGCTGCTTAAATTAAAAATAATTCTCCAATAACCAAGTTGCAACACAATCAAATACCAAACTGTAACAATTCCCAAACAGAGATATAAATTAAATGATCAAAATTAATCAGAGCACAAAAGCCCTAACCTTCTTTGACCTCCCCTTTCTTCAAATCCACCACAAAGGATTTCTCATTGAACCCAATTTTCTGCCAAATTGGTCCAATAAAACATTAATCAATACACACAAACCCTAATAACAATTAACCCGATTACATAAACACCAATCCAATATAATTCATAAAAATAAGAAATCAAACCTTAGGAGCAATATTGATCTGATAAACGAGGCCAATTTTCTTCGTGAGCTCTTTTCCTGCATCGGATTTCACATGGGCCTTCATGAGCTCCATTAGCGCTTCGGATTTCAGCTGAACCGAGTCTGCCATTCCTGCTTTGCGCCAACTGCAAACTAATTACTAAAAAAATGAATAATGTAACAAGAAATCGCGAAAGGGCGAATATATAGTGAAATTCACTGATGTGTAAAATTTATGGGCAATTAGACGAGATGTATGATGGGGGCTAGTAGGTGGAAACGAAATGATTAAATACTCCATTGCCATTATCTGAAGCACGCAATTCAATGCAATCTTTCCGTGATGTCAACGGAAGCATTTATTTTTCTCCAATTTACCTAATTTTCAATTTATATCTCTATTATCTATATTACTCCTTACGTCCCCCAAAAGTATGCTAGGAGGGCTGAAACAGATTTTACGAAAATGTAGATTAAGTACGTTTATGGACACAATTTTTTTTATGTTCATAGTCCAACAATCACTTAATTACTCAAGTTATCATTATACTTTACTCACATTCAATTATATTATTTATAAATGTACTTAATATATCTTTCCGTAAAACTTATTTTAACCCTCTGAGCATACTTTTGGGGGACATAGGTAGTATATTTTTACTATATATTACTGTATTGTGTTTCTATGATCCAAATGTGTGTATTTTGTAGGATTTGATAGAGTATGATTTAAAAAAAGTACTCTATCCATCTCAGGATTATTGTAACACTAAAAATAGACCGCAAAACAAAGAAAAAAGTGAAAAGTGAATTTAAGTGTAATAAAGAAGTATTGTGAGTAATTAAAGGTGAAGATGTTGACTTTTAGTGAGTATTTTGAAAGTATTGCAATAATGTTGGGACGTCCAAATAAAGCAAGTGTTGCAGTAATCATAGTACTGAGGGAGTAGTTGATAAAAAACTCCTGAAACGATATAATATGTGAGACGAAATATAAAATAACAAAAATTAATATATATATTTTTTAATTGTTAAAACGTGCTCATTCTAATATGTCTCGACATTTTATATTTTTTGTTTTAAATCAATGTTTTCAAAACCGGGTTGAACCGGCCGGTTCAACTGGTTGAACCTGAAACCGGCCGGTAACCCGGTTAAAAAACACTATATAACCGGATTTCAGGTTGAACCGGTCAAAACCCGGTTCAACCGGAAATAACCGTTTTTTTTTTAAAAAAAAAAATAAATTATTAATTTATATTAAATAATTAAAATTTTAAATCTATATTCCTCTCACATTTTTCTCCAACACTTTCGATGTGGGATAAATGTATGAGGTGGGACAAAATTTATAAAATATGATATGAAAAGTTATAAAATATATATATTTAAATTTTTGTAGGTGTATACTTATTTTATTTTTTAAACTAAACATAGAAAACGGTTGAACCGCCGGTTGAACCGGTCCGACCGGTTGAACCGCTGACCGGTGGTCTGTCCGGTTCAATCACCGGTTCGGTTATGAAAACATTGATTTAAATAATCAAAATCTCATTCAAGATTTGTATGGATTATCTAAAAAAAACCCGTGATTTGAATAATTACAACTCCTTTTATAATTTTTTTTTTGTAAATAATCAAAATCTCATTCAAGATTTGTATGGATTATCTTAAAAAAACCCGTGATTTGAATAATTTTTTTAATTTAAAAAAAATTTAAAAACAATTCTTACCATATTTTTTATACTTACATTAACTAGTTGTTACTTGTTACGTAATTTTGCATCTTTAACTTATTAGAACCAGTGCTGGAGCCAAGTTATAAGTTATTGTGGTGGGAGGCACGTACAATAGCCTATTTATACGGTTCACTCCTTCCGTCCATCAATTTTATGCTTGATGTTTTTGACATAAGTTTTAAAAAAAAAAATAGATAAAGTAAGAGTATTATAGGATATTGTTGAGTCTATTTATAGATAAAGTGATTATTTGTAAATAAAGTACAATGACATTTGAAGTAATTAAGTGATGGTTGAAGGGTAAAGATAAAATAATTTGCCAAAAATAGAGTGTGCATAAAATTGGTAGACAGACGAATAAGGCAAGTGTGCATAACATTGGTGGAATGGAGGAAATATCATTTTGTAAACCTTTATATAAAATAAAAAAATGTTAGGCCCAAAAGTAATTATATTTTATATAATATTGAGAATATTACGAGTGTAAAATTTATAAAGAATTTTATATTTTTAAGATGTGCAGGTTATTTTAAAACATTTCGAATAAGATAAATGTGTAAATTATTATGGGCACGGATGGAATATAAAATTAGGGAGGACATGGCCGTTTGTGAAAGAAAAAAAAAAAAGTGTGCCCATCATTTGTGATTGTGACTAGTCAGTCTCTATCCTTCTGTGCCCTGAAATATGGAGGAAGATCATTGTAGCTTTTCATCTTGTAATCGTAATATATGAATTATTTTCTTTTTATTTTATAATCGTAATTTAAAATTTGAATTTTCTTATTTTGTAATCGTAAGTTATGATTTGTCCTCCTCTTTTTTTTTTCTTTTTTTTTTAAGATAATCCATTACCATAATTCTTTAAGATAATCTTCTATCAGGCACACGACAATATCATTTCATCTCGCTATAGATCAGAACCGCAATCATCACAGAGGGGAAATACCACTCCACCACAAGGAGAATCACCACAAAATAAAATAAATTTATCATCACAGAGGGGCTGTAGACCAAAATCGCAATCAAGAAAATAAATTTATCATCACAGAGGGGCTGTAGACTAGAACCGCAATCATCACATAGGGGGAACACCAACCACCACAAAAGAAAATAATTTTTTTTTTCTGTGTCTCGAACCCAAAACCTCAAAGCCTCAGATAATGGAGCTCTAACCACACCACTTGAGGTATTTATGATTTGTCTTCTTTAATCATCATTGCTATGAGCCGGCCTACTACATTTTATAGCAAGCTCCATTGTGGATTTGCGTAGATTTATGTAGGCAGTTATGTTTATTGATCCATGTTGTTATCACTCTTAATAATCACACACTTTATCCTATCGACTGTCCAATTAAATGCTAATTTGTAGGAAACTCTTATAGAGTTGTAAAATACTAATTAAATACATTCCATATCAAATTATAAATTTGATAATAAACGGGTATGAATAAAAATATTTAATATCGTATTCTTTAATCAATTAAAATTCAACGGTTCGATTAGTTTACATTCCTACCAGTGAACCTACAAATTTCACAGCAATACCTTATCAAATATTTAAGCTTGCATTCCAAGCATAATTCAAGAAGTCAAAACTTTGAGCTTGCGATACCAAATTAAAAAGCTCACCAACTGGTTTGCACTAGTATAAAGAAGAACCTAAGGCGCATCGGAGCCATCAATCGAAGCATTGCGTCCATAAGATTAACCCGATTCTTCAGCTCAGACACATGATTCAACAATCAGACAGACGAAAGCACGATAGCCAGAAGCGACATTTGTTGGAAGAATCGAGCACTATAAGAATTTTAGCACCTCCCCTAGAACTAGCCCCCATTGAGTCCAGTGGCTGCCACCCTGTTCATGAAATATACATATAATTGGCATAATATGCTAAACCGGTGGATAGTGCTGCAAAAGTGTGAAGATTTCTAAACCTGACAATAAACGGCGAATGGCTCCCTCAGAGGTCCATCACACGAAAGTTCGCTTGTACTTCCGTCAATAAAAGTACCATCAGCAAATATCACCTATGGCACAAGTATTTATCCATTGAATTACAATTTAATCAGAAGCTAGCATGAAAATACAACTTGTGAGAATGAATAGACAAAAGCACCTTATTATCATATTATTATTTAGATATCTTCTTTAGAATCAAACCAAATTTGTAAGCCAGGAGTATACAACTAAAGGGGCGTTAGGTTCATAATTCTTCAATGGAAATGGTAATTTAATTAAATAACGGCAATTATGGTGGTTAACGAGAATAAAAGATGATCATCAATTCACCATCATTATACTTCATATGAGATGATGAGATTTAGAATATGTTAATTTAATCCCCATTTTGATTAACTACTTCTTCTCCTATAACCATTTCTCCCCAATCATTCCACTATTTCTCAACCAACAATCATTTTTTGTCTCAACTTATTCAAGATTAGAGCAATACTCTAACAGTGTAAATATAATTCTAGTTGGTAATTCACTTTGATTCTCATTCCCATTCCCATTAAATATTTTGTACCAAGCACCCCCTAAGAACAGCATTTATAGTTCAATTGTACGTAAACCAACTTAACAATACCTCAGATGCATAGCCAGGAGTTGCACCAGCTATAGGCTTAGTAAAAGAGCTGACTGGAGAACTTCTCTGCACAGCCTCACAAAAGGCAAGCAACCGCTCTCGGCTTCCAAGTTGTACTGCCTTAATGAGGTACAAATTAAATAAAGCAACTCAAATTAATAGTATTAGGTATCTCTAAAAAGTAACTCAAATTATAAGAACATTGGTAAGAGTAAAGATGTGAAATTACTTAAGTACCTGCACTACATCATGGCGAGGTACCTTGCAACCTGGTTGCACCTTGTACCCTCGACCTGCCATGACTTCAGCAATCAGAAGGCTTCCCTGGTGATAACTAAAAATGTCATGACAAGATAGAGACGAATTTTTTATTTGTTTATATTTTTCTCTTGGGTGGAGGGAGGGGATGAATAGGATGGTTTACCTTTACTGCTTCACCAACCATTTGCGGAGCGAGGAACAAACCTTGAAAAAATAATCTGATAATCTCACCAGGAGTTGAGCCACAGTCAATTCCAAGACCTGGTGCAGACAGACGAGCTGATGCTGCTTCTACCCATTTTCTTTTTCCAGCAACGTACCCGCCACATGGTGCTATCGTTCCACCTGGATTTTTTATGAAACTTCCAGCAATTAGGTCCGCTCCCTGCCATCCACCAACAGCATCAAAATAAATTTTGATACATAAAAATCTTTAATGCGGGAGAAAACAGTAAAGAAAAGCTAACAGGACATACCACCATTGGAGGTTCAACTCTTTCTGTAAATTCACCATAGCAGTTATCCACCATGACCAAACAATTTGGATTCTGTAGCTGTATGCAGATACACGGTATAAGTAGGACGATAAATACTGGCGTTAAAAATAGAGAGGAACACCACAAAAGAAGTGTGATAAATTTACTGCATATTATGCTGAAAAAAGTTTGATAATTTCTTTTCCGCAGGAAGTAACTGACTCCAAAGTCCAAACATAAATCAAACTACATAGAAAAAAGAATTGATTTTCAGAAGTTACCTTGATTATCTCTATTGCCCTGCCAATTTCTTCTACACTCAAGCTGCGTCTCCATGAATATCCACACGACCTTTGAATGAGTGCGCATTTTGTTTGAGGTTTCAAAGCATTCTTTAGGGCAACCCAGTCAAGCCATCCATCCTCTGCAAGCTGAAACATAATAAATAATACTTTGTAAACAAGTGCTTATAAGATAAACTAAAGTCTCTCAGCGTATTATATGGACAACTGGAAATAAGTAAATGAGCATAACATACAGGTACTTCTCTGTAATCAATTCCAAAATCTTTCAAAGAACCTAAATTATTGGAGTCTCTAATTCCAATAACTTCCTCCAATGTATCATAAGGAGCTCCAGTAACTGCCAAAAGCTGGCAAATAATCAGTTATAGAGAAAGCTGAAACAAAAAGTAAAACTATCAACACAGGAACTAGAGCAGTAAGGACTAAGAAGGAAACATAAAGTTACCTCATCTCCTGGCCTCAGGAAAGCAAACAAGGCACAGGTGATTGCATGAGTACCTGAGAAAAACTGGCATCGGGCAAAAGTTGAGTAAACATATAACAATTACAATTGTCAAACAGATAAAGAAAAATAAGAAATGGCAAACCTGTGATCGAACAATTGCAGCTTCAGCACCAAAAATTTCTGCAAATGCATTATCCAGGGATTCACGCCCACCGGCTTCATCATGACCATAGCCTGTGCTGCCACCGAAATGCTGATGCACGAAGACACATGTCTAGGCATTCTTAAAATGTTGAACAAAAAAAGTTAAACAAATTATTCGACCTTAAAGCAAAGCAAGGATGCTACGCATGGGCAAGAGACCACTCATACATGTTTTCTGATGCTATATGATTGGGGGTTGCGTGCTATATAACGATGCTATATGATTTAGAAGCTTCCAATCATCAACGGATAAAAAGTGAACAATTAAATTAAAATATGCTTCCTGAAACCAAATGATTTAACAAGGCAAGCCTCAACATTGATGTTATGCCCCCAAACGATCAACATTATCAAAATAAGCACAGTTAGCGCAATAAATTAATCGAAATCAAAATAACAAGGAGGTGGAAATTAAAGCTTACATGAGCTCCAACGCGAGCATTCTGATAAGCTTTGAGCACACGAGCAGAGTTGCGAGCCACTAAATTATCCACAGCTCGGAATTCCGAGTACAACGAGTCCACCGCTTTCGCAACCTATGCAATTGTCATTAAATTTCCACCAAATTTTGGAAAGATAAAAAATAAGTAGAAGAACCGAGAGTAATTGACGTTGATGAGTGAAGCGTTGAACCTCAGGGACAAGTGGCTGCTCCTCGCAATGCAGAGAGACAGCTTCGACGAGTGACTTTGAGCGCACGGAAACGGCGGTGGCTCCGGAAAAAACGATGGCGGAGGAGAGTCTAGCGAATTTGGTTGTTGGTGTTGGATAGGCGCAAGTGGTGAAGGATAAGGCCATTAACATTTTTTTATGAAAGCTTCGGAGTGGAAGCGAGACGACGACGGATTAAAGTGTTTTTTTGGAGATAATTACTACTCGGTGCAAGAATCTCTCCTCCTTTTTACTCTTAGGTTCAAAATTATTTCAATATTACTGATAGGTGCAAAAATTACATAAAAACCCCAAATTGCCCTTCTCTCTCCCATGAGAAATGACCGGTCATATTTAGATATGATTTTTCTCTCTTTCTCAAACAACTCCCCTCTTATTCCTCACCCAAAATTTTCTCTCCTCAAGAAGAATTTCTTTGGTTTTGGGGGATTCAAGTGGCGGATGCCCGAAACCTTCACGAAACCAGAAAAATCAAACTCTGATTCACCACCACCACAAGCCATGGCCGCAGCAGGACCGCCGCCACACTGCGGCGGCCTTCACCACCACCACTAGCCTTCCCCACCAAAAAAAAAAAAAAAAAATCGCCTCCCCAAAAATATAAACCAGACGGTGGCGATGGTTTGTGGTGTATCGTCGCCGCCGTCGCCCCATTCTCCTAAGCCGCCGCACATGACACCCTACTACAGTGGCCTTCACTGTTAGGAATTTAAGCAAGCAATTATGGAAAAAATAATGGAACCAAGAATGGGCGAACAAACAATTTTGTTACCGGATCGTCAAACCGACTACATCCAGGGGCACTACTGCCCACGGAGATCTACTTTTTTCTTCTTTGTATTTACCATACAAGATAGTGCAAAAAAGTGTCGACATAATCTAGCGTGCAGATTTATACAAAACACCAAAACCCTAAAAGATGGAACTGGAAGCCCTAATCCGCCAGATCGGCCTCCCGGAACGGCCGACTAGGGGAGCGGTTTCGCTCGATCAACTATTAGCTAAAGCCTCATGGCGCTGATAGGGTATTTCGGCCGAAGTAATCTTTCGATCTCGAGCACCGGGTCGAAAGCGCCTCCGCGCCCGCATCCCGTTTCACCAGCTCATAACCCAACAATCTCCCACCTGGAGACTGACACTGGAGCGGAAGTGCACGACCTCAACTAGGTCGAACGTCTTGTCCTCCCTGGACTCATTCCGCAACTCAGACTCCACCACCCAACAATCTCCCACCTGGAGACTGACTCCAACTGTAACTCGTCTTCCCAATCTCTCATCCAATAAAGAAACCACGACTTCGAAAGCAATGTCCTCAACGTTCGACTTTGAATCCACACTTGATCCAAGCAACGTCCCACAACATCCTTCTCGAACCTGCATCACTGCGGCCCACAAGACCGCAACCTGGACCCTCACGTCCATTCGATCCAAGCAATGCCCCTCAACATTTTTGATTCGCACCAGAACCAAACAACGTCCCACAACATTCCCTTGAATCATTCGGCCACCGATTCCCGCACGATCTCAGGCACGTGTCAAACGCCCATCTTGATCTTGCATGAACCGGATACAACGATCTCAGACACGTTTCTAACGTCTATCTTGATCTTGCATCCAACCTGATACAACAATCTCACCCACGCAGTTAACGCCCATCTTGATCTTTGCAGATCCGACGATACAACGATCTCAAACCACGGTCAACACCCATCTTGATTCTTGATCCAACCACATACTCCAAGCAATGCCCATACTTCATGAATCGCTTCGGAACCCGCTTCGACAGGGCTTTGGAAGGTTCCTTTCGACCAACCATTTTGCTTTCGGCGCTTTTGTGCATTCTCTGACGCTTGATGGTTGTGCGGTCCCATACCGAACGGCGAACCGAAATCCGATCCACAAACTTCTCAACAGCGATCTCCTTCACCATCACAATTGCTCTACACAGATCCTCTAACCGGGATGCTCGATACGGTTGTTAGGAATTTAAGCAAGCAATTAATGATAAAATAATGGAACCAAGAATTAAGGACAAACAATTTGGTTACCTAAATCCATTAAACCGACTACATCCGGTAGGCACTCAAGCCAGAGAGATCTCTTATTTCTTCTTGTATGACCATACAAGATAGTGCAAAGTAGTGCGATACAATAGGAGTCGGGGGTATTTATACAAAACACTAAAAACCCTAAAAGATTAAACCGGGCGAAGCCCCGATCCGCGTCTTGGCCTCCGAACAGCTTGACCGGGGCATTTGGTCGGCGGTTCCTTTCGATCAACTATCTAGCTCTAGCGCCCTCATGGCGCTGGATAGGGGGGCTCGACCGAGCACTAGTGCTCGATCTCGAGCACTGGTCGAGCGCCTCCTGCGCCCTGCATCCCGTTTCACTCAGGCTCCATAACCCAACAATCACCACCACCGCCTTCACGCGCAGCCGCCGCAGCCTCCGCCTTCGATGAGCTATCTCCTTGCGAGGAAGAAGACGACGGATCTGGTTGATACAAGAATTTTTCGCAAAAGGGGTTTGTGATTTTTTTGGGCGACGGATCTGGTGGGTACAAAAGGGGTTTGTAATTTTTTGGAATCTGGTGTTTGTTGAGAAGGTATGGTATAACACTATGTATATGTGCTTATGTTTAATAGAGATTGGTTTTTGCTATGTTTATCGTAAATTGGGTTTTCAAATCGTGATTGAAATTTCTTGTTGGGTGAAATTTTCTGGGGTTTGGAATGAGGAGAGGTAGAGGTTGAATTTTTATGGGTAGGATGAAATTGTTGGATATGGAGGAGTGAATCTAGATCTGGATGCCCGACTCAATCGAAGTTGTGTTGGATGAGCGTCAGGGTTGCGATCTTTGAGTCAATCGAGTTCAAGCTCAGGATTCTTGAGTTGGGAATGTATATGTCACGTGTATTTGATTTAACGTGTCACGTATATTTGATGAAACATGTTTATGTTGATTTGATATCGAAAATATGTAATTTTTTTGTATAATGTTTTTTAATGTATCAATTTTTTTTATGTAACTTTACATGTAAAATTGGAGATATGTAATTTTTTGTGTAATGTTTTTAATTTTTGATATGAAAATTTTAAATTGTAAGTAATATTTTTTTACAATATTTTTTATATGAAGATGAATATAAAATAGTATCAATCTTAAGTTTTTAAGGGGAAGGAGAATAAATTCTGCCTATTTTGCTAAAAGAATGAAGAAAGAATTCCAAAAAATGTATTTTGCTAAAAAAATGAAGAAAGAATTCTATGGTGGAGAGAGACTGCGCATTCTATGGTGGAGAGAGAAAATAACGAAGCAAATGAAAAGTGGAGTGATTTGTTGGAGACAGAGGAAGTCGAAATTGTTGCGGATAGTTCACGTGAAAGAGAGAGAAGGGGAAAAGGACTGTCATTTTCTGTTGCTGATTTTGACCACAAAACAAGTCACGTGACCAAGTCCACCAAATCCAAAAATGAGGGTATAAGAGTCTTTTTAAGTGCCATTTTGAATTTAGTAGTAATTATAAAAAAAAATTGTACCAGAAAATAATTGGGTCTTTGGCCTTGCACCTAAGAGCCTCTTTTTTTTTTTTTTTCCCCTAGAGATGGGCCTCTCTTTGTTGGGCTTTCTTATTGACGATCCCGTCATATCCATTAGTAACTGTCAATTGGGCCAAAAGAATTTATATGATAATTACTAATTACCCATGGGCTCAGGTTACTTAAACCTACACATTTAGTAAATTACTTCTTTCTGTCATTTAAAAAAAAATAATAGATACATAAAATGTCAAAACTAACATTTTTATCGATTTACATATAAAATATTAATTTTACTGTTCAAAAATATTTTTTGAATTTTTATAGTAAATTAAAAAAAAAAATTGAATTGTTTTTTAAAAAAATATTATTTTTTAATATATAAATTCTTTGGAGTTGGCGAATCCCGATTTACCCAAGAGATTCTTGCTGAATGCTCCTCTTAATAAATATAACATGTTGACTTTCTATACACCTTATCTTATAAACCAAATCTTCATTTCAAGACTCACTCTTTTTAAAAAGCAGTGATTCTGGTTATTGAATAAGCCCCAATCGAAATCGAATCTTATAAAGTCCGATTTCGGTCTTTTTGGACACCTCTAGCATGCATAGATCATGGTGAAAAATTGAAATTCACTTGCTTTTGTGAATTATTCTTTTAAAAATTGTTAAAAAAACTTTAGTGCTAAAAAGTACCGTCGAATTACCGTAAACATGGTTCAAAATGTATACACAAAGAAGAATTATATACTTAGTTTTATAAATAAAAAAATTGCAATATAAAATTTCAATAAAAAATCAAAGCAGAAGAAGTTTATAAATAAAAAACATAACAATCCAATTAAAAATAATAATAAAGTAAATCTAAAGTCATTAAATACTAAATAGCATTAAATGAAGAAGTTTAGAGGCGGTTGTGATATTTAAAGTAAGTTTTGGGGGTAATTGAAATATAAGATTAAAGCTTTACTACGAGTCTACGAGAACCTCTGAAACATTTGTCTCTCTTATCCAAAACTCAATTCCTAATTGGCCGGAGTTGAAGGATCAAGTAAGCAAACCTTTCCTGTAATCTGTTACATTAACATTTCCCAACTTCTTTTGATCTAATATTCAGGTTTATATGCACATTTCATGGCCGCATTATTGTTTCTTGATGATATAGTATTTGGAAATATTGGCCTTTAGACGCTAAACCCTTGTAGTCTTAAATCTAAATTGTTCAATTTATAGTTTGGTTCGATGAGCATTGATCTGTTTGTTTCATTGATTACTTTTAATTTCAAGAATAAAGAAGTGTTAGATTTAGTGGATTTCATATAGGGAAATTCTGTGCTGTAGATTTCACATTCATCGTTTTGATTACAATTGCAATGATTCTATGAATTGAAAAAATCAAGAGCCTTTAAGCTTTGAGTATATTCTCCACTCTAAATCCTTCAATTCCAGCCTTGTAGAATTGAAGTTGTTGAATATTTATGGAATCTTTGGGAAGGATAAAATGGCTGTTGCTTAACAATGAAAAGGGCAGTTGGTTCTATACTTGATGAAAGTGTCGAAGACGACAAGAAATCAAAATTTGATGTGTTCTTGCGTATTCATAGCGATTGATATGTAAAATTGACTAGTTTTGATGTTATAAAAGGGGACTAATCTAACTTAATGTGTGAAAAAAGATGATTCATCTTGCAGTTTGAGGCATCACTCCAGATTTAATGTTTCTCCAAGTTGTTATCTTTCTGTCTTGTAGCCTTGAGAATGGCTTTACGCGTTGTTAGAGTTTTTGTCATTCTTAAATGCAGCTTGGACTCACATTTTGCTTCATAATGTTTGATTGGTAGTAGTAACATTGAATGTCTTACAACATTTATCGGGTTTTGTTTTTTAACAGATGCTAATCTGGATGAGATTTTTAAAGCTGGTAATATAATCTTGAAGATGATACAAAGAATTCCTAACAGAATTGATGTCATACAATGTGGAATAATAATTTAACACATTCCAACTAACCTGCATGTATGGTGCAGACTATACTTCCTAATTCTGCTCTATTTCATCATGCAAAATCTCAGTATTCTTCATCAGAAAGCCCTCTTCAACTTTATGACTGATTTTGGGAATCCCGTTTTTAGAAATTCTGTTTCTGGTAGAGGTACTATAAACTCAGGTGAATTGAAGGCAATATGTCAAACCGGAAGTGCCATGGTCTCGATAAAATCATCCAAAATCAAGAGTATGCTGGATGAAAATGTTCAAGAATTATCTAACGTGGATGACGATGATGGGCTCTGTCCCGTTGAGTGTGTGAGAGAATTCTATACTGATGAGGAATTATCGGGGATTATGGAAAAGGCTAACGAACATAATTCATTGGTCGTTGTGGACTTTTATCGAACATCTTGTGGGAGCTGTAAGTATATAGAACAAGGCTTTGCAAAACTATGCAAGGGCGCTGGTAATCAAGACTCTCCGGTTATTTTTCTCAAACACAATGTGAGTGATTTCTTTATCTCCAGATAATTTTTCCATAATATTTAGAGTGTGGTTGATTTGGGATTTTGAAATTTTAATATTGTTTTACTTTGGTATTTTAGAATCTGGTTTTTAAAACCCAATATATTTACCCCTACGAATACATATAAACACTGCAGTACCATTTTTTCTCCATCAAACTCTCTAATCACTTATTCAGATGTGATTTCTTCTTTGTTCCCACTTTTCTAGTTTTCTTTTATCTAACATGGTTCTCACTTTTACAACATCCAAAACACATTAATCATTACTCAATTATTACAATTACAATCAACAATATAATAATGCAAAATCACACATTCTTACACATTGATTTGACATTAAAATAAATTCTGCCTACTTGAATCTCAACATAAGCACCATTTCTATTTATCAGGGTTTTGAAATCCACTAGATTTTAAAATCCAGATTTTGCTAAGTTTGATGAATGAACTACTGCAGGTTCTTGATGAGTATGACGAGCAATCCGAGGTTGCTGAACGTCTCCGGATTAAGGTAACACAGTACGCGTTCCTAGCTTTCATCAATTATAAATGCCACATTGTTCTCATCAAACACTGATTTGATGCAGAGTGTTCCACTTTTCCATTTTTACAAAAACGGGACCCTATTAGAAGCGTTTGCAACGAGAGATAAAGAGCGAGTACTTGCAGCCATTCTTAAGTATACAGGTTCTTCTCCTGAACAAGTCGATTCTGTCTCGTGATGTTTATATTTTTTTTGTTTTCGTGTTTGTCATTGGACTCCGGTGATGCTTGTGCATAGATGATTCGGTAACTTGCTGAATCTGTAAACTTAGTGTTGTGATATATGATCATATATTTGCTAATTGTTGAAGTCTTCTTTCAAATGTAACAGGATAGAGATCTCTGTAATAAGAGATAGATAAAATTTGAATATCTATAATGTTACTATTGACTCAGGGCAACAGATTCTCTGAGCCTGAAATTAGTACTTTAATTGTACTCCTACTAATTTTTGAAACTTTTCTTTTCTTTGCTTTTTTTTTTTTTTGTTAAACTTTATATATAGGACTAAAATTACATTATTTTAAAAGTTTCTGCATAGAGGATTTTTATTAAAAACAATAAAAGTATAACAAGATCATCTAATTAAAATGAAAAATCATTCTCCAATCAAACAAATGGCGGGGAAAGAAAAAAGATGTTAACCCTACAAGAAATAAAACCACAAGAATCACCATAAATCTTGTGCACCGTGACTGTTTGTACGGTCAACGAGAATAAAATCCATGAAAGAAGTTGTGAATCGTCAAATTTGGTAAAGATCTTCTTTTCTTCCTCTGTCCGACAAGAATTGATTCAAACAAGAAACATAACCCAAATCCAAAAAACAAGAAATTAGTCTTCCATGAATAAGTTTTATACTATGAACTTGGATTATTTGATTAATTTCATTTATTTGAATACACTTTTTTAACCCACTAAACTTAACTCGTATTATACCCTGAATAGGTTCACATGTCCATAAATTAAAAACAAGTGTTCACCCTAGATATTGCCAAAAACAAGACATAAACTTGGAGCATAAAGTTGCAATCTTGTTCTCTGCATAGCTACCAAATAAAAACATGGTGGAAGTAAGTTCTATTGTAATTTCCTTTCAAATCTTTTCTAAATACAAACATACATTAACCAATAACCATATACAAATGCAGCAACTCAAAAAATGGTGAGAATCAAATGTCCTATAAGCATAAACTGAAAAATGGTACTAGTTCAAGAATATTTCCTAGCAACAGTAACATGAAATATAAAATATTTTTACAAAAAAAGAATTATATGATTGAAGAATGGGAAAATATCCCACAATTCCTATGGTAGCAGCCACACCCTATAAAAGTGCCAAAATAAAATGTTAAAAAAGAGAGATGTTGATATTAGGTTTTAGGTCAAAAAAGTGATACTGTACATTGAGTATGCTCTCCAGCTGAGTTTGGGGCCATGCAACCTTTTCTTTATTCACACAAGCAATACACCTGGTTCACTCTATGCCTCTCATTTCAAAACATAACTTTATGTCAGAACATAGTTTGTATTGACATCTGGCATTAAACATATAGATCACATGATATCATCATCACACCAATTAATTACAATACTTTTTCCTCACTCATCAAATGCTATCATCCTTTTTGTTTCATTTAGGCCCTGTTTGCAACCTCTCGATTAGTGACATAAAGTTTTTTTTTAAAAAAAAAATTAAGTCTTACCTATTTAAAAATTAAGTGATTTTCATTGTTTAAACATTGATTGATAACAGACCAAATGCAATAAGTTCAATTGAAAATATAGTAAATGGTCAAATCCAGTAAAATATGTCACTTTTAATTTTTATTGTATTTTACATATTTTTTTTAATGTTTTTGGAATCAGACCAAATGCAACTGGTTCAATTGAAATTATAAAAAAAGGTTCAAATTCAGTAAATATGCTTTTTATTTATTTTTTTGTATCTTTATTGTATTTTTCATATTTTTATCAAAGATAGTTTGGAATCACTACTTGATCATATCATTTATGTATGTAGTTTTTAAATTATAAATGTGTTATTACTTACTACTGCTCCCTCCGTCCCAAAGAAACGTGCACCCCTAGCCGGGCACACAAAATAAAAAAACTTGTTTTATTGGTATTATTTAAATCAATTATAATGATATTGTAAGAGTGTAAATTTTGAGTGTTTTGCCATTTTAGAAAACGTACACGTTTCTCTGGGACGTCCCAAAAAGGAAAACGTGCACGCTTTTATGGGACGGAGGGAGTACTACATAACTATTTTGTTAAATGTTTGTCATCTCTTATTATTAGAGTCGGTGAAATTGGTTGACAATATGAAATTAATATCATTACGCTTATATATTAATATCATCACACTTATTAACTAATATTATTATACTTATAAACTAATACCATAATATTTATATGTATAATTATTATGGTATCAATTTATAAAAGTAGTGATATCAGCGAATACATTTTATGATATTAATATGAATCTAATTTTATACGATGAACAAGTTTCCCATGCGAATTTGTCTTAAAAATATAATGTACAATGGCTACTCTATCATACTTAGTTAATCTTACATAAAATTGAAAATTAGAGACTTCTCAATTTCAAAGCTTTCAAATCTAGGATACATGATACAATTCATGATGGCTAGTCTAGCTACAAGTGATGTAGACATAAATGGAATCTTCCTCTAGATTCAAACATTAATGAATCTAAGGTGAAAAGGGGACATTACTTTATCCTCCCACCCCTAAAGCAAGAATATAATCTATTGCAAATTTTTTAGGTCAAGAGAATATTAGAGATTGCATGAGGGTTGTTTGGTCAATTCTAGTTGTTCTTCTTCTTTCCAAAATCTGGCTGGGAGTCCATGCATTGGGACTGGAAATGGTCCATATTGAATCCCACTTTCACATCCCACCACCTCATACCTACAACAACAATCATGAGAAACACTATGTATGAAAAAAGATCATAATCATCCACCACTTACTAGCTAAGAAGATCTTCTTTCCAATCTTGTCAGTCCATTATATTATTATTCATGCACATGGATCTCTAATCATACACGAGAATATTCTCTAATCTTAAATTATATTTCGTCCTTTAATTTAATATTTTATAATATTTAATGTACGATATTGAAATAAGAGATGAAACACACATGAACTGAGATGTAAGATGGTGCACCAAAATCAGCATCTCTAGCTTGGCGAGTTCGTTGCCGGGGCAGGCGTGTACTCCACTCCCGAACGGCATGAACGTGTTGGGTTTCGGTGCGTCCTACAAATGACACTTAGATTAATATACAAGTGATACATATTAAAGTCAAGCATACAAAGCATCATCTGAAATTTAATTTATAATCTAGTACCAAAACAGTGGCACGTGGAGAAGATTAATTCGTGTTTGCGATCCAATATGATTCTATTATTATATATAAACTATAAAGTGTATACATTTTTTATATAAGTATTATACTGTAACATCGTACCTCAAATCTTGTAGGATCAAACTTTTGGGGGTCCGGAAAGAATTCAGGATTATGATGAATATTCCTGAACAAAGGCATGACTTTCCATCCTTTTGGAATAAGGCATCCTGAGACACAATATTATTACACCAAATTAGTTGTCTTACATGCTAAACTTTGTACTTTTCAAATAATTTGATAAAATTGTTTGAAGCTCGTGATAATTAGAGAATAATTAAATGAATGTGAATTGCACCTTTGTATTCTACATCTGTCACTGCCTCTCTGAATGTGAAAGAAATAATGCTTGCCATTCTCAAGCTTTCTAAAATCACCTGCAATATTTCAATTAGTTAATTTCAATATGAACTATTTTTAATTAATCAACTAATTAATTACATGCCTGGGCTGCCTTATTAATACAATAATTTAAATATCTTCACCAATTGAGAAATTTATCGTCTTGAAACCAATTTTGATTCAAGTGGCCGAGGTGTTAAAGGTGTTGTGTTTGTTTTGAGGCTCACACGGATGGACTTAAGACTTTGCGCTCCCCGTCTCATACGAGTTTGAGATTTAGAATCTAGTTTTTAAATCTCACATTCAATCCACACCTATAAACCTATTATTATTCTTCTCAATACATCATACTTTATACACTTTATTACTCTTCTCAATATAATATAATAATACATCATCAATCATTATTAAACATTGATTTGACATAAAGTTAAATCCTACCCTATTCAAATCCCAAAACAAACATACACATTTACTATTCATCAAGGATTCTAAATCCCTGAATTCTAAAACCTTGACTTGCTCCGCACACTTAAATTCCAAAACAAACGCACCCTAAATGTTTTATAATAATATTGTTCATTATAATCCCACTACTTTAATAATATATATTGTTCTCTGATTAGATAAATGAAATGTGTAGAATATTTTATATACTTTTTTTTTTTAAAAAAAAGTCTGATTCCACACTCACAACCATAAAACTTAATATACCTTATTAGTAATCGGCATGTTTCTTGTTTGATGCCACGTTAAATCAGTATTTAGGTTGACATTTGATTGGTAAATCACCATCTGTTCAGCCTGCATGCGAATATTCAAACGTTAACACGATGATTACAATGTCAACTCATATTTAATACTAATATAAATACGATATAATAATCAGTCAAAATCAAGATGTTTACTGTGTATATTATACAGGAAAAATGTTTTTTTTTAAGACCAGAAACTTTGGGTCGGGGTCATGTTTTAAGGATAATAATTTTACGGGCTTAAAAATATAGAATAATGTGTTTTAAAATCTTTAAATATATGATAAAATATTTTAAATTTTGTGAATGTAGGACAATCGAGCCTGAATAAGTCCAAATCGGACTTAAATGTCACTTGAGTTACACGATTTTCCTACGTCTACAAATTTAGTACTTATGAATGTAGGTTCCAAAACCTGTAAATTTAGGATAATCTTGAAATTCACATGAAATTTCTGCCCAATTTGGACATATTTGGGACAATATTTTAAAATATATTGTTTCATATTGACAGATTTTAAAATTTGTAAAATTATTGTCCTTAAAACACAACCACCCATAACTTACTGACCTAAAACATTAATTATTCCCTATATTATATATATATACCTTAACAGCTTGTAGAAGGTTGGGATTATCATGGAGGTACTTGATAATCCATGTCATGGCACTGGCTGTGGTGTCCTGTGCAGCAAAAAGAACTCCAATAATATTATCTGCAATTTGTTCTTCACTTAGGAATTCACCATTCTTGTCTTTTGAATTCAGCATACAGCTCAAAAGATCCTTCTCAATTGCCTTCTTTTCCTTCCTTTCTCTAGTGATGTTTACAAGTATTTCACTTAACTTCTTCCTTGCCTTCAAAAAAACATGATATGTACACACATTAGTAAGATTAATTAAAAGTTGTACAATATCTGTGTGACTCTCTCAAAATATTAATTCCTGACCCAAATTGTGTATGGGAGAACCTACTCGTTACAGAATGTGATTATAGTAAAGCTTAATTGCATGAAAAATCACATTTAATAATAATAAGAATGGTTATTAAGAGATGAGAAGATGATATGTTACATTTTGGTACGTTTTAGTAATACCTTCAATGCCTTTCTGTATGGGGTGGCTGGTAAATTTATTGGAAATGAATTGTACCCTCTATCTACTATCCTGTAATTCCTCTTCAATTCTTCCTTATAATGAGGCTCAACATGCCCAAAAACAGCGAGTATACCCACTTCAAATGAGAGCTGTAAATTAATACATAAATAAGGGGAAAAAAATTATTTTTTTAAAAATAAAATTAAATTAACACAAGATCAATTAAATATTACCGTTTTCATCTCATTATAAGTGTTGACAATTGGAGCACGAGCCCAAGAAGTCAACGCAGAGAGTGTTAGTACTTCAATACCGGGTACAAGCTTGCGAAGCGAGTCGGGGTACAACGAGGCCCGAACGAGCTTCCTGAGGCGCATATGGTAATCCCCCTGGTGGAAAAACAGGGCCCACGGCCCGATTAACATTTCCTTGCTTTTTGGATATGTGGGCTTGAACAAATGCGCCTGAGTTACTAGCACGAATCGGGCCGCGTCCGGGCTCGCCAGCATCACACTAGGGCAACCTAAAATGTGCGTCTTGAAGATTTCTCCATACCTGCAAATATTCACATTTTAATCACCACGTGCTCATATTCATGCACGTGTAAATATTGATGCATGGTAGCTTATGTATGAGGCACACTTGTGAACAATTAATATTAGTCCAATTAAAACAATTAATAATGTACGGTAAAAATCACTAATATTCACCAACTGATAATATTCAGTGAAAATAAAGAATAATGACCGACTAATATTGAGACTATTGTTAATTGAAAACAGCTAATATCGTTCAATGTAAAATAAGGAATATTGTTAACTGAAAACAGCTAATATTGTTCAGTGAAAATAACTAATATTGTTAAGTGAAAACAACTAATAGTACTGTTAAAAATATAATGTACAGTTAAAACAAGGAATATTATTGATCAATGAAAATAAAAAAATATTATTCACTGAAAACAGCTAATACTGTTAAGTGAAAACGACTAATACTGTTAAAAAGACACACCAATTGCGTGCAACTGGTGTATACAAGAATTTATCATTAAAAAAAAAAAAACCTTTTGTGTCTGATGGAGAAGAAGACATTAGGGTGTTGAGAATAGAGACGGAGAGTTTCTCCGATGAAGGGCCACCCCATTGAACCCGGTGGGAGTTTACTTTCGTTTTCTTGCTCATTTTTTTTATTACGTCTTATAAGATAGAAATATAGAGAAAGAGAAAGTGAGAGAAATAATATTGCGGCCATGTCCATATCTCTCTCTTTCTATCTCTCTCCAAACTTTGTTTGATACAAAGTGATCGAGCTTGATTAGTATTTATAGGGCAGTAGTGATGAAAGTAAAGGTGTGAAATTAAAGTTGGTTTCAATTAATACGTCATTTGTTTATTAAATTATTTGTAAATAACGTATGTGTAGTTGTGTACTGTAGTAAAAGCGGAATATAGGAGTATAAGATAAAACGATAAGAACTCAAAAAAAAATCTAGCTTTGTACTATTATGTTTGTGACTAAATTAATATCAAGATACTCTAATTCTAAGAATCTTAGGATGGATTCTTTTTACCAAGTTGTAAGGTTCGTCAGCATGTGTTCCACGGTTCTATATGGAGCCAATATTTATATTCATCCCCGTAAAAATTGTTGAAAAATGTAGCTCATATTTATGTGAATATGAAATTTAAATTCTTAAAGTGTTGTAACCAAAGAAACGAGGAAGAGAAAAGTTACTGGGAAAGTGAAAAGCAAAGAGTTTTGTCCCACATTGAAAAAATAGAAATGAGGGAGTGGGTATAAATTACTCCATTTTTGTTCTAATTTTGATTGTCACTTTTAAAGTAAATAGTGATTTAAATTTTGTTTGGTCATTTCCTAAAAAGGAAATAAAATAACTTTCAATATTATTTAATACTATTATTTCTCTCCACCAAATCCATTTTACACCATTTAATACTATTATTTCCCTAAAACCCACTTTACCCACTTTACACCATTTAATATTATTATCTCCTACTTTTTCTTAATTTCCGTATCTACAGTAACTGGATAATAAAAAATAGGACGAAAGGAATATAAAAGAAGGAACCCACTCATAGTTTGTAAATTATTATGGGATTATGTTCCACCACCTTCCATGCATGCACAGGTATGTAAATTTTGGCCGAATTTGGCATCAAATCCCTAACTTGTGGTCAACAATTAAGCGAACGGTCAAGCTAACTTTTACCTTATTTTTATTTCCCGTTCTAGCAAGTAAGGTAAAAACTTTTGGATAATCATGGATTATGTTCTCAATTTTTCCTAGCGATCATTCATTCTTAGTTTTCCAATGGTTTTTTATAACTGTGTTAGTTAAATCTGGTTTTTTTGTGTACTTTATGGTTGTTCATCATCTCTTTAATTTTGGTATTTTGTTAACATTCTGTAATGGTGTTTGTTTAATACAGTAATACATTTTCCTTTATACAATACAACATATTTGTCCTTATAGTATTACATGCAAAGATTGAAAATATGTTATTATACGGACAAACATGTGTTATTCTATGAAAAAAAGTGTGCTACTATAGTTCAAACAATGTAGCATATATTCTATAGTAAAAAAAAGTGTATTTTTTTAGTTTGTCTTACGTGATTTTTTTTAAAAATCAATTTCGTGAAGGATCGACACATATTTATCCATGTAGTAGCATATACTTGTCCCTTATAGTAACATGATTTGCGAGTGTATTTTTTTAGTTTGTCTTGCGTGATTTTTTTAAAGACTCAATTAACTCGTGAAGGATTCATAAATTTTCTATCCTATCCTAAATGTGTTAATACTGCATGTGTAACATTGGGCATAAGTGCCTCTCATGTTTTTTTTAGTGAAGATAAACATTGTTGTTCTCTTCAATTAATACTCAAAACTCAATTCACCTCGATTTGAAATCGACTCGATATATAACTTGCATTACATTAACGAAATAAGTTTTTTTTTTTATAATTAAAGTACTATTAGAGTAAAATAGATTAAAATCGTGAGTTGTATCAACTCGTGTGTTGCTTCGACTCGATTAAATTCAAATTAATTTTGATCATCAATTATTATTATTTTCCTAATCAAACATAAAGCAAATTCATATGCATCCCATGCACCAATAAAATTGGTGCAATTTAATTTTAGGAGTTCTTTTTTTAATTTTTTTCATTTTTTTTTTCAATTTGAGCTTGGAGAGCTCTACTTGATACCTTTTTTTTTTCTCCAAGTGATTCCTTGGAAGTGGTTTCGGTTTGGAAAAAGTTCTAAGAAAAAAAAAAAAAAAAAAAAAAGCAAGATTAATTAAAAGCGGTTTTTTGAACCCAAGATCAAAAGCTTAGAGCAAGGGGTTCATAACCGCTCTCCAAGTGAATTAATTTTTTTTTTTTTTTGTAAAACTTTTTTATTTTTGTTTTATTTTTTTGTTTTAATTTGTAAATTCTTTTTAGGTACAGTTCAAATATTTTATTCTTTAAATTCTCGTGTTATTTCTTTTTAATATTCGTCGTATATAATGAGATTAACACAAACTTTTATGTAAAATTTGTTCATAATATTACTTGTTTAAATAGAAAAGTATTATTTGTTTAGATATAAATGTATAACTTGTTTAAAGAAAAGTATTACTTGTTTAGATGAAAAGGTATTACTTGTTTAAAGGAAAATATTACTTGTTTAGAAGGAAAATTATTACAAGTTTAAAAGAAAGGTAAAAAAGTACAAGTAAAAAATATAATTTTAATATAATTTAATTTAAATTTATATAAAAAAAATTATTATATAAAAATGTGATTGAATTAATAAATAAGATAATTGAAATAAAGAATTTTAAAAACAAATTGTAATAAAAACGATTTTTAGAACATATAGAATTAATTTTATTAAATAAACGCAAGAAAAGTATTACTTGTTTAGATGAAAAAGTATTACTTGTTTAAAGAAAAGAATTACTTGTTTAAATAGAAAAGTATTACTAGCTTGTTTAAATAGAAAGATATAACTTGTTTAAAATATATATATATATTACTTGTTTAGAAGAAAAAATATTACTTGTTTAGAAGAAAAAATATTACTTGTTTAGAAGAAAAAATATTACTTGTTTAAAGAAAAATAATACTTATTAAGATAAAAAAAGTATATTACTTGTTTAAGAGGAAAAGTATTACAAGTTTAAAAGAAAGGTACGTAGTGTACTTTTAAAAAAAAAACAAGTAAAAAATATAATTTTAATATAATTTAATTTCAATTTATATAAAAAAATTATTACTATATAAAAAAGTGTGATTGAATTAATAAATAAGATAATTGAATTAAAGAATTTAAAAAAAATGTAAAAAACCCGAATTCTAGGACATATAGAATTAATTTCATTAAGTAAATGCAAAAAAGTTAGTCTTTCGAAGCGAAATTGATCCCTTCAAGGCGCCTAAGGTCCTGTGTTCGGTCCCCCATGGGAGCGAATAATTGCTTTAATTAATTGGGAAACTTGGTGATTTATATATGAGATGCTTGGTGGGTCCGTGCCTAAAAATTAATTTTTTTTTTTTTTTTTAAAAGTGTTGGACAACGGTTTTTTATCAGCTGTCCAAGCTTGGACAGCTGTTACTTGGAGAGCGGTTAAGGTTATTTTTCACAGTTGTCCAAGCCCAAATGTTTATTAGTATTTGTTTGGCCGACATCAACTCGATCACCTCCTAGACATTTTTTATTTATTTATTGGCTTTTTTTTTTTTTTCAAAAAACTATAACGTAGTATTGTTTTATAATAGTTGTACTTTATAAAAAACGGATTTTTATGTTTAAATATGCTCTTAAGTTAGATAATTTCATTTATAAATGTTATATTTTGGCTTATGTACGTGCAATATTACACATATAATTATGTATCTCTCTCTCTTGTATTATCAAAAAACACACAGAAAAATTGAGAATGAAAATCAAACGGCGATGGGCAAAAGAAAAGGGAGGAAAGAAAATCAAATATGCATACATCAAAATCGATACACTAAATTCAATTTTGACAAAAATTTGCATAGATTTGATTCATGTTATGAATCTTATTTATAATACATGACATTTGACCCCACCTAAGATATATAATATGAGTTCAGTTTAGTGGTTTAAAAAATGTATTAAAAATAAGTAAAATGAGTCAAATAATCAATGTTCATTAGACCTGTTTTGATAGAAAATCAACTCATTCATTTAAATAAAAGTCTCGACATAATCCATCCTTGGTCAACGCCCATTTTATTTGGCATGTGCATATTGCATACTCGTCTATTAATCATAAAAAAATTGACTTGATTGTAATTTGAATTCTGCCATAAAAATCATTACACATAGAGACACACATGAAATGTTTGGCAAATATGCTCGATTGATGTTCGTTTGGTGTGGGACGGCCAGCCAGGTGTTCTTTGTGCACGATGTTTTCCAATTTTCTCTTTTTAATCTTATTGTTTCATTAACTTAAGAGCATTTTCAGTGATACTCTATTTTAAAGTTTAACTTCAAAATGGAGTACCAATCCTCCTCCAACCGTACTCTATTTTAGAGTTTTGATATAGAGTTTTGAAAAGTAAACTTTATATTTGGAGTTTCACTATTCATAACTCTAAATTATATATCTATTATTTTATTAATATTTATAAATATAATTATATAATTAATTAATACAACAATTACATTTAGAATTACTTTGTTGTTTAATTAGAATTATATTTAATTAGATTTACTTTATAATTATAATTTAATTTTAAAAAATTAATTATTAATTTTATTTACAATTTAATTACAGTTATATTTAATTTTAATTAATTAAATAATTTAATTAACTAATCAAGTATTTAATTATGCAATTTAATTTGATTAATAAATTTAAATATCAATATTAATATATTGTTTAATGATTGTGTTATTGGTGTGCTATCGCCGACACCCAAAAATAAATAAAAATGTCTTAGCTAATCCACTATAAGTAAGAGTCGATCCCACATAGAATAGTAAAATTAAATTGAGACTCTGTATAAGAAAGCAATTAAAAAGGGGGGTTTTGTTGGTTGATTTTATTAAACTACTAAAAACATGCGAATAAATAATAACTGCAAATAACAAGTATAAATATCAATAAATAAAATTGTAAAGTCCTCAAATAGCTTCCCCTTGAACAATTCTTTCAATTAATTAGTGATTCTGGTTACCTCAAATCGTGTCGGAATTGATGGACCAAGAATTTGCCGTCCACTTCCTTTCTTCACAAAAGTTTGGTGCGTGTCCTCTCCCAAGAGAATGAGGCATGTATATATAGTAGCCTTCTAGGTCAATAACTAATCATTGCCGACTTCCCTCAAATTTGATTAACAAGTTTGGTCATAGAGTAACACTCGTGTGAACAAAGTTCACATATGAAATCTATCATTATTATGTGTAAAAATTATTACTGTTATGCACAAAAACTTTCACTGTTTAAAAATACAAATCATTTTTTAAATAGTGATTGTTTTTGTTCACAACAGTGATAATTTTTATACATAACAGTGAGAGTTTTTGTATGTAATAATGATATTTAAATAACTGAGTTCATAACATAAATCAGGTCTATATAAATTTTTGTCTTGGTCATATTAATTAATTAATTAATTAATAGTGCCATGGTCTGACACACTCCATAATGAATATAATTTATATGGGCCTAGACGTCCTTTGTATGATGACTCCTTTCTTCGAATATGACCCGTCTCGTGCTTAATCAAAAGGTCCCAAAAATATTTAAAATTCACAAAAATTATAAAATCAAAGCACACGAGACCTAAATAGAATGAATCGAGTAAATGCAAAAGAATAGAGAATTAATAACTACAAAATTTATCACAATAAGCACATTAATAACACACTAAACTTGACTTATCAGTTATATTGAAAATGAATAAAATAATAAATAGAGTAAAATTTAGAGTTTATGGTTGGAGAAAATTTTAAAAATAAAGTACAAAAAACTTCATTTTAAAGTATAAAAATCTTCATTTTAAAATTTTACACGTGAGATGCTCTAAAGGAAAACAAATTACAGTTGAGCATTTAAATGGCATCGTTTTGGTGTACTATAGATATTCCTGTTCCATTTTGTTTGGAGTCATGGACTCATGGTGGGATTGATGATAATTATAATTAGTTTAATTCGAGATTTTATGATTTTCAAATTTTAGGGATAACAAAAATACATTATAGTAATAATAGATAGCATTTTTGTCAAAAAATAAAAAATAAAAAAAAATTCAAAGGTAAAATGAGAGATATTTCTAAAAAAATATTTTACATAAAATATTAGTGTAAATTGATAAAAACCGAAAACTTGCAAATCGAACCGGCTTTGTATATGAAACTCAATATTCACTCGAAATTATCAACCTTATTCGTATTAGAGAGTGTTTTCAATCACTTAAAAATAGTGAAAATCACTTATTAAATTGAAAAGCGATGAGGGGATTGTTTTATGTTGAAGTGATCTTGGCCCCCAAAATCAATTGCAAATTAATCGGATGTAAAACCTTTTCAGGTTGTGATGAAAAATGATGATAAATGTAAAATTTCAAGAAATAAATAATTAAATATGAAATGGAGGATTTTGATATGGATATGTATGTAGCAAAAAGTCTGACATATAGATCCGGCCAAAGCTAAAGTAAATAAAAGAATACAAAAACAGAGTGTGTATATACGTGTGCGTTTTGCAGCGTTTTGGTTGTTGGATTTGGAGTGTGCATATCCATTTAGATTTCCTCATCGATCCACATAGATTCTATCCAAGATCCTAACACATCATCAATATCCTTCTTGGGTTATTGTCCTAATTTTTTAATTTATTCAAATTATGTACTCTCTCCGTTTTAAGAAAAAAATGAGTATTGTGGTAGAAAGAATTATTTATTAGTATTTTATATGATAAAGTGATGAGTAGTTAGGGTAGAAAGAGTTATTTATTAGTATTTAATATGATGAAGTGATAAAATGACTATTTCTATTTAAAGAAATTTGTGGTTAAGATTGAGACGCCTTAAATAGAAAGAATGCAGTTAAGATTGAAACGGAGGGATAATCGGAGAGATAATCTGATATGTGGATTTTGGATATCGACGACTACTTATGCTACTCCATAACAAAACAGAGTTATGAATATTAAATTATTAATTTATATGAGAAAATATCGGATTTGATCATATACCCACAGGTGGAAACAAACTCATATGCTCACCGTTTATGTGGCGTGTCATATATGCAAGGTCTCCATCATCATTTAATTAATTTCTTTAATTAATTCAATCTTTTCATTAATTATATAAACCTAAACCCTAAATCATGAACTATAAACCCATAAATCATTTGGGCCGGGTGAATCACGAACCACTCGAGCGGGTTCGGGTTCGGGTCCGGATCGAATAAAAAATTAATATAATTAATAAAATTGAGTAAAATATGGAATATATATAAATGAAAAGATTGAATTAATTAAAGATAATTAATGATGGTGATGACATTGCATATGTGGCGTGCCATATAAGCGGTAGACATATAAATTTGTGTTCACCTGCTGGCATATGATCAAATTCGAAAAAAATATAATTCTAAAGGGTATGATTTTAAATGAAACCGCGTCACAAATCTTAAATTTTATCTTTTTAATTCACTTGATTTAATAGTAAGAATTAGTATCATGCACCAAAATATGAGTGTTTTGGTGTTAAAAAAAACCTAGGCTCTATTTGAACGGATGGATGGATGAATTTGAAATCCATAGAATTTCACACATAAATCATCACTCTCCAATTTATTTATAAATATTTAAATTTGAAAAATTAGTTTAAAATGAAGGATTTCAAATCCTCATCAAAATCTAGTCATTTGTGAAATCTTTTATCTCTACTTCTTCCTCCTCTCTCCCTTCACTCCATTCTTTAAACTCTCACATCTAAGTATTTGTAAATTCATTGAAAAATATAATTTATGTGTGAAATCCATGAATTTCCAAATCCATCCATCCAAATGGAGCTCTATATGCAACATTGCACAAATTTAAGATTTTTGTAATGCACATCACCCTACTCACTTTTGTTCTGTTTATTCCTTCATGTTTTAAGACCCTTTGCAATAAAATAAATAATAGTACTATTTAAAATTAAATAAAAATGAAAATTATTTGCACTTTTTATATGCAAGACCTTGGCGTTATTTTAATCACAATTTTTAATACCCTTGCAAACAAAACCCAAACTTTTTGGACAATATACAACAAACAAAAACACATCTTTAAATACATATTTTTTAATTCGATACATCATTCAATTATATTTGCGAACGTGTACATCCCCATGCCATCTTTATTCTACACCAAGAAATAAAATATTGGTCACATGTTCAATTACATCTCTGAATACATTTTTGAACACTATGGACACACGTACTATAAACAAATTAATTCTCTAAGATTTTATTTTGGAGTTTTCATAAAAATAAAATTTTAGTTGCAAAACCAAGATTTGCTTTCTCAGTTTGAGACCAGAAATTGTAGCCACCTTTCTGCACGCTTTCCACTTGTCAATCTTATCGAAAATCTTAGCCAATTCTAGTGATAAGTTGAGTGTGCGTAGATCTTATAAAAAATATATAAAAGATGATTGAATATTGTGTTAAAAAATCTTGAGAATTCTTCAATTTTATTCTATCAATTACTAGGTATACTTGCATGAGATGTTCTTACAATAATACAAATGAATATGTAAGAATACAATATTGAAAATTTTATAGTATTAAAATAAGTTCAAAATTTTAAGAACAATAAATGATGTTTTATTAATCCAAACGAATCTGCAAAAATCTTGCCCAACAAATCTGCAAACAAAAAATATGCTTAATAAATTAGACCAGTTTGGTTTTTAATTTTATGTCGCCAATTTGTTTTTTAATTTTATGATTATGGGTTTGGATTTACAGATGTTGTTTGGAATTAGATTTGTGTTTTTCTATTTTAAATAATTTTCCAGAATTTTTAAAATAATTTTTCAAATATCTTTTACCAAAGAGATGATGACGTGACAATCTTTTTTAATACAAGTGGATCCAACTTAGTGATTAGGTCGGAAACCCAATTCAAAATACGCGCGTGAGTCACACATATGGTTTTTCGGCGATTTTAAATTTTTCCGGTGAAATAGGATTAAAATTGACATCTACAGGACTAAAATTAAAAAAGATAAAAGTTACGGGACTAAAACTGGAATCAGCCTAAGTTACAGGACTACTTTTGATATTTTCTCTACAATTACGTTTCCTGTTTGCTAACTAGAGACACGGACACCATACAAAATTGACTTCCCACAATGGGAATAATACATGTTTGTAAGGACAGATGGTGTTGTTCTTTTATGGTAAGTGTTGGAGTATCACTTGTATTCCAATTATAATGACTTTTTCTCTGTTAAAAAAAATAAAATATGATTATTTGAGAGATTTTTCATCATCTCAGGTGGTGGAGCTCTAACCACTTGAACTATCCACACTTAACATGCATACATAGAACTTTAATATAAATTTCAGTGTAAACTTTATTATATAACTACATTCAACGTATTGTGCTTCGATTTTTCGAATTGAGGTTATTAATACACGAACCTCAAATCTTGTACTTTTCCTTTATGTTTGCGGCCAGATAAAAGAAGGTTATTATTTGATAAAATAAAAAAGATGAAAGTAAAAGGTAGAGAAAAGGAAAATTGAAATACAAGATAACAAAATTGACTGGAAAAGATGCATTATTGTCATAATTGTACGACATAAATTTGACTCTTGATAATTACATTGATTTTGATGGAATGAACGATCCAAAGATCAAAAAATAAAGATGCCCACTTTTTTTTTTTTTTTTTTTTTTTTTTTTGTGGTATATATGAAATTCTATTATTTTTAGAAAGCAAAAATGATTTTTTATTTATCTTGTTTAATTGACTTATAGAAAGGAACCCACCTTTCCCATTCGTCCATAAATACATAAAAGAAATGAATGAATGGGATTTTTTTTTTTAAGTCTTCGATAAAAGTAGTTCATATTATAAAATTTATTCAATTGCACTTATAAATTAATACCATTACACTTATCAACTTATACTATTACACAAATAAACTAATATCATAGTATTAAATATTATTGATATTAATTTATAAGAATAGTTATATAAATTTATAAATGTAATGATATTAATTTCATATTATAAATAAATTTCTCTTTTCTGTTTTTTTTTCTTGTCACAGTTCAAGAGTCAATGAATTTTTTGTTTTTAATTCAAATCATATGTCATGAAATTAATGAAAGTATCGCACATTTTTTTTACTTTTTTTAACTGTATACTTTTTTAATTTGGAATTTTTTTTCCAATCTTAAATTGAGATAAAAAAATATTAAATGAAATGTTGAATTGAAAAAATAAATAAATCCTGAATTGAAGTATTTAAAAAATAAAGGTCTATATTAAATATCAACCCAAAAAATTGGATCCTCATATGCAATTTTTCCTTTTTTCATATTAGTGGTTTTGACATCATAGACTCATAATATAAAGCCAAATATGATGGCATAACATAGAAACAAAAAAAGGTTCATTAATGAGCCAAGACAAATTATACAGTTATACTTTCATGTTTCAACTCAATAAAATGTGCCCTAATATTAATACATGAATGCTTTCAAAAACAAAATTATACTTATATATTAATACATGAATTAGGAATTCCATTACAGACCTAAACTTATGGTCCAAAGAATTTGGAGAATGAAAAATCTCTTGAAGGGTAACAAAGTTTGAAATTTTATTTAGGATAAATTGTAAAAACATAATTTATTTTTGTCACTTATTACATTTTAAGAACCCAACATAAAATGAGAATTTCAGGCTTTGTAAACAAAGAAAAATTATCGAAGAAAAATAATTTTATTCGTAACATTTTCGGCTCACATTTCAAGGACAATTTGATAATATTCAATCCAAGACCATCAAGTTGATTTGAGAAAATGTGATTATTACTAGTACAAAAGCTAAATATGTATGTAGCAAATATTCTAACATTCAGTGACATGACTTTTATATTGCACTAACGCCAAAAATTATACTATTAGCTTGCATAAACCTATTTAAGATGTGATGGTAATTTTTAATATGTATTATAATATTAAATTGATCAATTGCAACATAAACTCTATTTTTATGGTATTTTGAGTCCACATGCGTCACAAAAATTGGCCAGGGAAAAAAATTGAATTAAATTTCAATCAATTAATTTCATATAGTACACATTATAATCTGACAAAAATTATACTACTACATATTACAAATATATATATATATAGAGTAATGATATAGAACCAACTATCTAATTTTTATAGAATCAGATTAATGACGTGTCATGCCAACTTATCATCCACATAATTAATTCTACTCAAATAAATTATAGAATGTTTTATAACATACTATACCCTAAACCATGAACCTTAAGCCCTAAATTATGAACCATTCGGATCGGGTGAACCATGAACCACTCGGTAGGGTAAAAAAAAAAAAATTGAATTGAATGAAAAAAATAAAAACTCGAAGGCGAAAAAAAAAAATTAATTTTTTTTACCCGGCCGGACCAACTCGGCCGAAGGCGAACCCGGCCGAGTGGTTCATGGTTCACCCGACCCAAATAGTTCATGATTTAGGGTTTAGGGTTCATGGTTTAGGGAATATTATATTATAAATCATTCTACAATTTATTTAACTAGAATTAATTATGTGGATGATGAGTTGGCATGACACGTCATTAACCTGGTTCCATAAAAAACAGATAGTGGGTTTTATATCATTACTATAGAGTAATGATATAGAACCCACTATCTGTTTTTTATGGAACCAGGTTAATGACGTGTCATGCCAACTATTCCCTAAATCATAAACCCTAAATCATGAACCATTCGGATCGGGTGAACCATGAACCACTCGGCCGGGTTTGGGTCCGGGCCGGGTAAAAAGAAAAATTGAATTGAACTGAAAAAATAAAACTTAACAGAAAAAAAAATTACATTTTTTCTACCCGGCCCGGACCCAACTCGGCCAGAACTGAACCCTGCCCGAGTGGTTCATGGTTCACCCGACCTGAATGGTTCATAATTTAGGGTCTATGATTCATGGTTTAGGGAATAGTTGGCATGACACGTCATTAATCTGGTTCCATAAAAAACTAGATAGTTGGTTATATATCATTACTCTATATATATATATATAGAGAGAGAGAGAGAGGAGCAAATTATATTAATACTTAAGTATGTCTGGTGAAACTTGTTCATAGTATGAAATTTATACAATTTCACTTATTAACTAACATCATAACACTTATCAAATGATATTACTACACATATAAATTGATATCTTAGCAATCAATGTCATAGATATTAATTTATAAGAGCAATGATGTGAATTTATAAATTTAATTATATCGATTTCATAGTATGAATAAATTTCACATAAAAATATATAAATATATGTTAATTCTAATATAAAGTAGAAAGAATTTCAAGGACCAATAAAATAAAACAATACATATAATGGTTACAAACCAGACAAATTAAATGAGTATGAAGTATGAACTATGAAGTATATATGAATTAATGAGATGAAGCATATATATATTTCCAGCTGGAATGGATCTCCAAAAGTGTGAATTATTGGATAAAGGTTTGAAAGATGATAATAATAAAGGGTTGGTGCTGCAGAGAGGATGTTAGAATTTGACAGCTCTTGATATATCCACTTATTATGCAGACAATCATCAAAGTTGAATTACAATAATAGGTCTCTTTAATAATTATCTTCCATCAATTTTATGAGTGCTCTTCTTTTTTCTATGAATGTTTTTTTTTTTTTTTCTGAAATACGTAATCTCAAAGAGAGAAAATGAGAAATGATATCAAAATATAATGATTGAAATTTTCTTCTTTCTATTGAAAATGGGTTGGGATATTATATGAAAAATGTGCATTTTGAGGTGTAATGAGGGGTTTCTTGTGAAACTTTCTCACCATGCAAAAGTAGTAATTTTTTTTAGAAGTGCAAATGAAGTATTTTAAAAGTAAAAGTGATATTTTTTTTATTTGAAAAGTTAATATTATTTACGTAAAAATAATATTTTTTTATATTAAAATTGATCAAGTTGTATATGAAACGGTCTTGCATATGATTTTTAAAATAAAAATAAGCAAATATATCAAAAATTGGTGTGAGATGCTCTTAAGAAATTGTATTTAAACCAATGTTTTCATAACCGAACCGGTAATCGAACCTGACGGACCACCGGTCAGCGGTTCAACCGGTCGGACCTGTTCAACCGTTTTCTATGTTTAGTTAAAAATACAAAATAAGAATACACCTACAAAAATTTAAATATATATTTTATAACTTTTCATATCATATTTTATAAATTTTGTCTCACCTCATACATTTATCCCACATCAAAAGTGTTGGAGAAAAATGTGAGAGAAATATAGATTTAAAATTTTAAATATTTAATATAAATTAATAATTTCATTAAAAAAAAAAAAAACAGGTTTTTTTTCCGGTTGAATCGGGATTTTGACCGGTTCAACCCGGTTCAACCCTAAATCCGGTTATATAGGGGTTTTTTAACCGGATTACCGGCCGGTTCCCGGTCCAACCGGTTGAACCGGCCGATTCAACCCGGTTTTGAAATCATTGATTTAAACGATGAAATAAAATGGAATGATTTTTGGAAAACATAGTTAGTCTTACATTTAAACAGCTGTGTTCAACCATTTTATTCTCTTTTCTTAAATTAGGGTAAAAGTTCAAAATAAGTCTAAATCAATTTCCTAATAGGTTGATATCATTCGACTTAATTGGTAAAGATAAGGTCTGATAAGGATGAAATACAATTTCCACCCCCACTCAAAAAAGATAAAAAAAATATCTACTTGTAATTTAAGCAAGTTACACAATTATCATTATACAAACAAAGGTACAACAATAAAATAAAGGGAAAGTTTGTGTATATCAGTCACCAAATGCACCGTGCAATTTAAGTGCATTTTTTAAACATTCAACTTATTTCAATAAGACGTTCAACTTGTTCAGTATAAAATAAGTTGAACATCTCAATTTAACCAAATTGAACGTGTTAATATAACAAATTCTACATTTAAAAATACGCTTGAATACACAACACACCTAATACACATGAGACCTACTCTAATATAAAACACTGGAAAATAAAAGAAACAAAACATCTACTATGTCTTCTTTCCTCGGAAATGGTTTTGGGTAAACTACCACTAAAATTAAACCCATTTTAAAAAAAAAACGGACACATTTTGAAATACAAATATTCGTTTTTCAAAAAAATAAAAAATACAAATATTTCTTATGGCAGTACAAACAAACCTTACATCGTGGTTTATATTTTTAGTACTTACAAGTTACAACTTATACCTCCTTTAATAGTGTAATAATTTGTAGAAAATTGAAATTCAATCAAACATAAATTTCAAAGATTGATTGCATTAATAGATATAAGAATTTAAAAAATATAAATGACCAACGGCCACTATCTACCAAAATTGAGTGAGAGAGAAAGAGAAGCAAAAACGGCAGATTAATAAAGATTATCTTTTACCAAAACCATTTTTTGTGTTTAAAGAAAAAATGATCTTAAGGGCTTAGTGGGCCCATCTTTTCCACCAATACACAACACGGCCCATTAACACAATGGGGCCCGATTAATATGCCCATGGGCTGCAGAGCAAGACAAGTCACATTCACAAAACACTAGCACTATAAACTATGGATATAGAAAAGAAATCAGTAACAGAAAATGGAAATACAGTAAAAGTTAACTAGTTCTACTTCTACCATACTTCATCTAATCATCTTTCAAGATGTATGTCCATGTATTATTTTTACCTAAAAAATGAAAAACGATATATCGTTTTGAGGATCGATCAAAAAGAATTCCAGCACCGATGCAGTTAGATCTTTTCCAGCATCCAAATGCCGGACAAGATGATCAAAACATTCAATGCATTTGTTCATAAATGGGCACCCCCGGTCCGTATATCAGTCGACATCGCTCGCTGAACGAGCTAACGAGCTTAGTAGCCACCTCACTGAAGAACAAGCCTGCCATCTGCCATACATAATAATCCATGAATGACAAACAGTTTTACTGTACAACTAATACTTTTTAATGAATCAACTAACACTATGTTTAGAGATACACACGAAATGCAAATTAGTTACACGGTAAAACTGGTTTACATAAGACTTTGTCATAAAAATAAAGAAAATAAGCGCACGTGATTTCTCATATATTGTATATCCCATCTGTTTATTGGTACTAACTGAATATTTGAATCCATATCTTTTGGTCCATAATTGGTAAACTACAATACATATCTTTCCCAAATATGATGAGTGTCAATGATGATAAGGATATAAATCATACCTCCCAAAGGGGTTTAATCTTGTTACTACAACAACAAGCTAAGCCTTTATCGAGTTTAAGATATATATATATATATATATCATATCTATCTCACTATCATGTTAGGTTGAAGCACATGTTCGCCGTTATATTTAAGTATAACATGCCTTTTTCAATAGCTACTTCCATGTCTTTTTAAGAATGAGAAAAACTTGTAAGCATTAGGTGCACCGTGCAACTCAATAGTACTTTAAATGGTAATCTATTAGTTGTTTTACTAAAAAATATTAGTTTGTTAGTTATTTACTACCTCCGAAACTAATTATATGTATGATTCTATCGAGAATGGTATTCCTAATTATTTGTCACTTTTGCTAATATCAACAATAATTTACCCTTTTTTCCTCCAATTCCCCTAATAAATACTAACCATCTTCTTGGAATTATAAGCTTAGTGATATCATCAAGTAGTAATAAATAAGGGTGCAATAGTCTTTTGATATCCTAATTACTGAAAATTTGGTTTGTGTGATAATTAGGAACAAAGGCAGTAGTTGTTTTTACTGAAAGGTATTAGTTGTGCATAGTGGAATAATACAACTGACGTACAGGAGTATTACTCTTTTAAGAATTAATGATTCTCTACTTTCAACACTGTAGAAGAGCATCTAAATGACTCCTATGCAAATGCCCAAACCATCTTAAGCAAGGTTGTTTGACAAAGGGGTGAACATATACTTTCCCGACAGTTCAGACACATAATTAAGAACGTCATCAATGTCTTTCTATACTATTCTTCGAGATTCCCATAAGTTGTATTAATTCTGAACTACAGGGGTAAAACTGCAGAAGAAACTCACTTGTCCATAAAATGGTGATCTGAACTGGAAGTCCACAAGGAAGCGGACATTGCTGCTCCCAGGAACAGGTCCAGGATTAAATTCCCAGATATTAATCAGATGGTTAAAAATGCTACTCTGGGACGAAGTTGTCTGCAAGAAAACACGACACAAAATAACCATGATAATTAAAATAATTGATGCAATGCATGGCATGGCATGAAAGAAGACTCTTGGAGAACTGTGGGAAGAAAACTACTAATATCATCCTTTGAGATTTCTGGGTTTATTTAGGCCATCTCTATGAGATAATATTCCTCCTTAAATAATATAAAGGGATGCATTTAATTTGTATCGAATATTGTTACAGGCGATATATCACTAAATACAAGTTCATAATGCAGGCAGGCAAATGTCATATTTCTCGCTTCACTTGGCTAAAATTTACTAAGTTCAAGTTTATAATGCAGGGTAAAACTGTCCATAAAACCTAGTTCAATAAAATGATGGGTAAACCTAAGAACTTAACCTGGTCAGATCAGATGAACATTATATTTAAACAAATATCAAGGTTGGATTATATAACTTACACACTTCTACCATGGAAGCCATCAACAATAAATTTTGCAGTTGACGAATCAAATTATCAGATTCAAAGGCATGTAAGTTATCAGTGTCATCATTTGTCAGGCTGCTGACTGCTCAGTGACATAAATCAAAGGAGAAATGTGAAATATCAATGAGTATTACCATCAATCACTAGATTTATGTTTGATTTCAAAATCTAGATCAGGTTCTACTTGGATTTTAGATTCCGGTTTTGAAATCCAGATTTCAAAATTCACTAAATCCCAAATCAAACATTTAGGAAGTTAAATTCCACTTCCAGTTCTAATATGCTTGATATTTTGCTTCCATGGTAAGGAGTCAAAGGTGGGGTACAAAAAGAACGAAGAACAGCCTGAAGTTCTTTGAAGAAGCTCAATTTTCAGAAACATCCACATTGTCTTTAAATTCATAAATAGAAGGAGGGAGAGAACAAGAGAGAGTTTTGCTATCCTTGATGTTAAGAAAATATATATGATTACATGCGAAATAGTCAACCTATATCAACCCCAACCCCCCTCATCACCGAAGGAGGAGATGCAGAGGGAGTCATCTAGATCTTGTCCAACCTCCTTTCTATAAATATATAAACATATTACTAGTAACAAATAAAATAACAGATAATAGTAATAATAACTATAATCATCTTACATAATAAAATAAACAAAATTAAGCAAAGCAAAGATGGTACAGCTATCACAATCCATCTTTGGCCATCATTCCCTTAATCTTATATCTTGTTTATTTCCAGTCTATCTTTCATAGTCTTCAAACACAGTGACACTATACAGTCAAACAGCAAGAATAGTGTTAACTACCAATATATGCACCATTAAATAAGGAAACTGCGAAAACAGGAAATATGGATACGTAGCCAAGATAAGAAGCCAGGTCTTTTTGGCTTCAATCGAATTAAACAAAACTAGATTAAAGATGCTGAAATTCAAAGATGATCTTCACCTTAATAGAGTTTGGTCTAATAAGCTCCACGTGAGATATATAACTTTCAACAAGAAATTTAAAGCCAATTGTTAGCTCTGCCTCCATACTTCCATCAGGATTAGTGCGAATTATCCGTGAGCGTTGACACCAAGGAAGAAAATCTTCATACAAGTCAACAGCAGCAACCACATTGAACAATTGTTCGGGTGAGTATCTAACAATCAAAATATCAATCAGAGCTTGAAGCAAATGACTCAAAGAAACTTCATTGTTTCCACAAATAAATGACACTAACAATTGGTTTAGCATATATTCTCTTCAAAATCCTACTTAAGTTTGTGATTCTCCAAGCTTACCATCTAGTACACATAAGCATGGGTAAACCTTCAATTACAATGCTTATTCAAAGCATTTCTACAAATCGCAATCCACAGATCATTCTACTATACTTCAAGCTAACTTAGTCAATCAAATTGCAAACTCTTCAAGCTAAAATCGTCACAAAGATTTAACAAAAAATAAATAAAAATGAATAAAATAGCGAGCTCATCGAAAAGATTACCCTAAAACAAGTTTCTCCTCGTGTCGTTTTGATACTGGTTCGCTTGACTCATCAACAACTCCCAAAAAACTCCTCTTTTGGAAATCGGCGTTACAGATAATCGCTGAGTTCCCATATTCCAGTAAATTGCGATTCCCGCAACCTCGTGCTGCTAATTTGTCCGCCGAAGAGAACACATTGGTCCCTACAATGCTGCTAAAGCACCGAATCTGATTGTGACTCCATAAATTTTCTGTGCTCGGCCGGAATGAACATCGGCGGTTAGCCAATCGCGCCACCGCCCTTAGTACGGGATTGAATGGAGGCATTTGCGAGACAAAATTGATTTACGACTATATATTTGGGCGTAATTTTATGAAATTTGGGGCACGATTCTGTTGAGAATTTGGTGGATTTCGGGATGAAATTGGATTATTCCAACTGATTTTATGGAGATTTTGGACGACGAATTTTCGTTGTGGGATCCCTTTTTACGATGATTCTACATGTGTTTGCTCTTGCCTTGATTTGAATTCTCTCTTTGGCTCATGAGGAAATCTATAAATATATATATATATATATATATAATATAAAAAAATATCTTTTTATTTTCCAGTAAATATAGAAAATAATTGAGACTCACAAACTAGTGTATATGGATGTTCTTGACTAATTCACCGATATTTAAAAAAATATATATATTAGTTATAAAATTTGTCAAATAAAAGTAAATCTATTAGATGTGTCATTATATAAATATATTAATAAATTCTCATTTTTCACATTTTATAGCCTCTCTCTTTATTTTAATTTTTTTCCAACAAGAGGAGTTAAACTTTAACTTGATACTTGTTTAAATTAAAACACAAATTTTTAGCTAGATCAAGTTTGTGAAAATAATCTGTCTCAATCATCCATAAAATATTAGATATTTGATGTGGAAATTGCAAAAAAAATTATCATTTATGAAGCTCATAATTCTTTAAGGAGAATAGTAATGAAAATTAATATGGGTAATTATGATTGTTAATGAGAATAAAGATAATAAATCTACAATTGTTATGCTTCATAGTGACTCAAAACTAAGTTATTTACTACTTCATTTTGATTAATTATTTCTTTTTCTATAGTTAATTTTTCCAAATATTCTACAAAATTATTTGTTTCAACTTATACCAATAATCAAATAGCACATTCTATTATAACTAAAATGTTGATAATTTGAATCAATAAATTAATAGAATTGTAAGCGCAAAGAAACTATTTTCAATATTCAAATAGCATTCTACTATAAGAATAAGTAAAACCTGCTATTAATTAATAATTATCCAAAAGCAAAATTAAAAAATGACCCAAGTTATACAGTTGAGAGGATTCACCTATTCTGGAATTTAAGCAAGAAATACAGCAACTGAAAGCCATAGTTTTGCCACAAGGTCCATACTTTTTCTTAAAAAAAAAAAAACCGTACAAGAAATGTTCTCCTACGTACCCATTGTGCCCTTCAATCGCTACACAGTGGCAAACCATTTGAATCATCAGTTAGGGTCGAAACGCAATCCACATCAATTGTTTCTGAAACTTTAAAGATTACTTCTTTCTTCTATGAGATATATTTCACTATGAACCAATTAGGACTAGCTCTGGTTTAAATATTTGATCAATGATCATTGTTTGGAACTATCTGTAGTTCTTCCTCCCTTTCCATGTCCAATTTCTCCTCTTCTACAGCTTCGTCGTTGAAATTCTGATCTGACATCTCTATTGAAAAAAAAAGGGGAAAGATCATCAATGCAGCAAAAAACAGCTATGCAAATTATAAAGAGTTTCTTTTCATTTTGTTTCTTCAATTTTATGCAAAGAAATAGGCAAAAATTTCTATGCACCAGCTGCACCATGCAACTCAAGTGTAATTTTAGATGGTATTAGTTGTTTTACTAAAATGTATTAGTTGTTTTCAATGAATAGTATTAGTTGTTACTCGAGAAAAAAATTCTCCAATCGTGATATTAATTTGATACCTTAAGAACCATTCTAGATAGAGAACAGCAAATACCTGCATTTCTATCAGTAGATTCTTTATTTTCAGATGATTCTAAACGAGCTTTTGCACAAGAAGCTCGAGACTTTCGGTTTGCCTGTACTTTAGCGTTGCTATAACGTTGAATCCAGGGATTCAGTTTAACCTCCTCTTTTTGTTCGTATACAAGTTCGTCCTTTCTGAAGTCGACTCTAGACCAATATCCGTCACGAAGAACCTTAAACTACATAGCCAAAAAGATTGCAAGATTAAGAATAAAGAGCAATCACAGTGCTGTTTAACAAACTTATACACATAATTAGGACACAATGAACAGAGAGGTATTAAAGGAAAGACCTGGCCAGAAAGAGCACGGGTGCTCGTTTGCTTTTGCTTGAATGACTTTGTTTCGGACTGATTGCCTTTTGTGGGAGTGCCAACAAGACATGTCTATTGATTTATACAGCTGATTCACAAATGTAGATTCCATAGATTTGAGGAACAAACAGTGCTGCTCGTCTGTCCATTTTTGGGGCGAAGGCGCAGTTTCCTGACAACACAAGAACATAAGTGTTGGAAACGGAAGCAGAAAATCTTGGTACAAGAAAATGTATAAACAACAACAACAAATTAAGACATTAGTAGGATCAAATTTATACATCATTAGCCAAAGAAGCATCAACAACTAATCCAAGCGTGCAAAACAGAAGAAATTAAGCAAGAATCAAAGCTGTTAAATAACCTTAACTCATACTCCCATCAGGTGAATATTGCATTCTTATACAATGCTACCAAATTTAGAAATAAATCACTAAAGGTTTCAAAGAATCTCTCTATTTCGAAGAACATTCTAAGCAGTATGGAACACAAATATTTCTCAGGTCAATACCCCACCAATCCAAAGAAAGGGCATAGCTCACACAATCATCTAACATTATGCTTACATTCTTCACTAACATAATCAAACTACAAAAACTGATACCAAATAAGAACAATAACAAAAAATCAACAACTGATGCAAAATTAAAGAACCCTTTGGTCAATAATCAGACATTCCATGAAAACCCAGAAAGTAAGATGAAAATTTCTCTAAAATTTCATCACACCAAGTAAATTCCAGACCCCAATAACCAATAATCAAGATCCAAAACTAAAAATCCCTCTAAAATCAAACACTCATACTCAATTTTTTTCAATATTTTTCCCCGATTGGACTATGATCGACTCCACAATTCAACAAATACCACACCAACAAACACAAAATACTATAAATCAACGTAAACTGTAAAAGAAATGAAAAAGGGAAATCGATTTACCATCAAGGAAGAAGTCTCTTCTTGTTCAACCGAATTCCTCACACCCAACGGTTCAGATGAATCCACGGAATTCTCCATGACCCCTTGTTCGAAAATCAAAACCCAGAATGGAAAATCGAAAACTTGTTGCAAATCAATACTAGGATTGAGGATCTTGAATTACGGATTTTTAATAAAAGTTTTTGGGTTTTCGTATATCTTTATGCAATTTCATACACTTTTTGAGGTGCCAGTTGTCACCGCTTTCACAAGTGTCATCAGCCACACAAGATATTTTGAACGTAAATATTCCCAAATTAAAAATACAAAAAATTCAAATTTATCTCGATTATTAAAAAATAAATATTAAACAAGATTAAAAGTTAGTGTTTTTTTTGGGGTTTTAATGCATAATAAAATCTTTAAAATCGAGCAAACTTGCGTAATCATAGCCAAAGATCAATCTAGGTAGGTTTCTAATTTTTTAGATTTGTCTTTGTGTTTTTTATTTTAAAATGATCAATGTGGTATTTATAACATTAATAAATCAGATACTTTTGCGGTTTAATAATTAAATTTGAAACAGTATTATCGCGTATTTGGCGGTTTTGACCTCGCAATTGGGTTCCAACAGGGCAAAGGGAGTAAGATATTTTGTGTTTAAAAAAGGGTAGATATTTAGGGTGGACTGAAAAATATCAGGGCCACGTGACTCAAATAATATCTATTTGGTTTCACACTGGGCCAGAAGTATTTTATTGGTTTTATTAAGAGTTTTTTTGCAATTTTAGTCTCATGAATCACATCATATTTTCAATTTGGTCCCACTTCTGATAGAACTAGTCTCACAAAAATTTTAATTTTCAAATGTTGTTCCAAAATTAACTAAGTTGGCAAATTTGGTCCCAAAAATAGACGGCGCTTTATGGGAGCTCGTTAATCGAGAAACGGACACTGTCAACCCCATAATTAGTACGTCTTAAATATTAATCTGTATTAACTAACTAATTAATCTCTAAAACTTAAACTAAACAAAAAAATCGATTAAAACAAATAAACCCACACACACAAACACACTAGACGTTTCTGAGAAAGAAAAAAAGAGGGAAAATCGCAGAAAACGCATAAACCCTAAAAATCGCCAGAAAATAAACTCTCTCTCGTTCATTCTGTGGCCATAACCAGTTTGTTTTTCCACTCCACAAGCACAAATAATCTTGTTTGCATTACCAATTTTGGAGTCCCGCATCTCCTTCCGAAGTTACGTACTCCCCATCACTACCGATGCCCCGCGCACGACGGTCGTCGTCTGACAGAAGGACCTTCTTGTATCTTCGTCGGACCTGTAGAAACGGCTAGTCAAGAAACCCTAGAAGCTCTCTATCGCCAAGTGAGTGGAATTATAATCTACCATTCTTAACTCAACTGTCCTTCTAGCTGAATTTAAATTATCTGTTAATTAATTAATCGTAATATCTTTATTTTTGTCTATGAAGGCTAGGGAGGCTTACTATAGTGGGGAACCTTTAATTGTTGATGACATGTTTGATAGAGTTGAGGTGAATTTTGCGTAAGCTTTAGATTTCATTTGAATTGTTTCCCCAGTTTATCTGGTTTGTGTTGATACAGAAAACTGAAAACTTTGTTGTGACAGTTAAAACTGCGATGCTATGGTTTGAAATACGTTGTAAAGTATCCTCGTTGCAGTCTCAAGCGACATTCCACATATGCTGATGCTGAGGTAATTTTCTAATAATTTTTTTTTAATGTTAACTATGTACATCAATATATGATTCTAGCCTTCATTAGAGAACCCTATTTGAAAATCTAAAGTTCATATAGTACCTGAAATAACATTAAGTAGTGCTGCAAAATGCCCTCATAAGTGATCCTGGGGTCGAACCTCATTAGCACTTGAAGCTAAATACCAGAAGCTATATCAGCCTCTTTATACCAAGATGTGAATGTTTATCTTGTTTTTTTTGGTTATTTACCGCTTTTCTGTTTCAGTACTGATTAGTGCTCAATGTATGCAGAAATATGAAATTGTAAATGGTGTCGGTGAAAATGAAAGTGCTGCAACTGAGCAGTCGGACAAAGATGATGAGGGTATTTATTGATACTTGTTTATATTTTTCTGAGCGTGATGAAGGTGTTCTCAAGTTCCTCAAAGATATTAAATGGTCCAGAGTTGACAGTCCAAAAGGATTCAAGCTTGAATTTTATTTTGATACTAATCCTTTCTTTAAGAACTCTGTTTTGACAAAAACATATCACATGATTGATGAAGATGAACCTATTTTGGAGAAAGCAATTGGGTAACTTCATCTTCTACATATCTTTTAATGTTTTTTTCGAAGGATCACTGCTAAACTTTAATTTTAACTGATTTTGGTGCTATTATCTTAGGACGGAGATTGAGTGGCATCCAGGAAAATGTTTGACTCAAAAAGTTCTGAAAAAGAAGCCGAAGAAAGGATCCAAAAATTCCAAGCCAATTACTAAGACTGAGCAATGTGAAAATTACAAAGATAACTAAGACAACCTAGTAAAATATGACTCTAGTGTTGATTGTTTTCTATTGAAATTCAAATCAAAATGAATTTCATCTCTCACTTTTCTCATGACACTTAAAAGCTCTGGTGTGGCGTTTGTTGACTGCAGAAAGAAATTATGAAGGATTTTTCGCCGCTGCTATTGCTTCTTTTCGCGTAATCGGCTCTAATGATACCGTATCATCTTGAGCTTCATCCTCAATTGTATTTTAAACATTAAATAAAATGATTCAAGTTCCTAACATTTAATACTCATTAATATATGTTTCAAAAAAAAAAACTCATTAATATCTCTATATAATTGAATTTAAAATCATTAATTCTGATATAATTAATTTAAATTAAATGAATATAGAATACCTCTTTAAATTAATAAATTATTAATTTATCGATTAATTAATACCTCTCTAAAATTAATATTTTTTCCGATCCTAACTGTAACCGGCTCTAATGGTACCGTATCATCTTGAGTTTCATCCTCAATTGAATTTTAAACATTAAATAAGATGATTCAAGTTCCTAACATTTAATACTCATTAATATCTCTATATAATTGAATTTAAATTCATGAATTCTGATGTAATTAATTTAAATTAAATGAATATAAAATACCTCTTTAAATTAATAAATTATTAATTTATCGATTAATTAATACCTCTTTAAAATTAATATTTTTTCCAGTCCTAACTGTATTAATTTATAGAGGTTATAATGTATATTCTTTCCCCATAATAAGAACATCTTAAAAGGGTGAATTCGAGACATGCTGCCTCTACAAATGATTATAGAGTAACGTTTCAATAAAATAAATTTATACATAAACTCTATTATTATTATTATTGATAAAAATATTATTATTATGTGTAAAATTATCACGATTTAATTTTTTTTAAAATAATAATTTTCATATATAATAATAATAATAATTTTTATACATAATATTAATATTAAAAAAAAGAGTTTAGTAGAATTAGAGTTCACATAGGTTTTGTCATGATTATCTCCAAAATAATTGAAATTCTATTCGAGATAATTTTTACTAAATTTTTCGCAGAGTATGAGATAATACAATATGAGAGAGTATCTTCATTTATTTTTTTGTACTGGAAAAATGTCGACAGATGTGACCTCATAACAAAGTGGTTCTATTTTTATTATATATAAAAAGACAAAATAAAAAGTGCAAAGGGAAGCAACTAGCAAGAGTTGTTTCATAAACAAAGTGCCGCTACCTGATTATAGTGAAAAAGAATCCAACATTTATGATCTTCTTTCTGGGTTATAGTTAAAAAATTCAACTTTTGAATCAATACACATTTTTTCTTCTTTGATCATAGTAAAAAAATTCAACCTTTGAATCAATGCACATTTTTCTTCTTTGATCAATTACAAATGACGTAATTCATCGGAACTCGTGTTTCGTTCAAAAGTATAAATTTTTATAATAAAAAGTATTAATTACGCACAAAACGTACGATAAAATTGTTTTAACATAAGACCAATTCTGCAATCCGAAATATAAACTCAGCCTTTATTTAAAGCTACGAGTGCAAAAACAGTGAAAAGCTAAGTAGAATACCAGGAAATATTTTGCATGTATAATTGCAAAAAAAAAAAACTCAAAAGGTTGTTCAAAAAGATATTAACATTTCCATGGATCTCACCATTTATGTATAAATTAAAAATAGTGGAAAAAAGAAGTTAAAAAATGGCCAAAATATAACCAGCTGCATCAGTGTTTAAGCTCTCTTCCTATACAGAAAACTAGACGAATTCACGCAGATAATACGAGACATCTATGTAGAACCAAAACTCGAATAAACGCATCAAAGTAGAAATGATCGCTATCATCATGCTGGTGCCTTCGGGTCATCCTCTGCTATTGCCGAGTCTTGTAGCCCTACCTGCCCTGTTTTTCGAAAAGAAAATAAAACGCAATTAAGATTTAGAATTAAAAAAAAAAAAAAAACTGTAACAAGAAAAAGATCTGCGTAAGAATAATACTGGAAAGACTAAACTTACCAAACAATGAGACTAAAGATGGATGTTTTGAAGATACATTTGGAGTTACATCTATTCCTGCATGATCATTATGGCGATAACACGCATCAATCGACATTAAACATGAGATATATATCACGAAAATTCAACATAAAATGCTCTCTATCTCAAGTTCTCAACATACATAAAATCGTGCCAATTATTCAGACATAATTTTCCTGCAGTTGATTTAAGGAGATCCGATTTCTTGAAAGTATATCCGATAAAATTGGAATCTTTCGAGGTTAACATCTGCTCGTCAAAGTATGGTAGAAAATTGTTAACTCAAATCATCAAAGTGAAGAACAAATTAAACATTTATAGCACGTACCTAGTATCTAATCGTAAATTAAGCACAACAAAGTATAGGAAATTTCTTCAGATGTCTAAGATATAACTTCTTTTTCAATATCAACCCTCTTGTTTACGACACATAAAATCAAGTATTATTTTGTAAAAAAAGTAGACGCAATTACCTTCCTCCAAGGTCCCACTCTCGGTGCATCAGACGGTGGATGTGCTCCCTGAGAAAGACGAGCAAACATTAGAAAAACCAGTAAGAAGGTGGACAAGTAAAATTGATAGAAAAATAGCAAAAAAGCACAATTAGCCCAAATTTCTATTATTGTACTCACTTCATCAAACTTTTCAAAATTTTGTGTGTCCAAATCTCCGTTTACAGTTGGTTTGTAGGCGGCTTCCATTTCATAGAGGCTATCCCATTTAACGCCTCTAAACCACGGATGTCCCTGAAATTAAAAGCAATATTAATAGATGTAAAGAAAACTACCCTTTCACTCGAAATTCATCAATGATCAAACCATAATTAGTTGAATCTATTGTCGTTATGTACCTTTATTTCTTCGACACCTCTTGTCCCCAACCTTTTGTCAACATCACATAACAAATGACAGATAAGATCTCTTGCTTCATCCGAGATTTTTGGTTCTTCCGGAAACTTCAAGCACGTTTTCCAATTTATTATCTGTTACAAAGGGTAATAAACATAAATTAATTCACAAGCACGATTTAAAATATTTCAAGGCAAACACTTCTATAGTTCAATGCACTAGCAGCTGCACAAGTGCATTATTAAATGGTATTAGTTGTTTGCGCTAAACAGTATTAGTTGTGCATCAGTTGTACCTTGCGGCAAGTCATTCTGGGATCATCGGAACAAAACGGAGGATAACCAACGAGCATCTCGTACATTATTGCCCCCAAAGACCACCAGTCACACTCCATACCATACCCCTTCTTTAATAAGACTTCTGGTGCCATATAATCGAGAGTTCCTACTGTAGAATACGCCTACAAGAGAGAGCATACACAATAACTTTATTTCAAGATACAGAGAAGAACATAAAAGGGATCCTAAACAAAATTATATCACCAAATGAAAAATAAATCAAACAAACCAGGGCTCGACGATTCCTCTTCCATTGCTGTAACTGCTCCTTCGCCATTAACCAGGGAGCGGTATTATTTCCATCAACCTCAGTACTAGAATCCCGAGGGATAAAATCGTCATCTTTCAGCAACGATGAGTATTTCTCCAGTGGCTTACACAAGCCAAAATCAGAAAGCTTTAAATGCCCATTTTTGTCCAATATCAAGTTATCTGGTTTTATATCCCTACAGATGGCATATTTCTGGAATAAATACATGTTCAATAAAGAAATAAACGTGCTTGACAAAATAAGTAACCTGTAAAAAGAAAGGTAAAGACTTGTAGAGTACTACAAGATGAAAATAGTAAGTCCATAGAAATAGTTCGATAATTTTTTTTCCGACTCTATGATACGGAAGATTCCAGATTTATACACAAATAGCTACTGCAAAAGGATTTAGTAAAATTATACTACCATTAACCACATTTTCATGGAATCAACTACTTGTTGCCAACAACTTTTTTTCAATAAATTCATGAAAATTTTACCTATGTACATAATTATGCTGGTGAATTGAATGGATAGCTAGAATACTTTCTGCCATGTAAAAACGGGCAACATCTTCAGAAAGAATGTCCTCTCTCATCAACAAGGTCATAATATCTCCACCAGGTAAATACTCCATGATAAGGTATAAGGAATCGAAATCTTGGAACGAATAAAAGAGCTTTACTATACAACGACTATCAACCTCCACAAGCAAATTCCTCTCGGAACGAACGTGCTCAACCTGCAAGGATATTTTAGTCATTTAGTGTGTGTCATCCCACAATTGATAATCAACACATAAATTTAGTAAACAAATCAGTTGAAATAATTGAAAATAGTTTTTAGAGAAAATCGTTATTTTTTATAATACTGTCACCTGTCCTCGACTAAGCATCTCTGACTTCTTCAATTTCTTCATGGCATAGATTTCTCCTGTACCTTTAGCTCGGCATAGTCTGACCTGCATTATTTCATACAGTCAAATATGATCTTAGTCGAAAAGTGTAATAATTCAAATGATGCCGATAATATAATACAATAATCATGGTTATTTATGTCACATATTGTTACTGTTCCACACCAAAGAATCCATACAGCTGTGCACTTCTCATCAAATCCAGAAAATGTTACAAACTTCCTATTAAATGAATTAAATATAGATTCTAGACTAGTGTGTATATTTTCCCGAAATAAAAATCAACTGATTACAACAAACTATGACTATCACGACAGCTGCCTACAAGAAAATGGTTAATGAATATTCTGGTTACCTACTTACGTTTTAAGGTGTGAATATCGAATGATAATAATCACTTATCCTCGTGCTACAGAACAGATCCACCGAATTCTATAATCTGTTCTTCGTAACCCTCGCATTATTGATGTCTAAATGTACTTGGTTTGTGAAGTACCTAACTCAAATCGATTACAGATTTTACAATTTCTATAATCTTTTAAAAAAACATTATCACACCAAAAAGAAAGGCCATTTTTTTCATTTAGATCAAGATAAGAAAAAATCGCGATCTTTTGCTATTTTCGCCTCTTTCCATCAATGGCCATCCAAGATTGTGTAACATGAAAATTAAGGAGAAAAACCAGCATACCTCACCAAATGCTCCTTTGCCAATAATAGTAAGTTGTTCAAAATCATCAATACCTACTTTATGCCTTTGCAATCTCATAAACTCTGTTTCCCTCTTCTCCAGATTCCTCATCAATTTCTCTTCCTCCTCGCTCGAAACCTGCGCCTCTTGAGCCCTTAACTGCAAAGCCCTCCTCCTAAAAAAACCCAAAAATCACTCAGCCCTTTTCCAAATCCACACTGACTTAATAAAATTCTTAGTAATCCCACATTAATTCAACCACGTTTCAAGAATCCCAACAGAGTCCAAGTGAAGTAAATCCAAGTAGATGCAATACAAATTCAGATTCATATAAAGAGAACACAAAAAACAATCAACCCTTTTCCAAATCAACACTGATTTCAATTCTCAAGAATCACACCACAAAATTCTTAGTAATGCCACATTTCAAGAATCCCCAACAGAGCCCAAGTGAAATAAATCCAAGCAGATGCAACACAAGTTGAAATAAAAACAAGTCAAAATATAAGATTAAGAGAACAAAAAAAGCATAAAGATTCTACCTTTCCTTGCGATCTTGCAACCCCTGCAAATAATTCTTGTAATGATTCTCTATAAACTGCTTGGCGGCGGCGGCTTTCTGCCTTGTGACCGGAGAAGAAACTGCCTCTTCGGGCTCCAAGCTGAAGGCCCGATGGGCCTGCAGCTTCATCTGCGGGCCCACCGGACTTCCCTCACCTCCCTCCATTCCAATCAACAGAAGCTTCCGCAAAAGAGTTGCAGAAACTCTGACACTTAACCGATTGCGAGAATCACGAGGCGAAAAAGTGAATCTGGGAACAAAAATTGATAAAGAAACAAGAGTTTGTTCGACCTTTTTTTTGTTTTGTTTTTGGTGCGAGTTTCGACGAGGGGTCGAGTTAAAATTGAGCTGTGGAGTGACAGGATGTGCAAGCAGATGATTAGCTGTAATGAGGTGGATATTTTGGTTAATCCAATTGTTTAAAAATGGAAATTGGATTTGGGATTTAAATTAAAAGAGATGGATTGAAGTTGAGGCAACGTTAAGAAAGAAAGTGTTTTAAGGTTTACTGCGTTGGAAAAGGTGAGAAAAGACGGAGACCGCAGACTAGTTTTGTATTGTGTCAGCGATGATTGCAACTCCTTACTATTTCGTCAATTTCATCATTTCTAACTTAAATAAATTCAAATTTTATCGATTCAGTGTTTAAAAGATAGTAAAATTATCAATTTAAGATTTAAAAGATTTTTTCTATTTATTTAAGGTTTGAAAGATAAAAAATTATCAATTCAAGACCAAGTACAACTATCAATTCGAAACTTTCACATTTTAAGGACATATTTGACATTAAACCGTAAGTCCTGAACCATGAACCCTAAATCGTAAATCATGAACACTAAACCCAGAACCATGAACCCCAAAAATAAAAAAAATAAGGACATGAAATATAAGTGTCAAACATGACCTTAAAATGTGTGAGTCTTAAATTGATAGATTATATCTTTCAGGTCTTGAATTGATAGTTTTAGATATTTCAGGTCTTGAATCGATAGGAAAAATATTTCAGATTTTAAATTGATAATTTTGTCATCTTTCAGTTCCTGAATTGATGAAATTCCTTAATTAATCTAAAGAATTACATATGAAAAGGGTCCTAAAATCAAATCAAACTATTCCATATTTGATCCGAGGTTGTTCAATAAAAGTTCGTTTGAGTTCGGTTCAATTTACATATATCAAATAAGTTTGAGCATAAATTTATGTCCAAATAGAATCTAAAGCTCGAACTCGATAAGAAAAAAGAGATAAAATAAGTGTAAAAATATCAAACTATTTAGGTTCGACTCGTGTTTGGTTTGATTAAAGCTCGTTCGAGCTCGGCTCCATACTTATCAAGGAAACTCAAACATGAATTTTAAAAGTTCGATAACATTTCAAACAAATTAGTTTGAAAAATATTGTGTTCGACTCGACTCGATTCATTAATACTTCTGGTATACGAAGCTAATAATTTTGATTGGATTTTATTTTTATATTTTTATATTATAATTTATGCTTGAATTATTTCTAAAATTAAAAAATATTTAAAATACAAATACGTGATCAATATTATGTTCGATATCTACAAAATATTTCAATAAATATATTATACTCCCTCCGTCCACGAAATCTATTCTTTATAATTAAAACTTTTAACTTCTATGCCCTATAAATCGAATTAATTAAGTTCAACACTTACCTAATACCCAACGTGTATGGCCAATTAGCAGTTAATTATTAAGAGCCCGTTTGACACAGCTTATAAGCTCTTTAAAACAGCTTATAAGTTGTTTAAGAGCTTATAAGCTCCTTAATTTTGTTTGGTAAAAATAAGATGTTTAACATCTTATAAAAATTTTTAAAAAAAATCTTTTTAGAGCTTATAAGCTCCAAAAAAATAAATTAGAATATCACAACTTATTTTACAAAAATTATATAAGCTCTACCCTATCTCAACACTTCCCAGCCCAAATGCAACCCAATGCGTCTCATTTTCTGCAAAATAAAATTATTTTCGAAATAAAAAATTTATTTTCAGAAAAAAAAATATATTTTTGAAAAAATAAATTCAGAAAAAAACATTATTTTCGGAAAAAAAATATTTTAAGAAAAAAAAATATTTTCGGGAAAAATTATTTTCAGAAAAAAAATTGTGTTTTCGAAAAAAAAATATTTCAAAAAAAAATTTAAAAAAAAAATATTTTCAAAAAAAAAATTATATATAAAAAATTATATTCAAAAAAAATTAAAAATTATTAAAGAATTTATAAGTTGTATTAACCAAACACTTTAATAACTTATAAGTTACTTAAAAATTACATCTTATAAGATATTTAAAATAAGTTTAGCCAAAATGACCCTTAGTCTGTTAAAGGCGGGCTAAATTGGTCAGAGTCCATTAAATCCACGAGTCACATAATGGGTCCGGTTATTAGCACCCCCAACATTAGGAAATACACCCCCAATTCATATTTTCTACCAAATATACCATTTCCCTTCGTACCTGAGGTGGGTGAAAAGAAGGGAGAAGTAGGGTTTTTTTTTTTTAAGGTATTATTGGTAGTTTATAATTTGTGTGGGTGAAGTTACTAATGTTGGGGGTGTGGATAACTGGACCCGTCACATAAATCAGAATAAATAGGCCAAGTTTTTTTAGGCTCAACATTTTTATAGTTCAACTCATACATTAGTCGGTTGCTCCATCGAGATGAATTTGTGTTGCTATTATGCATATCCATTATTATAGTTATATATACATATATATTATTGCTAATAATTTTCAAACAAATTTAATTTTTTATTTTTATTTATTTTTTTAGTTTTAACTTTTTTTTTTTTTTTCAATTTTAATTTTAATTTAATTTTAATTTTTAGATGTTTTTATTTTATTTTTTAATTCTAAAAAAAAAAATGATTCAAAAATAGTTCATGGTTCAATTTAGAATGATTCATATATGTTGGGATATTTTAGTTTTGATTAATTATGCGAAAATATTAATGTTATAATTATAATTTAAACCGATCAAATTATTTCTTTAGCTAAAAATATTTAAAATAAATATATTATAAATCGCGATTATGTAATTAAGTCTAAACTATTTTTAAATAATAATAAATATATGGCCAATTAGCGATAAATCTATTAATTTGAAAAATCTTTTAACACAAAAGCGGTTCAATAAGATAACAACATATATTGAATTAAGTTCAAAAGGACAAAGAAAAGTTGAAAGATTATTAGTATGTATTTGAATATTTACCTAATATTCAAATCCACACTATAAATACATTAAAGAAATTTTCAAAAGAAGAAAATGGAGGATCCGAAAGTGAAATTAAAAGCCAAATATTCAAGCAACTCCATTAAGAAGAGCATTACATATCCAAATTTACCCAAGAGTGTTCTTCATTTATAAGCAAAAATGCCATATCCTTTTAAATTTTTTTTCACAAAGATTATAAACAAATTTAAGGAAAATTATAAGTTGAAACCAAACAAACAAACTTTAATTTTGTTTGATAGGTTAAAATGGGAAGATGTTTAACATCTTATAAAATTTAAAAAAATAAAGCGATCCCGTGAGGGTGATCTTTTTAGTGCTTATGGGTGTTGGACTAAAAAAATAAATTAGAAGAATATCAGAACCATTTTATAAAAAATGTTATTATTTATGCATTCAATTATAAGCAAAAACACACATCGTTCTTAAAAGCAAAAAAAATATTGGAATCACTCCTCACCCCTATTTTATAAAAATTACATGGTATTTATTTTTCTTGGGTTTTCAAATCGGGACCATCAATTGGTAAGGCGGGTTGTTCAAAAGGTTCTTTGTTTTTCAATGTCAATTGGTATCGAGCAGGATTTTCCGATCTTTTTAAAACAAAAACTCGATCTCTGTAAAAAATAAATGTTTTTGGCGTCATTATCAAAAATTGTTGGGATATTTTAGTTTTGATTAAAATGCTAAAAAAATAAATATTTTTCTACGATAAGAAAAAAAAATTGAGGGGGAACTCACGAAATTGAAGATGATCGAGAAAAAAAAAATTATTTTCGTAAACCGATGAGCTAAACAAAAAAAATATTTTGAAGAAGAAAAAAAAAAAATTCGAAAATAAAATATTTTAAGAAAAAAAAGACAGATTTTAGGAGAAAATTATTTTCAGAAAAAAAATTATGATCAAAAAAAAAAATTTTTCGAAAAAAAAATTTCAAAAATTTTTTTAAAAAAAATATTTTCATCAATAAAAAAAAAATTATATATAAAAGTTCGCAAACAAAGGTCAAAAAACAAAGAAAAAAAAAAATTATTATTAAAAAAAAAAATTCAAATTATTAAATACAAAGAATTTATAAGTTGCCAAATATTAACTCCATTCAAGAAACAGAAAGCATTTAATACCCAAGATAATTTATCTTAAAAAATTACATTTTCCCTTATAAACAAAGATATTTACCAAAATCGGTTTGAAGTTAAGTTTGTAAAAACTCATTAAACATCTATAAAGCAATCCCGTGAGGGTGATAAGTCTCGTTTGAGTGAGAACTTCATTAAACATCTATAAAGCGATCCCGTGAGGGGTGATAAGTCCCGTTTGAGTGTGAACTCGGTAAACATAGGTTGGGTGTTGGACTAACACGATAAACTTCGGTGCCCTATGAAGGGAAATGGATCAGTTATCCGAACCACTATAAAATTGTGTGTTCTTTTATCGCTTTATGTTATTACTTGCCTTTTACGATTCAATTATAAGCAAAACACACATCGTTCTAAAAAAAAAAAAAAAATTGGAATCATCGCTTTTTTTTTTATAGCATTACATGGTATTTTCCGCGTTCTTGGGTTTTTCAAATCGGGACCATCAATTATATCGAAGCGGGTTGTTCAAAAGGTTTCTTTTTTTTTCAATGTGGATTTTCGAAACGATACCATCAATTGTTCGAGCGAGGAGTTCAAACGTTCACAACTTTTCAAAGTGACCACCGAATCGATCTTTTAAAACAAAAACTCGATCTCTGTAAAAGTGCATATATTTTAATGTTTTGGCGTCATTATCAAAAAAAGGGGAAATTGTTGGGATATTTTAGTTTTGATTAATTATGCAAAATATTATCAACTTGTGTTATTTAAGATAATCTCTGAGATAACAAGTTGGAACGAGAGAACAAATTGAGGGGAACTCACGAAATCGGATGAAGATCATTTAGGCCGATCAAGATAATAAACAAGAATAAAACAGGCTGATTTTTTGAAGAAGAAGGCTCAACATTTTTATAGTTCAACTCATACATTAGATCGGATGTTCCACCAGATGAATTTGTGTTGTTATGCATATATATCCATTATTATAGTTATATATACATATATATTATTGCTATTTTTTTTAAGGCAAATTCTGATCGGATCAGATTAGACACAAAAGCGGTGATCAATAAGAAGATAACAACATATATGGATGTGACGTAAAATTAAAAGGACAAAGAAAAATTTGAAAATTTTAAAATTTGAATATTATTTTCTATTTTTTTTTTAGCTTTTTTGAAAAAAAGCCAAATTCAGCAACTCCATTTAGAGCATTACATATCCAAATTTACCCAAGAGTGTTTTCATTGTATCTTTTTTTTTTTTTTTTTCCAATTTTGAGGCTAAATTTTCTTTTGAAACCAAACAAATTACCAAAATCGGTTTTAGGTTTTTAGATGTTTATTTTTAGGGTTTTTGAGAACCCCCCAGAAACATCTATAAAGCGATCCCGTGAGGGTGAAAGTCCCGTTTGAGTGTGAGTAAACATCATTGGGTTTGGACTAACACGGTAAACTAAGTCCAGGTTGGTTAAGTTCACCCGTTCCCATGAAGGGAAGAGTGGATGTAGATTTAGTTGTAGAACCACTATAAAATTGTGTTGTTTCTTCGCTTTATGTTATTATTATTTTATGATTCAATTATAAGCAAAACACACATCGTTTTAAAAGCAAAAAAAAAATTTTATTTTATATGCATTCATTGGTATTTTATAGCGTTCTTGGGTTTTCAAATCGGGACCATCAATATATGATTTAGGGTTCATTATTTAGGGATTAGAATTTAGAGTGCACCAATTTGGATTGATGCATGATGGTGCACAGGTAAGTGATTCATTTTTTAAATAATGATAGTGTGTATATATAACAATAAAATTTGAAAAAACAATTACCTGAGGTCATGTTCACATAAATTTTTATCATAATTAACACAAGATGAAGTCACACTCAAAATCTTAAAAAAAATAAAATTGAACCACTATATATTAATGAAATCGAAAATCTACATCCAAGTTAGGAGCATGACTTAAATATTAATTGATTTTGATTCTCGAAATTGATAGGACACCACACAAAATGCAGATACATTGAAATATAAATAATTGGAATATGTTATCCACAACATTTGTATGGAGAGAATTAGGTCTAAAAATATTAGAAAAGATAATCCAAACAATTAATATTGAAATGTAGAATATCTAGAAGATATCATATATAACTAAGATATGCCATGTTTCTTTAAGACATTAAGTTTAATTAATTGATTGGAAAGCAATTATTTTACTAATACATGGGAAATTTTAGGTATTGTGGGTCACAATTAATATTACCTAAAATGTATATTATTTAATATTTATCTTTTATTTATGCATAAACAGCCACAACCGCATAAATTTATATGAATATGTCCCAACATTTACCAACTGATTCAGTTTAATGTTTCCAAACTAATTCTATTAATTTTAATATCTTTCTTGAAAAGAAATTCTATTAGTTCTTTATCTGTGAGAAATGGTTTTTTTTTTCAGTTGTATTTACTTATCGAGATAACAAAAAAAAATAAAAATGAAACACTAAATTGTACTCTCTCCGTCCCGCAATAAAGTGCACATTTTTCTTTTTTGTCTACCGCAATAACGTGCACGTTTCCTAAAATGACAAAACACTCAAAACTTTTACACTCAGAGCCCGTTTGTTTAGTGGTTTGAGATATGAAAATATATGAAATCATGTGATACATTTTATTTACCCATGTGATATATTTGACTTTTAAAGTGTTTGTTAGGATGTATTCAAATCATGATTTATTTTATTTCAACCGTTTGTTAAGATTGATAAAAATATGAGAATTCACTTGATAAATATTAATTTGACTATTATACCCCCTTGTTACTTATATTTTTTCCCACAATGAATTAAAACAGGGTTATTTAGGTCAATTAACACCAAGAGATAATGTTTGATATTATAAATACCACCTCCTAAGTGGGATGCATAATCATGTGAAAATGGGAAAAAGAAATCGGCCGGGACGCCCAAGCTGAAGAAGAGCCATCAAACATAACAAACACTTGAAAAAGTAGGATATAATATGTTTTCTCTTCTTTTCATTTCTTTTCCCACATAACAAACAGACTCTCATAATATCATTATAATTAATTTAAATAATATCAATAAAAATATTTTTTCTTAGTTTATGTGCCCAAATAGAGGTGCATGTTATTGCAAAACGGAGGGAGTATTGTATTCCTCCAATATTTATCCGACAACGTTCTTGAATATTTGATTTGGATAATAATAATAAAACACAACCCCAAAAATGAATCAAGAGAATATTCCCATTTCTGTTTTAATTACACGTTCCATTGGCCCAAATGATAAGCCCATCACAAGCCTAACTTTAAGAGAGCCCAAATTGTACCCCAAATAACCCTAAAACCCCATGTGAGAATCTCACGAGTCCTCCACTCTTACAATTTACAAGGTAAAAACTACAAGGGTATTAGCAAAACACTTGAATCTTTATCTTTTCTTACAATAATCATACCTTACATTATGAAATTATGACATGAAGTCGGAACTGACTTGAATGTCGAAGTCCTCCCCAACATGATTTTTGGCAGGTTTAATAAATCACATATTTTTCGAAGGTCACACGATTTATTTAAGGTTAGGTTTTATATGCATCTGGATGCACCGTGCACTCATAGTGCATTTTAAAAGCGTGCAACTTGATATGCTGAAAATTGCTACTTATTTACACAGAAAAGTGCAACTGTTAATATGAGAACATAGTTGCATGTTTCTGTTTGGAATAGTTGCACGCTTCTAAAATGCACTATGAGTGCACGGTGCATCCGGGTGCACATGAAACCCACTCTTTATTTACATATATGAGATATTATTTTATGGTATAAAAAGGTAAACTAAATGAGTGTAGGACTCAAATTCCATGAGAAATGAACAAAAATCATTAATTAAGAAACTACATGAATTAACGTACACTCTCTCACCGTAATATAATAATACAATAAACATATGTAAGACATTGTCTCATTAGTATCACATACACATATTCATAAGGCACTTAAATTGTGGAAAATAGAAGCAATTCACGTGATTGTATTTTGACTACGAGGATCACTGTACGTACGAAAAATTCAACAGGTTTGTATTCTTCCGCTGCTTACAAGGCTAGTTTTACGTAACCTTCTATTGCCAACAGTCATTCTATAAAAGCAAACCTAGAAACAAATCCAAAATTGAACCAAGAAAGCATTGAGTTTCTAATTTATCTACACCTTAACTAAAAATGATAATTTTATACAACTTTTTTGTAATCACCATGACCATAAAAAACATCTACATCCAACATTTGAATCTCCACAATGTTTGGCTCCATCCGAGCATCAACCACATTCATCCCAACAATCTTTTTCTAAAAAGAGTAGGAAAAAGTTGATCCAAATCTAGTGTACAATTCATTGAGTACTAATGATTGCCACATTATATAATCCATCTTCTTCAGCAGTCGAACGAAGGCAATGAGGAACGCGACGCCTAAGACACCACCTAAGACTTGAAACAAACCAGAGAAAGGCCCGGGGCCTAATCTGATTTCCTCTGTTTTATGATTGTATGATGATGTACTGCAATTCAGAAGATGAAGCATGTTTTTCTCTAATGTGTCCACGTGTCCACTCTGTGTTACTCTGAGAATCGCCTCGGAGATATCGATCGCCAGTGGTGATCCCTTTTGGAAAACCTGGGATTGAAACAAGAGATTTGGTGAGTAATAAAAATTAAATAGAAATGGCATGTAAGAATGTTGATATTTTATTGTGTATATAACGCAACATCAGTTAGAGGAAAATTTCAAACTTGTCCTTTAACTTGGGTTGATTTTATTTTTGGTCCTGTAACTTTTTATTTTTTCAATTTTAGTTCTGAAGGTGTCTATTTTAGTTCTTTTTTTATCAAAAATTCAAAATTTTCGCCGGAATAAGCACGTGCGGCGCACGTGACCCCTTTAAAGTTGGGAGTTTTAATTTTTTGGCCGCTTCTTCGGTCGACCATTTTTTTGGTTATGTGGCATTTCCACGCGTGAAATTTGCCAGAAATTCCCAATTTTAAAAGGGTCAGGTGCGCCTCACATGCTTATTCCCCTGAAATTTTGAAATATCCGACAAAAATGGACTAAAATCAACACTTTCAGGACGAAAAATGGAATCAATCTAAGTTATCAGGACTAGTTTTAAAATTTTTCCCCACCAACTAATGCGGTGTCACAACAGTCTTTTTATGCACAACAGAGTATCCAAATCCGAGAAATTGATCTTACAAAGCCGAAACCGCCGAGTTTGAAACTAGGCCCTGAAATGGTGTAGCCATTGCAGTACTCCGCAAGGAAAACTTTGGCATGCGGGGCGACGAAGAAAGCTGCTTTAATCTCACCACTCTCAAAAGCCCGAGGATACTCGTTGATCGAGTTGATCTTCCGGACGTTGTCTGGTTTAAAACGTAGAACATCGACCATATACTTGACAATGAACGAGTTTCCATTGCATCCAACAACCGCATTCGTGTTACGAAGATAATCAATCTCCTGAATAGACGGTTGAAGCCTCGGAACAGTCATCATCGAACTTAAAACAGCAGTAAAACTCGCTCCCACAACGAAAACTACACATATCCATGCTGCTAGTACTAGCTTTGATGCACAATTCTTGATGTGTTCTCCTGCAAAAAAATGAGCAAAAAACGACATCGTTTTGCGAAAAGTGAACGTAATACAAAGTTACATGACTAAATTAACTTTTTTAACCATCTTGGGATGATTTGCAAAAAAGTACAAAGTTATGGGACTATGATTTAGATTGAAGATGAAACTTACTTTGTGCAAAGGAGATTATGGTGATGGAAAGCCATAGAATCGAGCAAACGGCTTCAAGAAACGAGCTCTTGGCGAACTGCTCGTTTCCCGTTGAATATTCACTAAACCAGATGATAAGTCCTGTGACCAAGCTCAATCCAGCAAGTTGGAGCCACATCATTCTGGTGAACGGATTCAACGCAATGAATTTGGACTCTTTTAGCCCTGGCTTCACCGTAACCACCATCACTAGCCCCGATTCAATGTAAGGCTGCGAAAACTCTGCATACACGTACCGTTCTGCCATTATCTCCGTGTCGCCTACTGCTGCATCCAAACTCTGTACATTTCGTGCACGATCAGTACGTACATTTTGCAAAAATGAGCACATAATCTATATAAGTATATATTATGTCATACCTTGTTGTGTACTTCGCCCACCATTTCATCGTACGAACCATAATACGGGACGAACACGTAGTGCAGATCGTACGGGAGTTGCTTCACGGCCGCTTCGAAAACCTCAATGGAAAATCCAGTAATCTGAATTTGATTTTGATCTTGATCATGTGTTACCTTGACAAACTGATGAAATGCACCCTTTGCAGGCACGCCGATTCGCAGAGGCATGTCGTGTGTCCCCACGCTCCACCCCTTTGGCACGACTAACTCGCCACCTGGCCAATAAACTGAACTAAGTTCTCCTAATGTCATCCGTTTTCCGTTTTCTGAGAAGCCGGATTCAGGTGACCATAAGGCCACTTCTCTGTAGCTCTTACCAATCACATTGATGATGCGAAAAACGGGCTTCTGCGAAAGGAAGCCGTTCTTGAAAGATATCTCGCCACTAAGGCCGTGAAAATCTACGAATTTTGTCGAATCAATGATTCCTTGTTTGTTTTTCGAGGCCTTGATAATGGTCCAGATTCCATCATAACTACGAACAGAGTATATACTTGGTGAAGAAATCTCTTCTTGTTGATATTCCAATGCATATTTTCGAATAAACTTGGACTTAAATTGTCTGAATTTGTCACTAGTATCTGCAAAATCTGTTTTCAAACCAAGAACGCCCTGCATGTTGAGTATAACTGATGCATCAACGGAATCAAGAAGATTGGAAATCATATCCCCTGCAATCCAAACAAAGCCTTTTTCCATCATTCCTAAAACCTTAGCTTCTTCAAACAAGATGACAGCAAAGTTTAAAGAAGAACTCGCCACGACGAAAATTCTGACATTGTTGCCCCTTAGTTTCTTAAGCTCTTCTCTGATGAATGCTTTTGGATCAAATAAATTGTCGAGATGAGGGAAAACAATGTGGCGCTCGACAGACGAATGGAGGAGATTGGAATCTTCGGAGAAGGTGTGGCCTTGTTCGTGTATCATGATCACCTTTCTCCATTTGAAATGGGCTATGATTGCAGATATGCATTGCATTTGGTAGGTGATTGGAGTGGTCATTTGAAGGAAATAAGGTGGTTTTTTTGGTGGTGTTTGTGATGGAGATGCAGAAAGGGAGATGATGGGGATTGTTGTGATTTCTGAGAGCAGAGCAGCTTCTTCAAGTGTTAATGTTCCAACAATGGCGTCAATTTGGTTGTTATTAACAAGATAGATTGCTGCAATAAGTCAGGTTATTATGATGTGCATGTATTGTTCAACAATGCTTTGGTATTTATATGCTTGAAATTAATGGCTTTGTTCACCCCAAATTATATATAGAGCCAGGTCTAGTACACACTACAAGAAAATAAACAATCAACTAAAAAGCTTTCCAACATGGCTATAAATTTTTCAATAGATATAATTTTGTCTTTAATTAACAGTGAGAATTGCATATGGCATATCTACGAATTTTTCTAATCACGTTAAGAGTTCGATGAAAGTGCAATGTATAGAGCATACAATATTATGCTACTAGCTGGCTTGAGCCCATTCATGTTTGATTTAGATCATGACGTCACTCATGTATAATTATTATAGTTGACTTATGAATGTTTGAAAAATGATAAAGATTTGACTTTTGAGACAACGAGAAATCAGCCATATTGATATAAAGAACTTGTCCACTTTTTCTTTAAATTAACAAGTTTTATGAGAAATCGTATGATAATGTTTTGTGTATGAGAAATCGTATGATAATGTTTTGTGTGATGTAAAAACAAATAATAAAAGTATAGGGTGAATAAATTTTACATAAGAATCTGTGAAATTGGTTAAGGAGTATGACTTATATATTAAAGGGCATTAGTTATGATAATTGAAGTGTGTGATTTTTTATTATAAAAAGTATTACTCATAACACTGAATTGTGTGATTTATAATATAGCAGAGGGTATTAGTAGTAATAATTGAAGGGTGTAACTTATATTACAAAAAATATTAATCGTGATAATTGAAAGGTCATGCCCGTAAAAAATGAATAAATTTCACATCATACCAACTCTTTTTGTTTTGTTTAACATTTCAAGTGATTTTCATTCGTGGAGCGTTCATCACTTCTTGTGGTTACCATGTTATGGGATATACAAAACGCTTGGCCTAAAATTTACAAATCAATCAGCAAGAATCCAAGGTTAATTACATAAACATTAATTTTAACACTTCATTAGTTAATTTGTAACATATTTTTTTTATTTCATCAATATACTTAAGATTTGTGCAACACAACAAAACCATGAATCCATGAAAACGAAACACGAAATTACAACATCTATCAAATTCAAAACACCACGATTTCATTGCCAAAAAAAAAAAACCTTACCAGCTGCAATAGCTGAGTTGCCACGTGAATCTCGCACGTGCAAAACGATGTTTAGACAATGGTGAAAATCTTGGACAGCCAATTCCATGGCTATCTTCTGCTCTTTCCCAACTCTGCAACTCTCATCAATCACAACCCCAATGCTTAAATTTCCCCCATGATCCTGTTTTTCGACGCATGCTTCGTTTAACAACAAGAAGGAGAAGAAGAACATAAACCGAAAAATATGCATGTCTTTTTTTGGGTAATTAATCTTGATTAATAATGATGAAAATCCGGACTATAAACCACTTTGTTACAGATGAGTAAAGTAAAATATATAATTGATGAAATCTTATAAATTATAACTTGACCTACTTCAGTGTATTTTAATTTAATTAATAAAATATAGCTGCGACTTATTCAAACTGATTCTTGTTTTTTTTCTTCAGACTATAGTTTTACATAAATAAAGGGGTTACGTCTTTTTCATAGCAAGTGTCAAGCTTTGAATCTGATGGGTTCATTGGAAAATTTAAATGAAGATTCGACGACTAAGAATTTTAGAATAGGACGACTTAGATATGTAGCAATATTTTCAACGCTTGGCTGCAGATACCGTCTCGATTTAGTTTTATTTTATGGCATTAAAATATTTTTGGCAGGTAATTTCTTTTATATTTATATAGGTCTGGATTTGTTAATAGTGGTTTTGTTGAGGAAAATTAAATAAACGAATTTATTTCGCACCACTTTACAAGTTCGAACTTTTAGATGAGACGAAATTTTTTCATAGTATTAGAACCGTTGGGCCTCCTCCTCAGAGGGCAGATGCAATGATTCGGCCCACGAGTGAGCTCGTGCAAGCATGTCTCATTAAAATATGTGGTGTAGTTACTAATTTATATTTACTTGAAATTACTAATTTATATTTAATTGAAATGCATAGTAAACTTAATTTAAATTAAATATGATAATAATTTATTTTTATTTTTTTGAGGAAGAAATATGATATTAAAATTGACAGGATAGATAATTGGAAATTTGCAAAAGATAAGGAATGAACACAAGCATGATGTAATTAGGGCTTCAACTAGAATATATTAGGGTATGTTCGTTTTGCCGCTACCGCGAGCGGACTTTGACTATACAATCACAAATACCTTTTTTTTAATACTCAAACAAAGTATTTTGAAATCATATAACATCCACATCTAATACTATTACTGCACCCTACACCCTACACTCCCCTCACTTTTACACAATTTCCAAAACATCACATTCATTCAATCATTACAATAATAATATAATAATACAAATCAATCAATTTTTTTCCAGCATACACAATCTTATCCTATAAAATCCCAAATAAACATATACTCAAATTTTTGAATAGAATTTTGAAATCCAAGGATTTTGAAATTCAGGATTTTCCACGCCCACTATAAGCCCAAAACAAATATACCCTTATGGACAAACAACTGCAAGTCAATGGACAATGTCTGTGCATGACTAATGCCAAATTTGGGAAAACAATTTACTACAAATTCACTCTATTTCTTTAGTTAAAAATTTTAATAATAAAAAATTATGTGAATTTATATTCATTTTTTTTCAAATATCACTATAGCCTACAGTGTATGTGAAATTTTATTATTGTGTATATAAAATATAATTTTGGCCTAATGGTTGTAGGCATGAGACTTATGAGTATGCTCCTCTTTAGGTCTCAGGTTCGAACCCCCTAAGGTGCGATCAACTCTTGAGATGAGTCAGTCCATACATGACTTAGCTTTGGCTTGAAGTGGGGCCCCCACTAGTGGACGGTGAGTTCTAGTCCCCCGGATTAATCGGTCCTTGGACCAGATATCGAGTTATCAATTTTTTTTTTAAACAATTACACGTTATATGTACAATAATATCATTCGAAAAAGAAAATTAATGTAAGCACGTGTTCATAGGAGACATACTTTTATTTTCTGGTATAATTTATGAAATATTGCATGAAATTCAATTAATATCGGTGGATTCACTTAAAAAAGAAAAAAAAAATCAATTACTCTCATACAAATTTTGTTATAGACAATGTTTTATTTTACATATTCAATCAAATTCAAAGTCAATTTTTTTTAAAAGAAAAAATGTACCACAAATGTAAGTGGATTGAGTAAAGCCAAGACCAGCCCATTAGCACGTAATTGCAATATTACAAAGCCCAACTCATTAAGCACTTTTTAAAAGAAAAAGTACCCACACATTGTATCATTAGGAAAGTGTGAAAATTAATTGAGACAAATGGAGTATATATAATTTTTTTAATTAAAAAAATCAGAAAACTTTTAGTAAAATAAATCCACGGTAAGAAATGCGTGTTTTAAAATTTTAAAAAGTGCCGTAAAAACATTTAGGTGTGTATTTATTTTGAGATTTAGGTGTACGAAAGAAATCATGATTGATAAATAGTAAAAATATATATATTTTTAAGATTTTAATAGAGTGAGATTTTTACTTTATGTCAAATTAATATTTAATAATAATTGATGTTGTATTATTATATTATATTAGGTGTGTGAGAAAACTATGAGACAAAATAAGTAGGTTGGAGAAAAGTAATAACATGATTACATTGAATTTTGTAAAAATAAATATTAGATATATTTTATAAAAGTAAATTTAAAAGCAGAATGACGAAATCACGAACTAATAAATTCATCCGGATGAATTCGGAAAGAAACATACTCGTTTTGTGTTAGAATTTGCAAACAAGCTCGAATTAGCATGGAAAATGAAATTTTATTTTCTTTGGTAAAATGTTATGTTTGACAGTTGACACAAGAATGTGGATATCGGGTCAGTTTGTTTTGATATCGACCCGTAGCCCGTTTATGCAAAGTCCAGCTCGCGTCGTGTCTTATTTGTCGTCTTGGGTTTATCATTCTGCTGCTCAACCAGTACTGAAGGCTATTAGAATTAACCAATTGGCAAGAAAAGTTAATTTTTTCGAGAATTTGAAGTGTATTTATGGCATAATTTGTGATCTACTGTATCGATTGCTATGGCGTCTTCAATCGCTTCTCCAAATTCGGCAGCTATTTCACCCTTTCACAGAAACCCTATCTCACAAAACCTAATTTTATCCCCATTTTCCATATCTTTTCCGCTGCACAGAACGCGGTTGTGCGCCATAAAAACTAAGTCGGATGGCGGCGGAGCGGTTCGGAGCAGCCAGGATACGGCGGCGGATTTATTGAGGAAACCGACAACGACGTCGTCGCATGATATTAACGAGGAGGCGGCGGCGGCGGCGGCGGCGGCGAAGGAACATTCAGACGATGGTGGAGATGGTGGCACGTGGGTGGATTGGGAGGATCTGATTTTAGCTGCCACTGTGCCCCTTGTGGGCTTTGTTAGGATGATTCTTCATTCTGGAAAGTAAGTTCACTTAATTTCATTTATACAGCTTTTTCTGTGTCGATTTCTACTCTAGATGCAACTTAGCATAGCGAAAGATATAACTGTGGGGAGTTTGAATTGGTTGTTACTAGTGCACCCTGCAGGTGATTAAGAAAATAAGTGAACAGAGTCATGCAAATAAATGTAAAGTGATTGCGAATCAAATAGATATATGGTCCTTATGCTTGGAAATGCTGTGTTTTATGGCTTAATAAATCTAAATGTTTGTGTGGGATCCCATAAAGAGTTACAACTAGGAATGTGAGATGCCAACAGTTAGGGGACAAATGATGTGAGGTTGTTAAGGTTAAGACAATTTTTTGGATTACTTTTGCTTTTGAAGAAGTGATTAAATTAGAGATTTGGGGGAAAATACTCTAAAAATAAAAAAGAGAAGTTGGAGTGTTTTAGATATACCAGTTGTGCTGCTTCTAGATTTTGGCTTCAAACTGATATTCTTAAGCAAAAGCATTGAAATGCAAACATTCTTTTTCTGCTTTTTTAAAGCCAAAAGCAGATGAGTGCTTTTTTTAAGCAATGACAAACTCTCCGTAAACATTTTGATGACATACATCTTTTAATCAAATTTCTTGTGCAGGTATGAAAGTGGTGATAGATTGAGTCCTGAACATGAGAAAACTATTCTAGAGAGGTTGCTTCCTTATCATCCAGATTCTGAAAGGAAAATTGGTCCTGGCATTAATTACATAACGGTACCTCCTTCCCCTCTCCCCACAAGCCCCCTCTTGTGATGGATATTAGGGATATATGTCGTAGATTGCCTTCATGACATGAGAATATATATGAGTAGTGTCAAAATATAGAAGAAAACTGTGAAAAGTTTGATTGATAGTTTAATCTATATGAACAAATTAATTGCTATATTGTCTTTTTATAGAAATATTGTATTGCTCTCGGGATATGCTACTGAAATGTGTCATAAATTTAGGTTTAAGCATTGGATCAACTCATTTGGTTATGTTTTTTCCTTAATCAAATGTGGCATTAACATAAAGAAAACATGATCCAGTGTATGGCTAGAGATGTCGTTGTTTTAAGGGAACTCTAAAATCTTGCATTCTGTATGCTTCAAATCTATCATTACTTATGGAGTAAAATGAATTATATATACCATAAAAAGCAGAAACAAAATCATCTTTGACTTGCGTTCATCACCCTTTCTTTTCTTTTTCCCTTTTTTTTTGGTGTGTTTTCTCAATAAGGTCATCTTATGGCTGGTTGCTTTGTTTCACATATGGATGAATGAAAAAAAAAACAGCTACGTTGTTTCTTTCCAACCATTTAACAGAAATGTTAAAAATAGCTTGGTCATGATTGGATTGAAGGACTTGATTTCAAATTAGTGGATTTTAAATCCATCCAAATTCGACTGAAATTCAAATGAAACCTAAATCACCCAAAGATTAGTCCAAACTGAGGGTAATGGATTTCAAATCAACCTGCAAAGAACTGGCAGTGAGTTTACAATTAGGATTTCAAATCCACATCCATATTCTCCCATCCAATCACAAGCTTAAAGTCTTCCTCCTTTTCTGTATATCGTGAATGATTTTTCTTACATTGAAATTTCCCAGTAAGGTGAGGCCAATTAAGTACATATGTATAGTTTATACATCCATGTATCATCCAAGCTTCACTCTGCTAATTGATGAAAGTTTCTTTTATATATTTCTGACAGATTGGATACCACCCGAATTTTGAAAGCTCAAGATGTCTATTCATAGTTCGTAAGGATGGAGAATTGGTCGATTTTTCGTACTGGAAATGCATAAAGGGTTTGATACGGAAAAAATATCCTCTACATGCAGACACCTTTATTCTCAGACACTTTAGGAACCGTAGACGTAATGATTGAGGTAAAATTTACTACTGGTGCTTGTTCTAAAGCTTATCGATATCGTATAATGATTGCATGCTTGATTATTGTAATCGTTTTTAAAGTAGTCCTGTTGGATTACGAATGTTAAATGAAAATAGTAGCTATTTCTTTTGTATACATGCATTCTTGTAATTTAAGGATGATGTTTCTTCTTTGTTATTGAATCATTTTATTGTCTTTTGTTGAGGAAAGTGTATCCATCTTTGCGATTTTGAAATTATTTTTCCCTATTTTGTGATTAAAAATATGAATGCCAAATAATATGGACAAAGTCTTGTATACAGTGTACCAAATACCGTATCAGATAGACATGGTTCTCTTTTATTTTGTTTTTTTTATCAGGTGGAGTATGGCATTTTTATTGTACAAATAGTTTGCAGGGTGAATCGCATGGATTGCAATTTTTGCAGCAAATTGATATTATCACTTTATGTAACTTCATAGAGTAGGTCTAAGAGAGGTCTAGTGTGAAAAAAATTCATGTATGAAAAACTATAAAATCGCCCTAAATCTTGGCATATTCGGGCCGGGTGAACCATCTATATCCTAAACATTTAATAATGAACCCTAAATCATGACCTATTCGGGCTGGTGAACCATGAACTACTCGGGTCGAGTGAATTATGAACCACTCGATTTTGTCTTACCTTCACCATATACAGAATTTATTTACATGTAAATTTTCATACTAGACTTTGTCCATATGTAATATTTTAATGACCCCTTGAACTATCAATTTTTTTGTATTTTTGAAAGATCCCTACACTAGTTTTTATTTAAAAAATCTTTAAACTATATAATTCTTTCACATGAGCTATTTTTTATTTTGTAAAACCCATAAACCCCCGAAGATTTGAATTTAATAATATGATGATATCTTACAATTGGGATAAATCGTTGGGCTCCAGACTCCTCCATTCTTCTATGTTGGTATATTGATATTGTCAGTTTTGGAAATAACTCTTAGCAGTTTCATTCTTTGGCCCATTTCAAGGGAATGATATAATCTATTCCATATTTTTTATTTCATTATATATTACATAATGCAGATGAATAATACGTGGAATGTTTTAAAAAAATCAATAAATCACCATATTATGTATCCATATACAGGTGTACTAAAAATTCAAAAGGTGAAATATAATTGAAACATGAAAAAGTGACACAGAGAAATAGATCTCCATTTCAAGACATTTATCCATTTTATATGCTCATAAATCTTTCTAATTTGGCATCCTTAGCATAATCTTTTAAGTATAAACAAATAGCTGTCCTTAAAATATAAATAGAAAGTATTCTTGGTTGTTATTTGTATAGTGCAATTTTTCTTGAAATCTTTTATCTGGGAATGGGAGTGAGTTTCATGTGCATCAAAATTTATTGTGCACTTAATATATATTAAAACTATATAACTTGATATATTGAAAGATGCAATTTATTTATATTGAATCGTGTAATTATTTTTTCATATTAATAGTTACACTGTTAAGTACAAATAAGTTGTACAGTTCTAAAATGCACTTTGAATACACGGTGCACATGCATACATACACGATTTAGTCTTTGGCTGGGCATTAAATTCTCGATGCATATTTTTTTTAAAAATATATATTTGAGAGTTCACATAACTGAACGTGAGTTCATACTTCATACAAGTTTATTTTAAATACTATATAATACTACGTCTACGTGTATACATCTTATTGAACTTAGGGTCCTTATATAAGGTCAATTATTAGTGGATAAACATTCATCTTTTTGATGCTTTGATCATAGGGCATTTAATGTGTAAACATTAATCAAAACATGGAGTTATAGATTATTAATATTTTGGGTTTTTTAAGGGAAAAAGGTCAGCTTGTGGGCAACTTTTTCAAAGTAGTGAACGTGTCAATGTTAAATGCAACTCCCCAAACCCAAATATCATGGATTTTTCACTCCATTTTCTTTCTTCTCAATTCAATATTAAAATTGGACGGTGTGGCTTAGAAACTATGACGTCGCGGGCTTGAAAACGATATTTTCTAATCCAAAAAAGAAATAAAAAAATAATAAAAAATTAAAAAGGATAAAAGAATGAAATTGATGTTTCATTTCATTCTATTTTTATATATATCCATGTATGTAAATTCACACGATTCATTTAATAAAATTTCAGTTTAAGGTGAAATGCATGATGCGAAAGAGGATAGCCACTTCATATTTAGGAATATTTGAATGTATACTTTCTCTGCATTTTATTTTCCTAAATCATGCGCATACTTCCATATCGTAATGCATCTAATATACCATATTGCATCGGTAACACTCATGAATCATATTTATATATAAATGCTATAACTGTTATGTGTAAGAATAATCACTGTTATGCATAAAAAAATCACTATTTAAAAATATAAAATACTTTTTAAATAGTGAGAATTTTTGTGCATAATCGTAATAGTTTATATGCATAACAGTGAGAATTTTTATACTTCCTCCGTCCTAATTTTGATTATCCGATTACTGGAGATCCGGTGTTTAAGAAAAGTGAGAAATAATAGGATTAAATGATGTAAAGTGGGTTTGGTGGAAGAGTATGAATGTCAATTCAACTTTAAAAAAAGTGTTGTTTATTAGTATTAAATGATGTAAAGTGGATTTAATGTGTGCAGTGGAGTGACATGTGATGTAAAATTGTAAATAAGTGTTGTTTGTAAGATGTATTATTTTGTAAAGAAAATTGTTTTATTTCCTTTTTAGGAAATGACTAATTTAAATTAGGACATCTATTTATGAAAAGTGATCAATCTAAATTAGGACGGAGAGAATACATAACAGTGATACAAAAAAAATCGAATTCATAGTATTGTTTATGAGTGGATGTATTCTGTGCATTGTACACTTCATAGTATATTTTAAAAATTTATAATTTGTTACATTGAAATTTGCGACTTGTGACACTGAAACGTGTAACTTGCATTTGTAAAGCATAATTGCACGTTTCAATATAACAACAAATTTTAATGCGACAAATTGTAACTTGTAAATTTCTAAACTAAACTATATATGTAGTTGCATACAATAAGTAGCCATTGTTAATAAGTAGTAAATGATACATGTACGGTGATTTTTTCCTTATTTGTTCTTCCTTTCTTTCTGAAGAATAGTAAATGTATTAATATGGAGTTATAAAATAGGAGATGCAATATTAAGCTCTAGAAGATCACTATTATGTCCCCCTAATAAGATCGATTATTTTTGTCATTTTACATTTAATTCTGTAATCAAATATGCGCTTAAAATTCGCCATATGGCACTACATGAATTAATTAAATTAAAAAAATTAGTCAACTTCTCGAAAATAATGGGCATATAGTGTTGATTCAACACAAAGAAAACAAGATATTTTTGTCGATTAGAGTCTTCTCCGATTAATTTGATGGGCAAATGCCAAAAAAATTAGAAAAATAAAAAGAAAAGAACACAGAAAAAATATGTCAGTCATCCTACAATCTACGCTATATTATGATAGTGACTGTGCTTGGATCAATTTTGAATTTCATGGAGAAGTGTAAAATTAATTAATTTATTTAATTATCTAATACGATCGATCAAATAATAAAATTGAGTAATTAGAAATTAACATGGTCTTAAAATGTATGAGTCTTAAATTAATAATTTTCTATTATTTATTTGAATCGAAAAAAAAGTCTTTTAAACTTTAAATTGATAGTTAAATTGTCTTCCATGCCCTAAATTGATAAAAACCCTAAAATCTTCAGTTACAAGTCGAGTATTTAGATCAATCTCAATCTTATGATAGAAAACAATTTGACTGTGTGGTTTCTAGTCAGGCCATGCCACAAGTCTGTCCAGCTCAACCAACTATTTAGATCAGCCCCGGCTATAAGGGTGTTCAGTAAGCTCACCCGTACCGGGCCTCACTTTTTCCAGGCCCCCCAGGCCCAAATTTTCGAGATCCATTACTAGGCTTAAAAAAAAATCATAAATTTGACGCTAATGATACGCAACAACCGTAAAAAAATCTTCAATTCTTCTTCTCATTTTTAATTTTCTCAACCTCCATTAATCTTCCATCAATTTCTATATTTTTCAATAATATTCATCCTTAATTTTCTCAACCTCCATTAATCTTCCATCAATTTCTATATTTTTCAATAAAATTACCGTTGATCTTCTGTCAGTCAGTCTGTGCATATAAAGATGTATCCCAAATTAGTTTTACCCAACTCCAATCCTCTTCCTCTTCTATTAGGTTGGAAAAAACAAGCAATGATTTGCCGATTTAGACACTATTCAGTAACTTGGATCTCTATTAGCTGTAGGCTTCTTCGAATTCGAAGGTAATTTTTTGTACTAATATTCTTCAACAATTTTCATTTATTTAATTTCATAATGAAATTTTCAGAGAATCTAATTTTGTTCTGGCCTTCTGGGTTCTTGTCTTTTTTAATATGATTTTTTAGCAACCGGTTGACTACTTGGCTCAAGTCATTGCCACTGCAGGTGTGAGGTGCCGGATTGTTATTAAATTCAAGAAGGAGACTCATAATCGCCAATAGGAAAGTTTCCATTACTTCAACACTTGTTACTTTTTTTCTGATTGTTCATTGTTATTTGTTAATTATTTGTCTGTGCAACTGTATCTCTGTGAGTAGTAAGCTTATTGAATTATGCCTCCTAAAAAATGCCTCATAAAATTAGAAAATATAAATGTGGCGGCGAAAAACTTAAGAAGAAAAGAAAAAATGAAACATTAATTCAACCTCAAAGATTTAAGTATAAATATTAATTGATGATGATATTTAAATATTCTAACTTCATCTCCTTTTCGATTAAAAACTTTGTCCATCGGCAATGAAATATGTATAGCCTAGGCTGTCCCATATATAGTGTGAAAAATGGCAGCTTATACTATAATGCATCTCAACACTTACAATATTGATTGCTTTATTATGATAAAATAATATTATCAACACATGAATGCCATTATTAAAGAATAAGTTTTGATTGAATTTACAATTCTTATTCTTAATTGCTTGGTGATTCATTTTTCGCTCGTTATTATAATTATTATCATGTCTCACTTTCATAAAACTTGGCTTGTAGTTCAATAAGTGAATAAGTATATGGTGTGTTATGTTTTAAATTTAATTAACGTACACTACATTTTTATTAATGATGTCATAATTTATAAAACCAACATATATGTATGTAATGAAATAAACATGAAACACTTTTATTATTGATATCATTTTTGTATAACTAACATGGAAAAAAATGGTATGAGATATCGTGCTCGTGATTCGGAAGCCAAATTAGATCAAATATTGCAACCTCTTGCACGCACATGTGGAAAGTGGATGAGAATAACTCCATAACAATTTATAAACTAGAAATGAGTTCCTTTGTAAATACTTATTTCTTCATTTGTATTTGTCTTATATATGTGGGACAAAAGGTCAAATTTTTTTCCTTTTCTCATTTTTTTTGTTACAACAACTTTAAAAATTAATTTTTATTAACTCAAACTCTAAAATGAATGAAAAAAATATCGAATCGAAGCTATCTTTAAAGCGCATATTTTTTTCAACACAAAATTCACTCTGCATTTATTACATTTTTTTTGAACAAGTACCAATACCAACGCCATTTATGATGCCTCGTCTCAAGAGGTTATCTGTGGTTGGAATTCTCCTACGAACTGCCTTCCAAGTGAAGGCCGAGACTTAGTGAAGTACATTTATTTTGTTCCGAAGCTTCTGTCATTTGAGCCTTTTCCGTTTCCATGAATGTGGGGATGAGAGATTCAGTTTAAACCTGCATACACACTCCATTTGAAATCCCTCAATTTTAAACTAGATTATCAAATTTAAGTATTTGTAAATCCATTAAAGAGCGATGATTTGTGTAGTGAAATCCATAGATTTTCAAATACATCCATCCAAATGGAGCCTAACATATCCTCAAATGGAGGGATTTGTTTTCATTGCATGATTGGTTATAAGTGTAAATATTTGAATTAGTTGTTGGTGCATGATCGAAACTAGAAACTTCAATAATTATTGTTGATGTCGATTTTTCAATCCATCTACTTTCTTGCATCAGCATTCAACAATTCCAAACCATAAATTTCTATATAGTCCTTTCAAAGTCCCTCCAAAAATGTTTATCTTATCCCTTCCTCAATTATTGTTAGTGTTGGCGAAGAAGCAAACGTTTATTATCCCATATTGATAAATATACCCATTAGTTATACCTCACCACTACCATATTTGGCAAAACATTGCTTGTATTTGATTTGATTTACTTTGTATTTAATTTGATTGGAGATGATAACTAAATAGGTCATGTATAGGTGAAACTGGTGGTTTTATTCACTCGTAGGACAAAACAAATTTGATACTCCATCCATCTTAATTTTGATTGGCCAAATACTGTAGACACTGAGATTAAAAAAAAAAGGAGATAATAGTATTAAATGGTATAAAATGGGTAAAGTGGGTTTGATGAAAGGAAATAATAGTATTAAATGGTGTAAAGTGAGTTTGGTAGAGAGAAATAATAATATTAAATAGTATTTAAAGTTACTTTATTTCTTTTTTAGGAAATGACTAAACAAAATTAAGACGGCTATTTACGGAAAATGATCAATCAAAATCAGGAGAGATAAAATATTACATATAGTGTTCTTTTTAGAGATATTATTGTGTTTTGCATTAATTAGTTAGTTTAGATTGTATTGGTGTGAGTATATATATATTTGATAAATCACTTCCTCTTGAAATTCGATTGAAGAAGTGTTATTACTAAAGGTTGTCTTTGGCATTTGAGTCGCATTCAACTACACCATTCATAATGTGTGATTGAATATAATTGTTTACTTTGATTGGTTGACTTGTGTTTAAAAGAAAAACATACAAATTATGTTACTATAAACAATGAATATTGCATAAAACTTACTAATTTTAACTGTATCTTTCTATTTAAAAATAATAACATATTTCCATTGGGGACTATTTATATGTGTGAATATCTTTTTTTCACAGACTCTCGTATGAAACTTTGTTCATATAAATTACTTGACGAAAATTAAATTTTAAAACTAAAACGATCAAACTTAGAAATGGTAATGTTGCAGGAAAAAGAGCTAAAAAAAATTACTTTAAGATACAAAGTTTTCTTAATTATTACTCTATAACACTATTTCTTTTTACTATTATTTTGAGGTGCAATTGCATTTGCACATGCGTGGTCGAATTTACACATTTAATTACGTAATGTGCAAATTCCACTATGCATATGCAAGTTTTTAAAAAAATATACCTTAAAATAATGTGAAAAAAACAATTTTTCTGTGTTTTATGTTCAGACCACACTACATGACCACAAACGAGTGATCACTCTCTTGAAACCCAACAAACCAGGTTACATTAATTACAGAAAACGACCCTAATTACAATCAACACGTGATTAACACTAATTAAGCTTAGACAAAAGTTTTCAAATCATGTGAACTCAAACTTATCCAACCATACCACAATATTAGTGGAGCACTCATTCCGGGCCGGGCCGCCTGTCTCACCATATAAATGATTAATCCAACGTCAGACTCCCACACTCCCCCAACTAAACGACAAACCCAAATCAAATCCCACCGTCGATTTTTCTTATACGTGGACGGCTCAGATTCCCCCACTTAGCTTCCATTCATTGGTCAGTGTCACAACAAACCCCCTCTTACCACTCAACAGCAATTGCGATTGGCCCACGGTTCAGCCAAATGGGGCCCACATACATATTATTTTATTATCCCATAAAAAGATAAATTAATCGCACTCCCTGTTGAAAAGTCTGTAACAGGACACATGGCGGCAGCCCATTAAGCTTTTTTGGTGAATAAATATTATAATTACAGTGTTTTGGACTTGGGTATATTTATGTCTTTTTTTGGAAGGAAATTTTTTGTGTCTGCGCTGTTATTCTATCTTGTTTGCCAGTTTTCTGTTCATTTAGACTTGTTTCTTTCTTCAGTGTTCTGTTTGGGTCAATTCCGAGAGATTTGCGGTTAGTATTTTTTCTTGATTTTTTTTTTTTAAAATAAGGTGTTTCTCGTGTGTTATCCCCGACTTGTTGGGAATCATGCTTTTGATTTGATGGCTTTATAGATATTTCGAATGGGCTCAATTTGCGGTTTGCTCTCTGGTTTTTGGTTGCTGTTTTTAGGTTGAATCTTTAGTGAGCATCTTCAGAATCAGTGGTTCGTGTTTTTTCATGTGAATTCTTGGTTTAATTTGTGGTGTGAAATGGAATGTGGTAAGATCTTGATTGATAGTGAGGTAAAATAAAAGTATGGTTTTGTAATTAGGACTGTGTGGTTAATGATTTGGTTTGGGTTTTTACTGTTGCTCTGATTTTCTCTGCTTTTTGTGGAAAAAAGAATTATGTAGCTATAAATCTGCTCTTACACTCAATTTTCATCTTCATTTCTAGGTGTATTTATACAGCTAAAGAAGGGTGATATAGATATATAGTGTCGATTTGTATAGAAGGGATTTGATTTGTATCAATTTTGCTGGGATCATATATACCAGTGTTAGAAATGGGGACGAATTTAAATTTCAAGAACATCGGAAATGAGCCGCCGACAGGAGGTGGCGTTGGTGGTGGAAGGCTGCCAAACACGCCCTTAACACGTCAGTCCTCAGTCTATTCATTGACTTTTGAGGAGTTCCAAAGCACGATCGGTGGAAGTGGGAAAGATTTTTGCTCTATGAACATGGATGAGCTGCTGAAAAGCATATGGAGTGCTGAGGATATTCAAAACTTTGGGGCCGCTAGTGGCGGCGCTGCCGCAGTAGGTGGTGGTGGAGGCGGCCAAGACGGTGGTGGGTCGTTGCAGAGGCAGGGATCGTTGATTCTTCCGCGTACGCTAAGCCAGAAGACGGTTGATGAGGTTTGGAGAGATATGTCGAAGGAGGGTAGTGGGGGTAAGGATGCAAGCCCTGGCATTAGTAATTTTGGAGTGCCCCAAAGGCAACCGACTTTAGGGGAAATCACGCTCGAAGAGTTCTTGGCGAGAGCTGGGGTTGTGAGGGAGGAAGCTCAGTTAGCTTCGAATAATGCTGGTTTTTTCGGTGATTTGTGGCATCCAGTAACTAGTGGTGGATTCGGTTTCCAACAGGGTAGTAGGAATGGGGGGTTGATGGGGGGTGAGAGTAATAATCAGATGCAACCAGTTGCAACTTTACCGAATGGTGTACCGATATCATCGGCCTCTATATTACCGTTGAATGTGAACGGGGTCTCGTCAGCTGGACAGCAGTTGGAGAATCACCAGCTTTTGCAACAGCAACAGCAAAGACAACATCAGCAGATTCTTCCTAAACAAACTGGTTTGAGTTATGGACTTCAGACGGGTGGTCAGTTGGGTAGTCCTAGGATTAGAAACGGGATTGTTGGAATTTCTGATTCGTCAATGAATAATCAAAATCAAGGTGGGGGGATCGGGATGGCGGGGTTAGGAGGTAATGGATCTCCAGCTGTTTCATCGGATGGGCTGAGTAAAAGTAATGGAGATACATCTTCGGTTTCGCCTGTTCCTTATGTGTTTAATGGTGGTTTACGGGGAAGGAAGAGTGCTGCTCTGGAGAAGGTGGTTGAAAGGAGGCAAAGGAGGATGATCAAGAACAGAGAGTCTGCTGCTAGATCACGAGCTCGTAAGCAGGTAAAAAAACTTGAGTTTCTCTCAAATGTGGTAGTTGATTTATCTACTAATCGATTTTTTGTTGATAGTTGATTTAACTTTGAGATTGGAGGCACTACGTATGAGTTTTGAGAAATAGATTCTTACTTGGTAAATTGTTTGCTATTTCACCTTGTTTCTTAGGGTCGTTTTGGTTTGATAACAATTGAATGTGGATAAATTCTTGCCAATTTGATTGAATATTGGAACCTTTAATAGTTCTAGGAAGCCTTCCATTCAACTGAGGGGGCCTTTGGTTCATAATTCTTCAATGAGAATGGTAATGAAAATGAATATAGGGTAATTGTGGTGGTTAATGAGAATAGAAGATAATCAATTCACATTCATCATACTTCGTATGAGGTAACGAGACTCAAAATAAGTTAATCATTGTCCCATTTCGATTAACTACCTCCCCCTCTAATAATTTCTTTGCAATCATTCCATTATTACTCAACCAACCATAATTAAGTTTACGCAACCATCACTCTCATTGTAATTCACTATTCAATGAATCAAACGCCCCCTGAAATTGTTCGATCTATGTTCCTAATTCACTTATTTTCAATGATAAATCTAAAATTGTTACACCTTTCCTTTTAATTGATAACTTCAGTGCTTTTCCAATTATAAGTGGGGACTTGCGTTGATTCTAAATTGCTTATTTTCTGAAATTCCAAAACGTTTCTGTATTTAGGATACATGTGTCATAGTTGTTTTTGCTTTTTGCATATTGAAACTTTGTTTTCTCATCTAGCCATATCTTACAAAAATCGAGCAATCTTCTTCACTTTGACATAGAGGAATGTTTTGGAACACCTTTAGCTTTTAAGAAGGTTGTTTATCATTATTAGTTTTTTAGGATACAATCCTATTGGAAATGCTAAGATTTTAGTTTTCTATGTTTTTTCTTTTTTATTCACTTGTGACGACTATCCTTCGCGACATTGGTGCACTCATAAACCCGTACTTATCTATCAATCAAGCCAAGAGTTTAAAGATGATATAAAACTGAAGATTGTTCATCAGTTTATGCTCTCTCTCCCCTTGAAAAAAATATTTATGTCCCATCTTTCTCACGCTGTCTCTCCTCTTCTCTAATTTACTTTCTCTTTAGCTACGATTAGATCTAATGCAATTACAAAACTAAGACATAAACTTCCATGCACCTGGTGCAACGCGCAACGTGCCACTCGTGCATTTATATATGGTATTAGTTGTTTAACTAAAAGGTATTAGTTGTTCAGTATTGGGTTGTTTCCACTGAACAGTAGTGTTTGTGTACCAGTTGCACGGTGCAACTGGTGCACCCAAGTGTTACTCTAAAACTAGAGAGAGAGAGAGAGAGAGAGACTTGAAAGACGAGTTTGCTCGAAGCAAAAAGGGAAAAAAGGGAGGCTTATGGAACTATAAGAGATATTGATAACAATAGATTCTTTCTTCTTGTCACTTTCTGAGTTATAATCGTCGACATTCTGCTTTTATCATAGAACGTCCCCCAAAACATTTCGATGAAAAAAAATTGGATGTCTTATGCAGAAGAGTTGTAATGTGATAGCTGTCTAGTGTGAGGAGACATGAAAGTTACACTTGCTGAGAGAAGCCTAAAGATCTCATTTTTGACAAGGTAATTTAGTGCGGCTCTTATGGAAGTGCCTCCTCCAATTAATAAGCAAATCGAGATTTTTAGCTTAGTAATTAAGGTTTTGACATCGTATTTGTGCTTGACCTTTTTCTTGTATGTTGAAATATGAACTTAAATAATTGTTTCCCTTTGTTTCCAGGCATACACCATGGAGTTAGAAGACGAAGTTGCTAAATTGAAGGAAGAAAATGAACAGTTGCAGAAGAAACAGGTTTGTCTCTATACAGCCACAAAAAAAAAAAAAAAAAGGAATGGCTAATTGCATGTAAAATCACGACATTTTAATGTTCTTATAATTACAACATATGATTTAAAGTTTGCAATTCGATACATAGGCTTTTTAAGTTTTGCAATCAGATCATATGACTATTTTTCGAACCTTATGCTGACGTGACAACTGGAAAATCTTTGAAAAAAGTTGCAAAAATTTCACAACCCCTTTTTATTGTTTCAATTTAATCATAACCTTTTAATTTTTTTTTGCAAATCCATACCCTGACACATCAACAAGACTTGCCGGAGAATAGTCACGTGATAGAATTGCAACAATTTAAAAGGTCGTGCATCGGATTGCGAATTTAAAAAACATATCTTGTAACTGAGAAAATGTGAAAAAATATCATGATTTATTTTGCAATCCCAGAAAAAAAAGGGTAACACTCATGCTGAAAAATTGACACATTTTATTTTGGCTTTTTTCCTGTGATCTGCAGGAAGACATGATGGAAATGCAGAAAAACCAGGTATGCTGTTTCTTCTTTAGGTCATTTGAAAATTATTCCTTACCAATAGAAGTATAGAACTTCATTTTGTCCTATATCCTGTGGGGAAGAAAAGAAGAAATAATCAACTGAAAAAAATGACACTTGGGTGCACAACTAATACCTTTTAACAAATTAACTAATACTTTTTAATACAAAAACTAATACGTTTCACCTTTAAAAAAAAATAGACACACGTTGCACTGTGCAACTGGTGTATATAAGTATTTGTCACTCAAAAATCTAACTTGATGATTGCAGGTTATGGAGATGATGAAACAGCAGAACGGGTCGAAGAGGCAATGCTTGAGAAGGACGCAGACGGGCCCATGGTAAGCGGTCACTTGATGACTGAACGGTATACATCACTGTAAATAGCACATACAGACATGGCTGTGCCTTAAACCATCTCAAATTAGATTAGCAGTGCTCCACCATAGGATCAGATGTTCTTGTTGAATATATGATAAAGGATTTCACATGTGAGTTGTCCCACATCGGAATATTAGAAGAAATGAGACTAATTTTTATAAACGCAGTGAAATTTATTCCTCCTATCACCAATTGGTTTTAGGATGGAATCTCACTAGGGGCGTGGCTAGTTTCCTCCGCTATTGGTTGCGTGTGTGGGACCGCACCCGACGCCCCCGATTTCTACCGTTCTCATGGCCTAATATAGCTACGACTAGTGCTCTCTCATGTATAATGTAACATGGTTTCTGTGTGCGTGACACGAATTTGGAAAATAAATATGAGTTCTTGAAATTGGTATAGAAAATGTGAATTTGACCTCTTGACACTTTCAACTCTACTTTTATGAATTCTGCTACTAAAGTGTAATTCTAAATGAAAAATTAAACTGAAATTCAGATGAATAGAAATTTGACAAATTTAGTTATCTTAATATCGACAATAAGTGTCCTTTCCAAAAAAAAAAATGTACATCGACAATGAGTGTTTTTTCTTCTATTAAAATCAACAATAGTATACGGTATATACTACTTGAGAGTGCGATCATAAAATAGCTCACGTAGTTAGAACATCATTATTTTTTCGGCTATCTAGTATATATATTAGATTGATTTTTTTTAAAGTACATATTAGATTTTTTAATTATTTGTGTTGATTATATCGGCCCAGTATATTTTCTTTTTTTTTTTTTTAAAAGTATTTCGGCCCAAGTAATAAAATCATAAAAAGTTTGATGATGAGTGTTTTTAGGCAAATTATCATTTGCATTATTTGTACTAAATTGATTTGGTGTAATTGGATTTCAATTTAGTTTTTTTAAAATTTTTATCAATTCTTTTTTTTTTTTTAATTGGGCCCGACTCAAATTCATTTTCGGACCCAACCTCCTATTCGAAGTGGTTCTCATAATTAATTCAAATCCGAATAGAATATGATTTTCATAATTTAATATTTAAGGTGTAAATTGTTCATTCAAATTAAAATTGAATCAAATTGCAAATGCAATTGGTGCACACAAGTATTACTCGTGTTTTTATAAATTTCAACATAACATAAAATATTTTGTACGTTATAGTATGACATAAGTAATTTATGATGATATAACGACTCCATATTAAAATGGATCTTTTAACATTACAAAATATTATAATATAAAATATTAAATTTTATGAAATTATTTTTCTCCAAATTACAAAAACATATATTAATTAAAAAAATAGTATGTGATTAAAATAAAATTACAGTGCGGAATCGCACAAATTTTCCCACAACAACTGGACTGAATTATTACCTACTTAAATAGTTCTATTAAATCATATTAAAGAAATTAATTAAAGTTTTCAAAATATAATCAGAAAATTTGAATCCTGAAAAGCAAAACCACCTGGAGGTTTTTCTCCACGGCCGTCGACCCCTTTCGCCGCCGTATGCATCATAAGTTGACTTAATTTTAACTCTACCTGCCATTTCTCTTTTCTTATTGATTGAAACCCGTTGCTTCTTTAAATTTTGATGAACCATCGTTGATTGTCTGCGAAAACCCTCTTCAAAAAATTGAAGCAGTATGGATTTCGCTATAGATGAATCACCGGCGGTTAAAGTTCTTGGTCCGCTGTTTAAACTCACCGAAGTTCATTTATGGTTAACAACAACTCTTCTCTCCTTTTTTTGTGGTTTTTTAGTTGGGAATTTGTTCTATGTATCAATGCATAAATACAAGTGTGGTAATTGTTTACTTGAACAGGGACGATGGCGCAAGTGAATTGCAAGAGTCACGTTATTTTCAAGAACCGATTGTGAGTTCTCTTGAGCTTTTTAATGTTTATCAAGTTGGATTTGTTGAATTTTTTTTTTATCTTGGTTCTATTTGGGGGTAATATTTTTATTTGTTTTTTTTCATTAAATATGCTTGGTTATTATGTATGAAATGCAGAAATCTACCAATGGAGTTGAGGATCATGGCCAAGGAGACCATGCTAGCACCAATGGCAAGTACTAGTATTTTTGTTAATGTTTTGAATTTTCTGATTCTTGCTTGCATTTTTTATGAAACTCATCGAAATGGATTGTTGTTTATCTGAGTTTTGGCTCAAGAATGTCTGATTGATGTTTGAAGTTCTTCTGAATTCTCAGGGTTCTTTTTGGTGCCCGAAGATTTAGAAGTAGCTCAACAAATGAACGATTTGGGACTTCCGCTCTCTTTCAGTACTAACAAGGTGATATACACCAGCAGTAGAATTTCTATCCCTTCTTTTATTGGAAGTTATTATTAGTAATTTAGTATTTAGTATTTAGTATGCTTAAATTTGGGAGAGAAATTTCTTCTAATTATGATTATAAACAACAAAAATTCGAGCTCCCACACGTAGCATCATTTTTTTTTTTGGTTAAATTTTTCAGGCTGCTAGTTGTTTGGTTTCAGTACTTAATAAAATGCAGGATAGTATCATCGTCCTACTTCTACGCAGTTTCATTGTTTATATATTTTAATGATTTTTAAATTATACTACTACGTATCTCTGAATTTTAAAATTATGTTCACTTCTGTTGTAGACGAGATATGGAGTGACTAGCGGAAAAAGGAAAGGCTCAAGTAAGAGTAATCAGCAAAGTTCAATTGAAATTGATGATTGCATGCTCGATTCAATAAAAACTCACGAAGATAAGAATAGATCTCTTCATAGTAATACTGATATACCAAAGAATGGAATTGTGCCGGACAGTTTATCGAACTTCTCTCTTGTACGAGTTGACTCACTGAGTTCCATTGCATGTACCAGCACCCTCAGCAACGAGCATGAATGTCTTGGATTTGAGGATAATATTGATTGCAGCTCAAATGAGACATCGGCAGCTGGTTTAAGTCAAGATTATGGAAATTCGGAAGGAAGCTGCTTAATAAACGAGGTTTCCAATTTTGATGGGAAGGAAATAGTGGGGGAGATGGACTCTCTCCATCTGGAGGCCCTTTTGGTAATTGACCATGAAATTGATGGCCAATCTAATGATATCTATTCTGAACAAGCTGATTCTATTATGAATAACAACTATCAAATAGGCAGCTCTGGAGAATGGGTAGCATATTGGGATGATTTTCATGGAAGAACGTACTTCTATAATGTTGAAACAGAGGAGTCTACGTGGGACCCTCCTTTAGGAATGGAACACTATGTATATGGGGATGATGAGCAAACTTGTACAATGACGGGGCTGTCTGAGGAGTTGGTTAAGGAGCCGAGAAGTGATGTTTTGTCGTTAAGTCAAGAGTTGGATGGTGTAGCAGGAAACGGGATTTCTGCAGATAATGTATCTAGCACCAACACTACAAGTAAGAAAAAGAAAGCCAGAAGAACGAAAGCTAACAGGACGTTATCGATTTCAAGTGAAGGTTTGTCCTCTGTATTTGATATTCTTTTCCACTATTCATAGCAAAATTTTACCTGCATTTAGTTTTAACTTTTAATCAGTTGAATGATTCGTGCTTTGGACTGAAAGTTGTTCTACATAGAATATACGATGAAAATATTAATAGGCCTCGTAACTGCTTCCATATGTTTGTTCAGTTTAGTTTCTTTCTGGTGGATGATAATTTCCTTGTTTATTGCATATAGTGCAAAGTAGAGGTGTTGATAAGATTGCACTCTGAACTTTTTCTTTTTTCTTTTTCAAGTTCGTGTTTGCACGAAAAAAAAACGTTGCTATACATGATTACCTGAGTTGCTTTTTGAATATTTTTTAGCATCACATCCATTGTTTTCTCCTTTTCGCTGTCGTATCGCTTTGAAGATCCTAGACCCTGCATTGATTGGAAACTTGTATCAGGGGGCTCTTGGTTCAAATTGTCAATGGGAATGGTAATGGGAAACATTGAATAGTGAATTACAATGAAAATTATGGTTACATTTTTTTTGTATTGATCTAATATTGGAGCAAGTTGAGACAAAAAATGATTGTTGATTGTGGAATAGTGGAATGATTGAGGAAAAATGATTTTAGGGGAGGAGGTCCGAGGTAGTTAATAAAAAATGGGGTAATGATAACTTGTTTTGAGTCTCATTACATCGTACAAAGTATGATGAAGGTGAATTGATATTCTGTTATTCTCATTAATCACCACAACTACCTATATTCATTTCCATTACCATTCTCATTGAAGAATTATGAACCAAACGCTTCATTAGTTTATTCAACTACGTGTATTTCTTAGATGTATGAATGGGTTTAGTTGGCTTAGTGTATGGGCTTTGTTATAAGAGGTAATATCAAGTGTGACATTATGCCAAAACTAATGCTACTCTTTGCCTTTATTTGGGATATCATATGATACAGTTTTGACAATAATTATTTCTCCTTTTGTTGATGTGTATAGATCTCCAAGGAGTTTTGCATGAAGTTCCTCCTAGTGTAAGCAAATACTGGTTTCAAAGGTACCTCTTGTTCTCCAGATTTGATAATGGCATTAAAATGGATGAAGAAGGATGGTTTTCTGTTACCCCGGAGTCCATAGCCAAGCATCATTCAGCCCGTTGCGGTCAAGGTGCAATAATTGACTTTTTCACTGGAGTTGGTGGGAATGCAATTCAATTTGCTAAACGGTCAGCCTTCCTCACATTTCTTTTTTCGTATTCTCAGCTTCAACAGTTCTAGAATCCCAAAGTAGAATCGTATTTAAATTTCGAAATTCTAAACCAAACATACCCAGGTTTACAATAAACCCTGTTGAATTTTGTTTTCTTGCGAATACCCCCTTAGATTATACTGACCCTTTCTTTGCACTCACTCCCTCAGTTGAACAGTTGATGCAATTTGTAGGCACAAACTCTCGTGGTTTTCTTTTTAAATTAGGCTAAGCATCAAAGGCTGTTTTTAACTATTCTAAATTGGGAGTGAAGAATAACATTGCTTGATAATCCTGTACAGAAATGTAGTGCTTACAAAATGATTGTTCGTATATACATAGATATATGTTACTTGTTGCACATTCTTTTATGAAAAGACTAAAAGAGGCAATCATATTAATTTGTTTCTAATTTCAAGTTTAAATTTTTAGTGATTCTGTTTTCTTGTTTTCAGGAGTAAACATGTGATTGCAATTGATATCGATCCAATAAAAATTGAGTACGCACGACATAATGCGACCATATATGGAGTTGATGACAGGATAGATTTCATGAATGGTGACTCTTTTTCTTTGGCCCCTAAATTGAAGGTAAGAATATATAATCATTGTTCAAATATTCATATTTGTGAAAAATGTATGCATGAATATACTAAACATGGATGATAATGAAAATCGGGATTTCGTTTTTGCAGGCAGACATTGTGTTCATGTCTCCACCTTGGGGAGGCCCTGCTTATTCCAAAGTGAAAAAATTTGATATCAACACTATGCTTAAGCCACGTGAGGGGTATTGCCCGTCTTTTGGTAATTTCATTCTCTCCGATTTCTATTGTTCCTCGACATTTATGCTGATGATACTATTCATTCCTTGTGTACGTTAGGCAATTCCTCTTCGATGCTGGAAAACGAATTGCTTCTAAGATGGTCATGTTCCTCCCAAAAAACGTCGATATAAATCAACTCGCAGAGTTATCTTTATCAGCCAGACCTCCATGGTCTTTAGAGGTAAAATTTCAAATTCTGTCACTACATTCTTCGTCTATTATTATCACCATTTTTTAAAAATGTATTTCCTAGGGAAAATACTTCGCAATTGGTGCAAATTTGACTAAGTTTTGAACAAAGTTTGACTTATTCACAAAATATTGAAATATATAATGTGAAGTATTAGTTCATACGAGCCGATACTTTTTTATCACATGCTTGGTTGAGTTATTTTTTTTTTGTACCAGATGCACGATGCAATTGGTGCGTCGAAGTGCTACTCATATTGAATAGTCTTTCCTACATTTTAACGTACCGGTTTCTAACAATAAATAATTTCAGGTGGAAAGGAACTTCTTAAATGGCAGATTGAAGGCCGTGACGGCTTACTTTTCTCAACCCTCCATGTCTTAGGCGATATTTGGAAATTATATTTACAGCTTAGAAGCACTTCTGAAAAGTTAAAACTGTGAACTTCTGAAAAGCCAAAATTGTGAAGGGCAATTTTTTTAAAAAAAAAAGTGATTATGCCTCTTCTAGTTGCGTTTACAATCGAACTTTCTACTCTCTCGATTGAGAAGCAACGTGACGCTTGTCGACCTATCGAGGATGTAAATATATATTTGTTTTTGTTATTTTTCAAAATCTCGAACCCGTGTAGATGTGTACATTATAATATACGTATGAAGGTGGTATTTTATTTGACGCACAGTGAATGAAACATATGTTTAAGTGTTTATTTGCAAATTTTCTGTTTAATCAAAATTAGGGTGACCTTGATACTTCGGATGTATTATGAAATATCAAAATTCATCGGGTGGTGGGAGATGAACTGTATATAGTGGTCGGCAATTTTTCCGAATATCGGGTACCCGATGATTCTCGGGTATTGGGAATCCCAACCCAATCCAAAATTATGTGATCGGATATTGGGTACCTAATATTTTATATGTAATTTTCATTTTATAATTTTATTTCTAAAAAATTTGGGTATTTTGGGTATCTAATTTTTTGGATCATATACTATTTTTTTTTTTATCTGAATTTTTGGATACTCGATTTTTTCGAATTGAATTCGGGTACTTTTCTTCTCTCCCCAAAATTTTTGGGTACCCCAAATTACCCGATTCGATGCCCAACTCTAACTGTAGACATGCATAAATTTTACTACTAATTAATTTTTCTGTACTTAATAGAGGTACATAGCATTTTATTGAAAAGACATTAATGGATTCTTGCTTCTTGCTTTTTTTTTTTGAAAATAAAAATAAAATGCGATCATAAATTTGAAAAAAATTCAATATTGTTACCTTGAAAAGAAAAAGTCCAGACAATTTATATAGGATAGGGACTAGCATTTTATTGAAAAGAAGATGTTGGGATTTTCTAGATTCTTGCTCATGTTTTGAACTTAAAAATTGTTTGACCAATTTAAATCTTTTGTATGCGCCATTTTAAAATTCAATGCACCATATACTAAAAATAAACTTCCATTCAACATATATAGGATTTGGACTATATATATGCATATATAAGATGTTGGATATTTCTAGATTGTATATATGATGGTTTTCACCTACATTTGTTTGACCAATTTAAATTTGGATGAGATGAATTTTAAATTTAATTTGCACACATATATATAATATATATATATATATATTTATATATTTATATTTATATATATATATATATATGTGGTTGGATATTGCTACATATGTATATATGATAGAATATTGCTACATTTGATTGGATTTAGATTTGGATGAGATGAATAAATGGACTTTAGTGAAGCATGATCCTTGAGACACAAACACCAACCCTTTTTTGCCATATGTTCCTAATATCAAACAAGATAATTTATTTTATACTAGTATGTATTCTCTAATCAATATATAGGTAAAAAATATTTTTTCTCACAAAAATAATAATATTCTATAAAATACATGTTATACTACATGTATGCAAATCCATTAACAAATTTACAAATATACACACTTTGATGGTATAAAAATTATATGTATAAACTAGTTATGTATCTAGGAACTAAACAATAGTTATTGCGATAAACCATAATTATTGAAAGATGTAACGGCAAATCATAAAATTATAATATTATCATAATAAATCATAAATAAATATTTTAGGTTATTTTACAGTTATTATAATGATATGTATTTTCTATAAATAATGTCATTTATTTCTATATAGAGACATAAATTTTTAAGATGGGATCAGAAAAAAATAATGATTTATTACAATGTGGAGTATATTCCTAAATATAATTATTATCGAGTTGGAAACATGATTCTATATTACCATTTAGAGTTTATTCGTACATAGAGTATTCATATATGAGGTTTTTACTATATATAACTTTTGTTATACGAATTCTTTCGCAAAAATACGTGGAGTAATATATATGGAGACTGAAATTATGAAAAGAGTATGATAAGATTAATACATATTGAAAGTTTCTAAGCTCGTAACTGATGTGGATACTGACTATTAAATAAAAATTCATTTTTTAAAATAAAAGAAAAAGAAAATTTCTCCTAAATTGCGGAAAAAATTAAATTTTGTTTACTACGAGCTCGGAAAACTTCAATTTTACCCCGCACCAGACATGCGCATGATCGAAAATGATAAAATTTTATTTTTAAAATGAATATGAGACCAAAATTGAACAATTGTAATAGTTATGGAATAAAAATTAAATAGTTAAATATTTGGGACGGAAAACAAGTTATAGAAAAATTACGAGACAAAAAATTTTTTTCCCTCGACTGATCAAATTTTACTCTCTCTCTCTCTTTCTTTTTGGGACTCAAGTCACTCGACGTGCAATAAAACAAAACTGGGGACTGGGGAGTTCATAATTATAATATTTTTTGCGACAAAAATTAGTACATACTTAGAATTATTCAAACATATATACAGCTAAAATACAATTTGAAAATTACAAATCGCAACTCTATTTGTAATCCAAAATTTAATCGTCCGCCTAACCGTTATCTTCTCTGCGATAGTAGTATGGATATATTTTATATTTATTATTTTAAAATTTCCATATTTCTTGAATGTGTTTAATGATTAAATTAGATGATTATAAGATTTGATGCAGAGCCGGATTAACAATTATATACGTCATTTGACGTGGTAATGATAAATTGATAATAACGACCACGTATGTAGGATTCACATGGCTATGCAATTTCATGATCAATGCTCCACGTGAACTTCTCGTGCTTTTATATGTCATATGTACTTATATATATATTGTTTTATAAAATCCAACCAACTCATTTATCATCAAATAAAGATTATGAAACGTAAATATTAGTACTCATATATATACACGACAAAAACGGACCAAAATGAATTTTTGGTAGGCCAAAACCATGTCATTTACAATTAATCAAATAAAATTGGTATACAGAGTTTTTTTTCTCGAGTTTTTATGTTTCGGTTAATTACTTTTCTCAAATAAGAAAATGTATTTCCTTAAAAATAAGATTTATAATGAAAGGTAACTCCTGTTGACTCTTTTCATAGAATTTATAATTTCAATTTGATGTAGCTATGATTTCAAATTATAAAATTCTAGTTGCTGATTCTGAGGCGTCACCTTATAAAAGATAAGGTGCACCATTTTGACTCTGGTGATTCTGAACCAATTTGGACTCGTGTCTCATTAACATTAATTGAAAATTTTAGCTTTATACGGTGGTGATAATTTCCAACGCGACATGAAAATTATATAAAAATTATAAGTTAGTGTTTCATTTTATCGTGTTTCATATCATTATCGTGTCAACACAATGAACAACATAATTTTTTTTACATCATGCTTCAGTCGAATTCGTTCTTCGAACATGATAAAATTTGCAGATAACACATTAACATGTTACCAAATAGTTAACCCTCACTACATACAACTTATGAGTAGATCATAGTATGAAATTTATATCATTACACTTTTAAATTAATATAGTATTACTTATTAATTGATAACATTGCACTTATAAACTGATATCATAACATTAAATATTATACGCATTATTTTAAAAGAGTAATGATATCAATTTATAAATGTAATAATATTAATTTTATACTATAATAAATTTCACATGATATTTTGTGTAAATTTAACACGAATATTACTCCCTTGGATATTGAATTTATTCATTTTACGATTGAAGGGTCACCTCAAAATTCCTAAATTTAAGATAGTTGTATAATGTAGGACGAAATTAATGATATTTGTCCCAAGAAACTGGCCTATATGCTCCTAAGAGTATGAACATGTGTGTTTGCAACAGGACCTACAAGTTACTTGTTTATGGAGCATGTGTTCCTCTACTTCACCTTTCATTGGCATGGAAATCCCCCAAATTGGTCCTTTTTGTTGGAGTGGTTATATTGGAATAAATATATCTTTCATGCTTCATTTATTAATAAATTTGATTTGATCATAACAAATACTAATATTCGTCCACGAAATAAGGAATAAGGTACGTCGTTAAATAATCTCACACCAATTGCACAGTTCAATAAAAGATCAGGAATAACTAATTTTATTAAGTGAAAATCACATATATTGATCAACTAATACTGCTGGATTAAAGCAAGAAAGTTCACTGTAAACAACTATTACTATTTAGTTAAAACAATACATGTTCACTAAAAATAACTAATAATTACAAAGAAAAAACACGCCAGTTGCACCTGTTGTGTATGTACATAAAAATTTGCCAATAAATTAATATTTTTTATTTGATAATAATTCACGAATCCGTCTCACTTGTTAATTTGTGCCAATATTATTCATTTGGAGAAAACGCATGCACGACATATATAAATCGGGCAACAATAAGGAGAGACATACATATACACATATATTCTCTCTCTCTCTCTCTTTCTTTACATAATTAATTAAGCTCGATCTACAATTAATCAAATTAATGAATCCACCCCTCAATCAATCATAAGGTGTACCATACTCACAATACCCTTTCGCCCCCGCCGCCGCAGGGGAAAAGTAGCCGCTTGACATGGGCACCGGAAACCCGGCCGCCGCCGTCTCCGGCCGGGTGGCCGACACCCTTTTGAGCGACTGCACCTGACTCTTGAGGAACTTCACATAATGAACGGCCTCATCGAGCATCGACGCCGTGTCCATCTTGGTGCCGCCGGGGACGAGGCGCTGCAGGATCCTGATCCTCTCGCTGATCCTCTCGCGGCGGTGACGCGCCGCCACGCTCTGGGGGTCCGTGGAGATCTTGACGTTCTTCCTCTTGGGCGGCTTCACCGCCTTCGGGTCGATGTTCACCGGCTGCATTGCCGCGATCCGGAAGATCATCTCCCTCATCGCCGCCATCGAGCTCCGCTTTCCGCCCTTGCCGGAAAACTCCCACCCACCGGTTTCCGGGGGCGGGAAGGGCGGCGGCGATGAGTCCTGGTGATGGGGGGAAAAGGGGTCGTAGTTAAAAGAGTTGTCGTTGAATTGGAGGGTTGGAATGAGGTGGTCGTCGGGGGAGAAATCAGGGAGTTTTTCGATTTGCATAAGCATCATTTGTATTTGGTCTTCTGCCCCGGATTTCATGTAGTCGATGTCCATTTAATTAATTAAAGGGGGGTTTGAAGAAATAGTGAATATATATGGAAAGAAAACTGGGGGGAAGGAGGACTGAGTTTTATGATCAGAAAAGGTAAATATAAGTTTTTTTTTTTTTTTTTTTTTGAGAGAGAAAAGGTATATATAAGTTGTTTGGGAGATGAATGGAAGAGTGATATTGGGAACAGGCTCATTGAGGCAGTGGGGAAAGGTGTGTATATATATAACAAGTGAAGTCATTCATAATTATGAGAGAGAGAGAGAGATATCTCAAAGATATATCATATACATTTGGTGGCTAATTTTTGTACGCATCCACGTGCACATAAGATAATATATTTTACATTATTGATTTATTTATCTTCGCGGTTTAGTGTAAATAAATTATATTTTTTCAATTATAGCAAGTTGTATGATTAAAAAATTTTATTTTAATAATCTGATTTGTTATCTTGTTATTTCATATTTGATCCTTTTGCAATAATTTAAATTATATATTCAAAGGCGGTTAACAATATTGTTGTAACCGGCCGGTTAGCTATCGATCAAAGACCACCTGCCACGTGCCCGTCAAACGTACACGTGGACCAATACCTAAAGCAAGAGATCCACTCATATTTGATCATTTTGCAATATATTTATACTTGAGTCAATAACACAAACCCAAACCGGCGAACACGAACACGTGCCACATCGATTCGGACGAACACGGCCACCCGGTTCGGATTACCGTTTGATCGAACACACCAACGTCAACAAGGTTTGGCGGGCCGGGACCGATCTTTCGAAAGCACAAGAAAGAACCCGACAAGGCCGGGGCGGACACATGACCGCCAAGCATGGGGCAAACACATGTACATTCATATAGGGCGAGTACAGCTAGACCATGAAGATGACCACGACATAACATGTGCTCACCCACCAGGCGAGCACGAAGTGAAGCACCGAGAAGTCCAGCAAAGACAATGCCCGTGCTCGCCACATTGGCGAACAGCAGATGAGGCCACCACAAGACCAAGGAGGGGCGTAATAACCGTGCACATATTTACCTGAAGGTCCGTACAAACAACAAACCACAAATACAGACAACATGCTAGTGTTGGGGAATGATTTGCACAGATCTATTCGGGGTGAATATTTAAATACAAATTTAATTCATTAATTATTACTAGCATGAATTAATCCTATATTAATTCAAATAATAATTGCAACAACATATCATGCATATAAAAAGCCACGTAAAACCCCATCATCGCGAATCTACGGGTTTACGTGAAGCGTCTCTCGGGATGGCAATGACTTGGTCGGACGGACTAACCAAAATGACTTCCCAAGTATTCCTTAGCCCTTGCTTTCGACAATCCGATTGGAAGGATACTGTGAACAATTAACAAAAGGAAAAAATAAACTTTGTTGTTGCACCACTTTTTGGATTTGCTAATATTTCCAAAGACATGGAATTGTCTTGGGAATGAACTAATCATCCCCTATTTATAGGAGATGAGGGCCGCGAAATTTTGGTGGTTTTTCAATGTGAGAAAAGACTTTTTCTTGGTCACCAAGAAATCTTGAATATATCCCATATATTTTTTTTTTCCATAATTAAAATATTCCACAAAAAACCACCTCCTCTATTTTATGGTATAATTTTTGAAAATTTGAGCAAGATTCCAAGATTTAGATCTTCTTGAATTTATGAGATATTCTTGTATTTCAAGAAATACATATCTTCCATAATATCTTTTCAAGAAAATCAAGAAAATCTTTCTTGCCCTCTATTTCAAAAAAAATGAAATCTCTCTTATGAATAACCAAGTGGGAGATTTCTTGAATTTAATGAGATAATCTTGTATTCCAAGAATACATATCTTCATTCCATAACAAAATTCAAAAACAAAAATCTTTCTCCTCTTTTATTCATAATTTTCGAAAATAATGGGAAATATAAGCAACAATATTTATTTTATTTTAATCACTGGTTATTGACTATATGTTGGGCTAGTCTTCGGGGGCCTTTAGGAGAATTAAGATTGGACCTTCTAATGGATCTTGAATATCTAATATTGAGCCACAATATAATTCAAGCCCATAAATATTAATTAATCCCACTACATAATTAATATTGCACTATCCATCTTAACCTTGTTATCAATATGGCTCCGGTCATTATTTCCCGTGTTTAAGAGCACAGCCCATTAATTAATTCAAGCCTTTGAAATACGTTAATTAATATCTTTTTGTCTTGGTCGAGAAGCGGTTCAAATTATTATCCATCCGGAAACTAATTCCACTGCAAGATTTGGTATGATAAAAGTTTAGAAATTCCTCACCCAACACCGATTCTTTAAATTTAGCTTTCCATAATATTGTCCAAGATAACAATATTGAATCTCCGATTCGCTACCCATGATAAGTCAAAACAATAGTTACCAATCCCACGTGATCCTATTTTAGGGGACGAAGGTTAAGAAACCACCGAGGTCTAATTCTTCCACATCGGCCTCAAGAATTTACATCTTGTTTGTTAAGTTAAATCAAGACAAACCAAAGCCACATCAAAATGGTTGTTCATTTCCATCTAGATGAATGCGCAACAAATTATTAATTTAATCTTACGTGCGGTATCACTAAATTAAATTGATATTATTTAAACTTATAAAATATATATAACATTCAATCATATTTAAAGCATTAGTGATAAACAATTTATTTATAAAATAGAAAATTTTAATTATACAAAGTAAAAAACATACTTTTCAATATAATCCCCAAATAAGACACCTAGTGGATGACAAGTCGAGTCTTCAAAGGCAGGATGTCGACCGTGGAGTAAAGAGACACGTTTCATATGTAAACTTGTTAGACAAGAAAAACACAACACATGCCAGCCACGACAATACATGCTTGCCAAATGGTATAAATAGACCCTCAGATGTCAATAAAAAAGTTTAGAAATTCCTCACCCAACACCTCTTTATTTACTTTCCAAGTCACGATCAATCCGTAAAAACAAAAAAATTCTTTTGACACAAACACATTTGTGGAGGCATCATAATTTGTTTGTTAAGTTGTAATCACATAAGCCACATCAAAATATTCACGTAAGATGACTGGCAACAATTATGAAATTGATATTATTAAATTTATAAACTAACACTAATATATTTATCACTGTATGAGTAATCTATAATAAGAGTAATTTTATTTGAATAAAAATATTATGAAAATTTTCATGTGAAAAAAACTTTAATTTCTGTAATTGGTGAAGGTAAAAAAAAAGTGATTCATTGTGTTAAAAATTCTTTTGTCCGTTTGTGGAGGCAATAATTATACAGTTGTAAATAAAAATAAAGTTTAAATGAGGCTAATCATTTTTAAAAATATTATGATCATGTACAAAACTTTCATTGTTAAAAATAAAAATATAAAATATTTTTTAAATATTAATAATTTTTATGTATAACAATGATAATGTATATATATATAACAATGTTAATTTATACACTTACCAATAATACACAATTTTTTGTCATGAAAAGATTGGGCAAGTGTAAATGGGGAGACATCTAGTCTACCAACTCATGTTGCAGACTTGCAGGAGTTGGCCATATATACATAATGTTTATTTGAGTGCAAAAAAAAAAAAAAAAAAAGAGTAGTATGAGACATTGGTTAAATTAAGTAAGTTTAAAGAAGGTGGCTAAAACCCCACTGCACATGAGAAGCGTCAGAGGATTGAGGTTTTTTTTTTTTTTAAAAAATCTAATAAATCAATTTCTCCATTTTTGTAATGCTTTGAACTCTGATGACAAGTTGGTCGGAGTTCACGCGCTGACCTAGAGCTATTATGTATAATTGTAGCCGCACTCATTTGAATAATACGAAATTTTAATTTCTTCTATTTGGGAACATAGACTTTGTGGTGGAATTTTTTTCTCCCTATAATTTTTACGTCTCATTATAGATTTATTTATTTTTTGCATTCATTATTGTTGTTGGTGATCACACCGTGAATGCAACCAGTCAATTTACAAGTCTACCATATGACTGTATTTGTTTTGAGATTTAAGTGTGCAGAGCAAGTCAAAGTTTTAGAATCTAGGAATTTAATATTCTTGATGAATAATAAATGTATGTGTGTATTTTGGGATTTGAGTAGGGTGATATTTAACTTTATGTCAAATCAATATTTAATAATGATTGATGTTGTATTATTATATTATATTGATAAAAGTAATAAAATGTATAAAGTGTGATGTATTGAGAATAATAATAATAAATTTTATAGATATTTGTAGGAGTGGAAGTAATGTGAGATTTGAAAATCAAACTCTAAATTCAAAACTCGTATGAAACGGGGAGGTTAAAGTTCTAAGTCTATCTGTGCGAGTCCCAAAATAAACGCAGTCGATGATCTGGTCCCAGAATTTTAGACCTTCCCCAGGAGTCGAACACTGTGCCTCCAGGTGAATGTGGGGATTCATTGCAACTTCTGATTCCATTAGTAAATTAACTGGCCAACAATTGTTACAACATTCTTTTATGTATTTTATTATATTCTTATGCATTCATATTTAATTTAACTCAATAATAGTCGGGGTAATGTTCATGAGTAGAAAAAATACATAAAATATAGCGTAGATACTAGATGCTCATAATTTAATTTTCTTTAAAAATATATATTTATACACACATTCACACTCTTTTTCTTTGAGTAATTAATTAGGTAAATATTTAATTGGAGTAGATATAAATAAATATATTACATGATAAGAAAACCAAGATCATATTGTGAAAGCTAGGTCCCCGCTCGGCCCTAAATAGTTGAATAAAAATTGTGGCACACTATTCTAGGTGGATTAGGTTATGCGTGCAACAACTGTTTCATGTGAACGTTTTAATTTTCCAACAGTTGTTACAAGTTACAACTGGTGAACTAGTCTTCATAATTACTTCTCCTGCCCTTTTTATAAGTCCGACCCGTTTTTTATCAGGTCAAAAATAAAAGTATCCACATTTTTCGGAGGAGTAACACTTAGGTGCACCAATTGCATCTTACCAATTGCCCAAGATGCAATTGATGCAATTGAATTTAATTTTAATTTGGATGAATTATCTACACACTAAAAACTAAATCATGACTTATTCGGGCTGGGTGAACCATGAACACTCGGGCCGAGTGAACCATGAACCACTCGGACCAAGTTCGGATCGGCCCGGAAAAAAAATGCTGAATTGAAATCCAATTGCACCAAATCAAAATTGGAGAATGTGTATCTCCTAATAATGGGGGTGTTAATAACCGGACCCATTAATAAGTTTCCATTTCTGTTAGGCACATTAATTAAACAATATACTAAAGTAATAAAATGTAGTCCATATTATTTTTATTTTTATTTTAAAATAAAGGACACTTTTAGAAATTGGGAGAGAGAAAAAATATATGTGAAGCTATAAATAAAGTAATAGGTGATAATTTTTATAATATTATGTAGAAAATAAGAATAAAAATTATGGACATTAGAATTACTTGTTTTTTTTATATAGTGGAACAGGGTAAGTATAAAATTTCAAAATTAATATATATGCATAGCATAAGCATATGATCTGAATACTACTCCTTTCGTCCCCACCCACATGATTAATTATATGTTCATTCATTGATAATTATGTAAAATAATATATGTGTTAGCTGTTCTTTAATTTATTAATTAAAAAATAGGGATTATGCGTATTTGGTTAGCTATAAAAATTATTTTTTAAAAATAGACATACTTCAAATAGGTCCCCTTTAGTAGACGGTAGAATTGATTCCCCAAATTAGTCGGTCCATGCTAGTTATCGAATCATAAAAGAAGAAACAAACATTCTTGCATATATATGTGATCTAATTAAATACAAATAATAAGTTCAATAATTAGTTAGTTTTATACTAATATATAAAGTACAAAAGTCAATAACAAAGATTCAAATGGCACATTTATATTGTTGTTTCAAGACATTGGATTCCAATGTGGAGAGCCCCACCGTCATTGAAGCATGAAGGAGAACTGGAGATCGAATAGGTAAATAACAGGATGCATTTTATGTAGCAGTATTTTTACAGCCGTACATATAATAGGATTTAATCCCTTCACAACTTACCCAAATGCATATTTAAGTAACAAGTGTAAAATAATGGGGGTTATAACGAATTTACTCAACTCTCTTTGTGATAAAATTGTAATAAGTTCAAACTTAACAATTAAGATCCAACTCTTGTTGTATTAATCATGCCTCAACATATATATGAATGAATAGAATTTAGAATTGATCATGCAATTGAACAAGTCAAACCCATCAATCTAACCAATTAACTTTCAATTGAGATAGATAATCCCCATTATGGTCAAAAGTCAAATTATCACGTGATTCTAAATACCAAAACACACAGAAGATTAGACCAAAACTGTAATAGCAAAACCCATGATTAAATTAATTACAACAATAGTTCATAAATATGATATAAATTAAAACTGATTAAAATAGTAAATCATGGTAGAAGTAACATAAAATAGGTGTTTACAACTTGAATCTTCATCTTGCTCTTTAAAATCTACTCAAAATTATTCTAGGAAAGCAAAAACTTTAATCATTTGTTTGTTTTGTATTGGTTCTCGTTATGGTTTGCCTGTTTCCTACACATTCAATAATATTCTCGAACATACGGAAATAATAGCACTTATGGTAGCACTTAAGATTTAATTCTAGATTTTAACAGGATAAAGAACACAATTTTGATGCAATTATAACCCAAATTAGTTTATTTTTTCTAGTTAACCATTTTTTTTATATGTGTGTGTTAATGTGTTTAGGGGAAGGCTATTGCCAGTTTTATTTTATTTTTGAAAGGAGGCTATTGGCAATGTTGAAAGATTAGCCTGTAAGCTAAAGGCCAAGAGGAACATATTGAGATTAATTGATTAAGACGTTGAAAAGGACTTGTAACGGGTATATAATTAATGGCTAGGTTTTTTATACGCACCTAGTTTATTTATAATGAATTGTACAATTATTAATATGAAAAAATAATTATACGATTCATTGTAAATAAATTACACTTTTTAATATAATAAATTGCACGATTTTAAAATTTACTATAAATGTACGGTGTATCTGAATGTACATAACACCTACCCATAATTAATACTCCTAATACACCACCTTCTATAAATGTAAGCGACAAACTCTTGTCATATTAATTGCACCAATCGCCAATATTTTTTTCCTTGTTCTTATTTATACAGTAAATAAATTAACTACTTAAACATTCTAGAACATTAGAAAATGCGTAATTCTTAGTGGACAGATTCTGCTCAGGGCAGAAAAAATTATTTTAGATTTGGTGGACTTGATTGAGGGCAGATTCTTGATGGGCTTGATTGAGGACAAAGACTTTTTAATGATTCTGCCCTGGGAAATTTTTTCCCATTTAACACCTCCCTTAGAAAATTACAACACATAAGTTACAAGATACTACTAGTTGAAATAGCAACACTTTCATGTGCTCAAAGTTGTCGTGTGTGTTTGAATGAATTTTTAGTTGTACATTCTTGGAATGATATATTTCTGATGCAAAGGTCCTCTAATTAATTAATAAGATGTATTTTAAATTAATATATATTACTCTATGTATATTTGACGATATATTATCATTAAGCTTACAATGCTAAAACCCAATTCTCATCAAACCAATTTAATTAGCAGCATATTAATCAATAAATGTGAAAGAATTTCGTCTCATCTAATGGGAATCAAATCCAGGATTTGGAATGAATCCAAAGACTCTGATACCATAAAAAAATTTCGTCTCATTTAAAAACTTAAAATTATAAAAAGGTGCGAAATTAATTGGTTTATGTAATTTCTCTCAACAAACTGATATTTCAAAAACGGCATTCCAAATTTTAATCTACTCAAATTGATCAAAAACTTATATTGTGAGATAGCTTTATGTACAAGATAAAATTCCATTATAATATTTAAAACTCAATTTGCATTAAGATATAATTCTGAGTATAATTATGAGTTCATGGCATATGTGTGAAGAGAACCTGTTTTACATATGAGACCGTTCAATCAGTGGCAGACTTATTAAGTGACAATTGTACCCCCAAATCCTCTTTTCTTCTTGTATATATTATACATATAATATATATTAAGTATGCATATATATATGTATATTAAACGTCATATTAATCTTATGAATTATTAGACGTATCACCGAAAACTGAAGTTGTTGGATTTTCATTCATGGTGCGCGCTAAGTATTCTCCATGTTTTCAATTTGTTTTATTTTATAATTCTCAATCTAATTTATGCAATTATTTGAATTATGTCCAGATTTTTACCTAAAATAAATGGACAATTTATTCAATTGAATATATTTCTAACTTTTTGATTGGTACTTTCCCCTTGAATATAAGATAATTAATGTATAAATTAATATTTTAAATGTATCTATTTTTCGTACTCAGAGTTATTATTCGATTCGACTTGAAGTTTGAGCTCGATTCAAGTAGTTATCGAGGTTCACCTAACGTATGAGTTACGGATAGAGTTTGGCTCGATTCAGTAATGAATCTAACAGATCTAACGAGTCGAGTTGAGCCTATTGAAAATTCTTAACTATCGAGCCTATGAGTCGAGCTTGAGTAGAATCGTTAGTAATTCGAGTATTTCATGAGCTCGAGCTCGACTCATTTATCAATATAAACGAGCCGAGTTCGAGCCTTAATGAGCCGACCAGAGTCGAGCTAAGCTTTCGAGCGTCTCGAATATCGTACCCCCAGTTTTGAAATCCTGGGTCCGCCACTGCGTTCAATATAAATTTTTGTCACATAAAATATATTACCATGTTGAGATAAATTAATCAAAATCGAATATTGTGTGATGGAACTCCAAATTTAATTACTTAACTAAAAGAAAAAGAATTAAATCCACTTTTTAGTATTAAATAAACAATAATTGAATATTCTCAACTATTTACCATCTCTGTATTAAAAGCGGAGCTTCCTCTGCAAGAAGAGATCGATTTGAATAAAACAATTCCAGTAGAGAGAATTTGTTGTTTGGCATTTATTTAATTTAATAAAATAATAGCTTATCATCTTATCTTCTGTTCCCCACTTTTTAATTTTCCAGATACCTACCTCTATTATATATTTATTTCAAGCTTGTTACTAATTATTATCACAATTCACAAACAAATCTATCTAGACTGACTACTTTTATTTTATCCCACTTGAGAAAATAAAATAAAATAGTCTTCACTTTTCAGTGGCATCCTTCTTTGGGAAAAATAGGAGGAAATACACTTTTTATTATATTGAGTGGTCCCTTTTTCCATGATGTTTGTTGTTTGGATACAAATCTTGTGATTTCACTGTCCCGAAGCAGTTTGGTTGTTCTTTGATTTTTTTAAATTATACTTTAATTGGTTATTTTATTTTATCTTATACATTGTGTATATCATAACAATATCATTGCTTTACGCCTATTAATAAAATAGAAGTATTAGGTCTATTCTAAGGGGAAACAAATCATATTTCTCCACAACATTTATTTGTTTACTGAAATGAAGGTGCAATTTTTTAAAACCATTAATTCTCATTTATATAACTTCTTTCATGTGTTGGCTTGATTTATTCAATTACGTACGTCTAACTTGATTTGAATTTTATCTGAAGAACATTTAAAATTCTCAACTAATAATTATGTCGGTAGTTTGGTACTTGTTTTCAAACTCGACCCTTTTTTTAGGATGGGGTGGGAGTACAAAATTAGAATATAGTACCTCCCACCAATTCAAAATAAATATCAATTTAAAAAATCACACATTACGAAAAAATCAAAATATTTTCTTGCACGGTTAATTTCCATTTTGTGGTTAATAGGTTAATAGTCAATAAAATAGAGCTACGTCTCATACATGACTATCACCCAAGTCTCCCTTAAAAATAATATAATGAAACATGAATCACATACCCACAATCTTGACCCTGCAAAAGAGTGTCCTTATTCTTTTTAAAAATAAAGGAATCACATACCCCACAATTACAGAATCTGATTCCTATTTAAAGAATTACAAAAACCGCCTCCCTAATAAAATCGAACTAAAGGAATACTCAGAGCATCGATTAGGCTTCAAATTCACATAAGGAAGCAAGAGAATCGAACAGTGAGTACGTACGTTTCAGAACGATGGCCATATTATGATAATTGGCTCTTTACGTGATTTTCATCCAAAAGCTCATTAATGCAGAACTCATGCAGATTTTCATACATCTTCTTCCATTGTTGGATCATTTGCAAATATCTTTGTTGTTCATTTTTCAGCCGTTCCACATCCACTTCAGCAGCTGCAGAAGAACCTTGTTGCTGGAGAGAGGCCATTAAATCAGAAACTTAGAAACTTCAAAAGGTTATATTCACTTGCAAAAGTTATTATTGAGGATAAGATACTCGTGATACGAGAGTGCATATCTATTTATCTAAAACCATATATATGTTCTCAGGCGAGTTTGCATTTATCAAAAAACTTAATAGATTTCAGAGAAGAGTAAAACTCTTGTAGACACCAGCTGTACAGTCCTACTGCTAACAGTACACAACTAATAATTTTTAGTGAAGCAACTAATACTTTTTAGTAAAACAATATATGTCATACCATTTAACAATACACTTGAGTTGCACGGTGTACCAGGTGTATATAAGTACTTGTCTTCTCAAAAATTGGTGAGTTTGACAGATAATCTAGATGAAGCTGAGTTTTCATTTTAATACTAAAAAATTTCTAGATAGTGAACATAGGCAACAAGATTATTTTTAAAGATTGCATACTTTCAAGCACTAACTGATAAGAAAGTCACTAAAAAAAAAAAAAAAAAAACTGATAAGAAAGTCAAGCAATCATAAAGCTACGCGGTCATTGGCTCAAATAATAAGAATTATACTGAAAATTTTAGAACTCTTTTAATGAAAATACAAACCTGTAGTTCTTTAATTTGGGCCTCCATAGTTTGTACGGTGATGTAGGAGGAGCCTAAGAGTTCATCTGAAGTGGTCTGATTACCAACATGTGCTTTAACATAGGCATTCTCAACAGGTGAATTAGAAAACTTTTCAAGTGGAGGTGGTAATGCTAAAACACGCCTCTTTGCATGAGAAGCTTGTTCAGATGTCTGAGGATTTATAGATTGTGGCCGTCTGATGACAATAACATTGTTAATTGGACCTGCACATCGAAAAATGCCAGTGAAAATCAATTACTATTTCATATTGTTCCCACAAAAGATCATTCAAGATAATCATCCAAGCCCCCCGATGAAAATGTGATATTACAATATTAATTTCTCTTTGAGGAGCAGTGTTTGTTAAAATATTGAGCAACAATTGAAATAATTTAACTTGGAACAAACATTTTGTATAAGCAAAAATAGAACTATTAGAAATTGAGATTATCTATTGTTTTAAAATTCGAGCTGGAGCAAAAGGAAATAAAAGTCCACCTGACCTAACACTTAAAATGACAATGAAATGAAAATGTGCACTACTGATCGGCCCAACAGGCTATCTTTTTTATAGGACAACTAATTTTCAATTATATTGGATTATGTGGCAAATTAATGCAATGTGATAAAATGTGTGATCGACTTCATATTGTTGTCTTACTATTATAATTGGGTCTTTACATTTATGTTCTTGAATAAATTTCATGTGGGCTTTATTGTTTGGTGTGCTCAAGTTAGGGTTTAAAGTCTACCTTATTACTTTGTTTTTCTTAGTTAGAGAATTTAAGAAAACGACATTTGTTGCTTGGACAAGATTTAATACTGTAAAACTTTTGTATTATATTTTTATTGTTTTCGACCCTTTTACCCAATCAATTTGGTCCGACCTGCCGTATCACAAACGCACCATGACTATGCACTCTCTAGCCTGGAGACTGGACACAATGGAGAAAGGCCTCGAATCATGTCGGGTCGAATTTCAATCCCGTCTTGATAAAATTGAAGCATGATGGTGCGTGTCAATTGCTTCATCGCCACTAGCGATGCTTCTAATTAGATTGATTCCACCAAACCACCTACTTTTTGTCGGGACTTGATAAAATTGAAGCATGGTGGTGCGTGTCAATAGCGATGCTTCTAATTAGATTGCTTTGACCCCAATGCTATCAGTTCAGTCCCCCAAGCCTTTTAATTTAAGTTCTTGAATGAATTGCCCATGTACTCTATTGCTTGTGGCTTATGTTAGAGTTAAGATTTGAAAGTATATTTACATAGCTTTGTTTTTCTTAGTTAAGGTATCAGGATAATAGATTTTGGGAAAAAAATATTTGTTGCTGGGCAGGATTAATCCTGCAAACCACTCTAGATGCCCTTACTAAAAAAACAAAGCAATATAAATAGACTCTCAAAACTAAACTCTAACTTAACCCACAAGCAATAAAGTCCACTGGTTCATTAAAAAAACATAAATTAGAAAGACACTATCGTAATACTAATAAGACTTAAACTTAAATACTATAAATTCAAAAAGACCCTAACATACCTGACTATCATAGTAATAATAATAAGACCTAAACTTGAATGTTATCGATTCCCTTCCCATTCAAAGCGACCTTGCCCTCAAGGCGGATAATGTGGAAATTGATTCTTAGAAGAAATTACATCAACAAAAGTTATGTCCTCACAACGTCCTATTCAAGTAATCAAAACCTAATGGGCACGGGCGTCACCTTGCCAAATGCTCATGTAACAGAATATTGCAGCTGATACAAATTCATATACATTCAACACCAACTCAAGTGGAAAGGAGGCGTTATCGATACTCAAGGGATGGCTCATCCATAGCCACCAAGGCAATCTAGATACTAATTGTTTCTGGAGTTTGTTCAGCCGAAAAAACCCAAGTGATGGGATCCTTGCCATCGAAAACTGAAAAAATAAAACTTTGGGGAACTAAACCAATTGCCATGGGGACAATTTAGATGGATGGATGGAATCAATCGAATTGGAAGTATCGCTAGTTGCGATCCCTATTTCCCAAAGCAATTGACACACTAGGGCTTCAATTTTATGAAGACGGGATTGGAATTTGACCCGACATGATTCAAGACCCTACTCCACCGTGTTAAATCTCTCGGCTATAGAGCATGTGGTCATGGTGGGTTTGCGATCTGGTAGGTCCGACCAAATTGATGGAGCAAAGGGTCGAGAAATAATAAAACAATAAGAAATATTTGCTGGATTAGAATCCTAACCGATAAACAACTGTCTTTTCCCAAATTCTATGATCCCTATCTATGGCGTAACACATAAAACAGTGCAATATAAAAAAGAATCAAAACCCCAGCCCTAACGTAGCCCACAAGCAATAGACCACAAACAGTTTATTATTGAAACTTAAATTATAAAGGTCCTAATGGACCCGACTATTGTAATAATAATAAGACCTAAACTTGAATGCTATCAATATGCAGAAGAGATGGTAAGACAAATTGTACAAGAAGTTCTACAAAAGCAATATTTCTATGGTCAAACATATCATACCTTTTGTGTGTCTGAATACACGTGTAATGTTCCGAGTTCTAGTGTCCCACACTCTAACCATACCATCCTCTGATCCAGAAACTAATAGATATCCATCAGCACTAGAAGCCAAGCAGGTTACAGCTTTGCTGTTTCACAGATCAAGGATGCCCACACAAGGAATTCAGAAAACTTTAGAAAGTAGACTATATAATTTAGAAATCCATAGATTTCATATAGTTGAAGCTTGAATATACTTGAAAGTCAACTAACCTATGCTCAGAGAGTGCACCAATTATGTGTAGTCCATAATTGCTGTTGGTGGAAACTGGACCATTCAATCCAGCAATGTATATCTTACCGTCTCTACCACCAGCATAAAAGACATGCTCCCCATGGTCCAGGGAAATTGCATCAATTACTGAAGGGAATACAATATTTCGTAGTAGTTTCCCTTTAGATAAGCTCCAAACCTGAGGTAAGAGTAGATTAATCGTGAATCAATATAACAGGTATCATAATCATAATCATAATATTATACTCAGCACTAAACAATGAACTCAGGAACACCTGAATGTTAAGAAGAAATTTCCTTAATCACTTTCTAATTTAGTAATTAGAAAATAACTTCACTGGAAACGGGGATCATTTTCCAAGAATATGCTCATATCTTCTTTAAAGACCTATTTTTGTTGTGACATTTAGCTTCTATATCAAAGCATAAAATTTATTAAATAATAATACAACCACTACAGCATCAAATTTTATGATGAACCTTGCATGTACGATCCTCAGAAGCAGACACAATGATTGCATTACATCCACCATAGCCAGTTTTAATATCGGTCACTTTCAAAGAATGATCATTAAAACTGTACTCAAACAGATGCTTTGCTTCTTCCCTCCTTGCATCATCAAATATCCTAGAGTACAGCAATAGCATCCATTAAACACACATTTTAAAAAAATTGCAACATAATTATACAGACACAAGAGGAACATACAGGAAAAGTGACCACACACGAACACATCCATCATCTGCCCCGGAAATTAAAAGAGATTGATCATCATTAAAAGTCAAGCAACTAACTGCCCTGTAATGTGCATGCCACTTCTTAAGCAATTTTCCAGTCGCGACCTACAATAATAAAGGTTCGAAACATAACCATTCATTAAATTCATTAAGCAATTTAAAAAGGCACTAGTAGGAAATACTATTAAACTAAATTCACCTCCCAAAAGTATATATCCCCTGAAACACCTCCTCCTGCAATATAAGTCCCTTGACTGTTACAGGCAAGAGGCCTAACCGGCTCTGCAGGGAAGCTCCTCACTTCCACCTGAGGCTGCAAAATTCATAACAAAAGAATTTCAATATTTCTCATTCTTCCCAAAACACAATATCTGGTTAGATTTCAATAATCCCAATTCCTATACAAATATATCTCAAAATTTTCTACTGCAAATTGAACTACATCTCCAATTCAAGTATTTCCAACACACAGCCCTATATCGACACTCATTCATGAGAACGGAAAACGAAACACTATTCACACAAACATGAAATTCGCATCACATAATTGAACTTGCTTGTACGAAATTCAAATTCATTGTACCTTGTTCCAGTTCCAATAGAGAATCGAACCAGAAGCAGAAGACTTGGCGTCACGGACTTGCGAAGAGGCGAGGAAGCGGCCGGCGACGGAGGTAAGGCCGTGGGGAGTGGAGGCGCACGACTTGTAGCGGAGGTGCTCGGTGCCGGTGTGGAGGTCCCAGCAGCTGACGCCGGCATCCGTCGGAGATGAAGCAATTACTAGTTCAGGCTCCATTGTCAACTCCTTCAGGCTGGGGTTTTAGTTATCATGTGAGATGTGTGAAGAAATAACGGCAGGGTTTTAGGGGCCACTGTTATGAGGCCTGAAATGTAGAATTGGGCTTTTCGTAAGTGGGCCGGTGCCCATTAGTAGCTCATTGAGTTTTTCAAAATTAGATATACATATTTTTTTTAAGGGATTAATTAGAGATATGAGAATATGGAATATTGCAGCTTATTGAGAATATTTACCTAACGAGTGGATCTCATCTTGCCAAGACCCAGACTCATATTTCATAGTGAATTTTAGAACGTCTTACAAAAATCTGTAAAAAGATGCAACTATTCTAAATAGAAGCATGCAACTATGTTCCTATATTAATAGTTGCATTTTTTTATGTAAATAAGTCGCACTTTTTAACATAACAAGTTGCACTCTTCTAAAATACACTATGAGTGCACGGTGCATCCGGGTGCATATAAGATCTAATCTTACCTAACACCTGCAGCTTTATATCTTCTTTTTCTTTTTTTGACTAGATTTATTTTAATCTTTTTTGTTCTGCATTTTAGTAGGCAGTCTCATGAATAAAATAAAGAATTAAATACCAATAGGTTCATATTTGGGATCAATAATACCCATAGGTCCATCCTATTTTAAAAATTAGTGTTAGGTCCAAAAGTGGGTATCAATTTACTTTACTACCCCTATTTTGAGTCACCCACTCTTAAATTAATTCCTACCCATAAATTAATTCCATAAATCACAACCCTAAAATCAAATTCAAAATCAAAACTGAAAACTCTCTCTCTCAAACCGAACCCGCTCACCTGCTCTCACTCTCTCTTGAATCGCCGCCGTCTCGGTCATTCTCCCCACGCCGCCATGTGGCCACCCACCCGGAACCACAACCGGCGCCCGCCACGCCCTCCACTCCACTCTTTCGCGGCGCCCCCTCCCTCTCCTCTAAAACACAAAGGACGCCCCCCTCCACTCCACGCTCGCGGATCCCCCCCACCCTCGCTCCGGATAGCCCCTCCTTTAAAGATCGAGACACTCCACACGCGGATCCTCCCTTCCCGCCCGCGGATCCCTCACCTCCCGGATCGCCACAATGTCCGAAGCGCCGCGCACGCCAAAAGAAAAATCCCCGATCCGGGGTTTGGTTTGGTTTTTTTTTTGGTATACGATTCGATAATTTATTAGCACAATTTATTAGCACGACTTCTGATATTTTTTTGTTACCACGGCTTGATTTTGATAATTTAATAGCACGATTGTTTGGATTTGATGAATATGAGGATGAATCTGTTGTTTGTGAAATTTTCTTGAATTGTTGTTGGGTTTTTGGATGTGATGAATTTTGATGAAATCTGAACTCAAGAACGGTTTGTTAATCTGGGTTTTTTGAATTTGATGAACTCTGAGTTTGTTAATCCGGGTTGTTTGGATTTGATGAACTATGAGAAGAACGGTTTTTTTGGATTTGATGAAATCTGGTTTAAGATATGTTCAAGATATGTTCAGATGTGGTCATTTTGTTAGATTTGATTTCTTTAAAATCTGATCTTTTTTTTTCGTTTTAGGATGCAGTTTTGAAGATTTTTATGAAGATCTAGATTTTTTGAAGATCTGAGTTGTTGATATGGAAGTTTTTTGAAGATTTGATGATCAATTTATGAAGATCTGGGTTTGTTAATTTCTGAGGGTGGGGATCTGAAATTGGAGATGAACTTTTTCATGTTTTTGATGAACATGTTCATGTCGTGATGTAGACGATGATATGCAATTTTTGAGATTGTAATTGTATGTTTTTAGATATGATTTTTTCATATGAATTGTTAGATATGAATTTTTCATATGATATTGTAATTGTAATTTTTAAAATTTTTCAATTTGAATTTTTTGAATTGAAAAATGAAGTTGAACATATTGAATTTTAAAAATTGAAAGATGAAGGAAAATGAAATTCAAAAATTGATTTATAAGAGAAATTGAAATTCAAAAATTGAAAAGTGAAGTATATGGGAAAATGAAAAAAAATAAAAAAAATAAATTGACTTACTCATTAGAGGGTAGTATTGTCTTTTCATTATAAATTTTGGACCTCTTTGTAATTTAAAAAAAATGATGAACCTAGTAATATTTGTAGGTCCATTTTGGACCTCTTTGTAATTTAAAAAAAGGATGAACCTAGTAGTATTTGTAGGTCCAAAATGGACCTAAGAGTAAGTCACTCTAAAATAAAATCAAATTCACTACATCATTAGACAATAATTTCTGGATTTGAATTAATTGTATCTTACTTACTATTCACTAACTCGTTTACATTTTTCTACTAAATAAATTTTGAAATTAAATGATTTCACAAGCGCAGAGAGTTATAAACTCTTATACATGTGTTAGTTGACAATACTTCAATGATTCCTAAGAATGATCATTTATCCATCTTGCTAATTAGTAGGAGACACACTTATTTGAGATGATTTCATAGTGAAATATTATATAATTTGAGCATGATATTTTATAGGTATTGATTTGTACTAATTTGTACCCCATTTGATTTATGAAATATTTTCATATGAGTTTTTAACATTATTTATATATATTTAATGTATGATACATTTATAGTTAATTTACTTACAAAATAAACTACTAGCTTTTTTTCTTTGAGGAATAAAGTACTATATACTCGCTCTTACACATAAGGTACAACCTTTTCTTAGTATGATTTTTTTTTTTTTTGTAATTCTTTCTTAGTATGAAATATGCACACACATGTAGTATTAGAAATTTGAAAACAAGAAATCCATTGAAAGTTTTCATTAAACCAAGGTCTTAGGAGACAACTTTAGCATAATTGTATGCATGAGAAGTTGTACAAATACACACAAGTACAGACATATTTTACAATTACATAGTAAATAATAATTGAAATTATCAATAAATAAAGTGTAACACCAACTATATGTCAATAAAGTTCACTAAAAAGACTAAACAAAGAAAAATCTATCAATACAAAAAATTGCCCCTTTTTCCCCCCCTTTCCCATCTTTCAAAAAATTGGGCTGTTAAGCAACATGCAAACCCTCTCTTCTAAAGCATCTTTTATCACCATACTGTTCACTTTTTCCATATACAAAAATCAATTTCCCACACTTTTCTTTTTGGTTTTTTTCTTTTCCATTTTAATTAATTAATTTACAACACACTTATCTTTCACCCATCTACAGAGCACGTGCAGTTCAGTGGGCCCTCAAAACAAGGACAAGAAAAGGAAGCACTTATATATATTTAAGTACTCACAACTAGGGCTAGTGCTTAATTTAATGTATAGTACTGTATAAAAACCAAATCATTACACGACCAAGATTTCCTAATCTAACAATATTCCTACACTTGTTTCAATTCCCTCATAGTAATTTATTTAATTAATTTTATATATTGGTTTTAAATACTAGTAACATGCATTTACACTAGTCAAGCAAAGCAAGCAGAAAAATGGGCAGTCAAACTTTCCATTGAAACTTTACCTTTATGAATTTTTGGAATCATTCAAGAAATATACACACACTACACAATACACATAGTGACCTATTATACCTAGCGGTCAACAAGTGTATCTCTTTCTTACTTTCATATATTTCACTTATTATTATTATAATTATTTTTTATTTTTTATTTTTTTATTTTTTTGGTGGGGGGATCCAAAGAAGGTGATAAAAGAGATTGATCAGATACTTAAAGTAGGAAAAGAAAGAGGTTTTCTGGTCATCAGAAGAAGTATATATAGAAGCTTTGATACAAACATTTCACACAACATTTTTAGTCAGTTTACCACATTTCGCTTTCATAGAATACCACATTAAAAAAGAAAATTGTACTCATTTTTTAATTTGTTCTCTTCTCTGTGTTTTTTTCCTCACTTTTGAACCACTGAAAATATGCAGTTTTTAGATTATCGAGATGTAGAGATCTTAACCATAAATTAATCAAGTACACATTATGACCTTCTTTTTCCTTAAATAATTGTGGGCTTAATTTCTTTCAAGATAGTAATAATTGTGATTATTACAACAATAATGAAAAACTTTAAAATTATATAACGTGGCCAGTTAGTTAGATTTCTATCAATTAAACCTACGACCTACCTATCTGCTTATATACATACATACATTTTTATTTTAAAAAATCAAGATTTTATAGTACTGACAATATTTTTTTTATAGTAATTACTTTAAATTCAAGATTTGGTCGTAGTCTCATAGATGTACGTATGATACATTAATTCATTGATCAGACATGTCCGAAAGAACAAAAAACAAGAAAGTTTTGCAGTTTAGCTCCAGCCACACTCTCTCTCTAGTGTCTGTGTGTGCATTAAATAAACATCCCAGATTACAAACCAGAAAGAGAGGACTAAAGACAAGAAGAAAGAAAATCTAGGGAAAAAAAAACATTTAATTAACTAAAACACTTCTTTAAATAAAAAAAAACTTTTGAAGGATTTGAAACTTGACTTAATTATCATCATCTCAATCTAAAAATACAAAGATAGTAAGGAATGAGATCACATGTTCTATAATTGGTGTTCCACTTTGTATTTATAATATGAGTGGATAACACATACGTGGAACAATAAACAATATTCAACAAACCATATCATATTCTGGATTCATGTGTTAAAAATTCAATAGGATGAAACACTAATGAAATACGAAAAGTGAAATAGGGAATCAAACCAAGATCGTAATACGGCATTACACATCTATTTACACAAAATCAAGTCACAAATTAACCGCATCATGATCATATCATTAATTTCTACCCTCATAACTCATAAATTGGACTAATACATTTAAAAAAAAAAAACGAAGCTAATTAAAGGTTGAAAAAAGAAGAAGAACTAATGTGGCGATCGATCAAGCTAACATCAACCTTAAATCATCCTTCTCCATTATCGATCTCGACTTGTTAGTATCCATGGAAGAATTATTATTATATTCCGAGTGCAATCTCTTCTTAGATGGAAGCGTCACCCCAAAGAGTTTAGGCTCATTGACCTGATGATTCAACGCCGTTGGAGCGGCGGCGGAAGACGGCGGCGGTTGGTGGCGGAGAAAGAGGGACGAACTGTAGGAATTACTGGGACACACGGGTTTCACGTGGTTCTGCACGAAGTATATAATGTCGTTGTATAATTTTCTCATGTGGGCTAATTCGGAAACGAGCATGTTGTTGTTCCGCCGGAGTCTTTCGTTGTCTTCGGAGAGCGCGGTTAGTGAGTTGTGAGCGCCGCCGTGGGTGGGAGGTGAGTGTGGTGGCGGCGGTGGTGAGTCGTGACGCGGCGGCCAGGGGTGGTGTAACTCGTCCGAGTCGGGTGGGGAGATGCTGACTCGGCCGGGGAAGAAACCCGAGTGGTGGTGGTGGTTAAGGGCCATTTGCGGCGGAGCTGTTTTCCTCCGTTGGATCTCGCAGAGCAAGTTTTTTTCGCCTTTTTTGAAGAAATCGTTTGCGAACTCCCACCTATCTGGAACAATCTTTCTGAAACCCTAGTTTTTATTAAACCAAAAAAAATTAATAAATTGACACATTATTACATGCACATTAATCACTGATAAAAAAAGAAAGCTTACATAGGTGTTGAGTTGGCGGACGAAGCTGGAGAAGTTGTTGTGCTTGAAGTAGTTAGGGAGGAGGTCGCGGGCGAACTCCGGGGGCCGCCACACGACGAATGTGGCGGCGGCGTCTCCCCAAGAGACGATGTGGTCGGTGGCGGGGTCGTCGACGAGTTGGTATGTCTTGGTTAAGAATGGGGCCGGGACTGATTTTTGTGAATCTAGGGATAGTAACATGCCTTCACAATTATTCTCAAGCATCAACGCCATTCAAAAATCTTTGAATAAATGAGTGTTGATGAGTGAATTAGGTGATTACTGATTAGTGATTTGTATGGAAAGTTGTTGGGTGGGGGGTTGTTTATTTTATTTTTGAATATACCAAGGTGACCTTGGGTATGTAGTGAGAGAGGAATATGTGTCTGTGTGTCTACAAGGGCCTCAAAGACCAACCCGTGACAATCTCTCTATCACTACCCCACTCCATTTTATATCTTCATGAATATATATTTATTTTATTTTTGTTATTGATCATATATAACGTGTAGATTCTCACGAAATTATATATATTCCCAATATAAATTATTAAGTACAAATTTAAGTTGTAGAAAGAAAAATATTTGCGTGAAAAATTAATGCAACAAGTCTATTTAATTTAATGGGACGGAGAGGAAGTATATATGCATGTTCAATCGTCGGGTATATATATACACTCCTATAAAATATTTTACGTGAAATGACGGTGCAAATTGAAAAATGACAGAAAACTCGAACCGAATGCGCAAAGACAAAACAAAAAAATTCGCTCCTAAATTTATATTATTATAAGGGTAAATATGTGTTACTTTAAGAACAAGTTATACATACATGTCATTTTCATTACGTATGTATCCTTATAGTAATACATGTGAAATATTAAAATTTGAATTACTAATATGAACATATTTGTTATTGTATGAACAAACGAAACTCCCTCTATTTCATCCTTCTTCTCTCTATTTATATCTGCTTCTCCTTTTGATTGAATCATATTTCATCGATTTTTGATCCATTAAGTATTTTATATGAGTGTTTGTACAAAACAAAATATATACCCTGCCCCTAGTTTCAAAGATTTGCATCATGTGTTGTACAACACCATGTTGTACAGTAAACGTGTGGATCTATATATAATGTATCTAAATTTAGTACAACATAAGACTATGTGATCCGGCTAAAAATATACTGTATAGATCAGTGCGGGTCTACTGCACGTACAACGCAACACGGTGTTGTAAAGCACTGGATCTAAATCTCATTTTCAAGATAATAATTTAATTACTACGTAGAGTAATAATTGAAGAAATGGAAGATGAATTAGAAGAAAGAGATGGTTTCACGTCAAACGAGTTTCTTCTTTCCATTTGTAGCTTTCTTTTTGTTGTTTAATGGCACTTTCTCTCTCACACACACACACATATTTTGGAATCCCCATCATTTTCTACTCCTACTGCTTCTGTTTCTTTTGCAGATGATTATATAAGGTAAAGCCACACATCGGAGTATGTGATGCGATTTAAAGCCTGTTGGAGTTGCATTTTATAATATTTCTGTTTATCTTCTTCTTCCATTGCTTCTTTCTCTTTCATTTACATTTCAAACTTCAATACAACATCATGCATACAGACATATATACTCTCTGCTCCCTCCATCTTTCTTGCTGTCCCCCTCTTTAAATTTTTCTGCCCAAAACACACATGGACCACTTCCATCTGGATCTCCTTTTCTTTTTTTTACAATTATAATTCGGTAAAAAAAAAATAAAATCAAAGTTTAGAATTTTCTGAGAAATATTTGGAAAAAAAAATCAATATTTGATATATTTTTTAATGATTTCTTTTTTTGGATGATCACTAGCTAGAAACTCAGATACATTGTCCATCTTTAATATCATATGGTTAATTAAGATCTTAATTGAAGTATTGACGTGCATGGTTTTTTTTATAATTAAATTGTTAATGTTCACAATGTGGCATAGAATTAATAGAATAAATTGAAAAAAGAAAGTTAAGCAATTGATTCATAATTGATGAGGTATAATAGTAGTAGGGACAGTTTGGAAAGCACAAATGATAATAATAACACAACTGATTGAATGCATGGACGGATCTGGTGGCGCCCCTTTGAAATTTAAAATTTTATTACTATGTATATAATTTAACTGACTATGGTTATTACATCTTTTTCAATTGTTCTTTGGGCTGTTCTCCATATTCATCTATCACTGTAGTCTATACTATATTGCCTAATTTAGTGGAACTTTCCCAAAAGTACTTTCTTGAATTTGCAGTTATAAGCTAAACTTTTTTCTGCGTAGCTACCTAGCTAGCTGGTGGCTTTTGCTAATTATATTGTCACCACTTATAAAGTATAGATGTTTCACTATGTGTATATAGCAGTGCAGTTAGTGTTACATCATTGCTGGGTAATTTTTATAGACAAATCAAACAAGCGCATAATGAAATAGTGTATATGTATAATGTATTCACACTTATATTCCTATTTCCAAATATTATAATACTCAAAGACCAGAGTCTGTTCTAAATCTTGATGAGAATATATCATAAAGATTAATGTGGCATCTAGAAATTTGCTTGAAACAAACAGCAATGTCATCTTCAATTCCCGATATCCAATATATTCCAATATAGAAATTAAATGATTTCTTGTAGTATTTCAGAGAAAATATTTTAAAAGCCTTCCAAAATTTTCTTCTCATCTCTAGTTTCTCCATCTTGAATTCATACTGTAAGATTTTTATAAATGTTTTTGAAATAAAAACAAAGAGTTGGTCGTTTTAAAAGTACTTGTTCACCGTGCTGGTTCCTTTTTTTTTATAAGCATGACCTTTCAATTATCACCATTAATACTCTTTTATAATATAAGGGGGTAGAGTTATAAATAGTCCAATGTAAAAGTAAATATTATTTTATGTCATTAGATTTCAATTTTTCTTTTCTAACCAAGATAATTATTAGTTAGACTCTTATACCCTTATTTAATTAACTAAAATAATTAAATAAAATATGAAAAAAATAGTTGCATTCTTAAAAAAGTATCACCGGCATTTTCTCCTAAAAATTATAACAACATTCTCTCTCTCTCATCCAATCAACACTCTAATACTACACCGTACTACCCAAACATTGATTCACCTCGTACAACCATTTTTTCACTCGTACCATACTTTATTGAAGTCCGTACCACCATTAATTCACCTTGTACCACATTTTATTGAAGCACGTACTACCATTACTTCACCTCGTACCACATTTTATTGAAGCTCGTACCACCATTTTTTCACTCGTACCACACTTTATTGAAGTCCGTACCATCATTAATTCATCACGTACCACACTTTATTAAGTCCGTACCACCATATATTACAATTTATTTAAACTCGTGTCATCATATTTTAAGCTCATACTACTATTTATTCACTCCGTACCACATCTTGTTAAGTACATACTACTATATATTAAGTTTGTATCACAATTTTAAGCACAATATAATTATATATATTTTTTAATTACTTATCACCGTATAATTATATTTTAAACCCTAATGTAAAAAAAAAAAAAAAAAACTTGATGAAAGAAGAAAACGCACGACCACCATTGTTGAGGAGAAAGAAATTGCAGGAAGGAGATAATTGGAGGCTGCAAATATTGGAGGGCGTGAGAGAGCATAAAAAAGGAGCAATTAGCGCATTTTTTTTTTTTTTTTAAAGTATTGGTAAGTAAAGTAACGCGTAAAAGAGGAGGGCGTGAGAGAGCATAAAAAAGGAGCAATTAGCGCACAATTTTTTTTTTTTTTAAAGTATTGGTAAGTAAAGTAACGCATAAAAGAGGGAGGGGGAGAAAAAATAGATGAATTTATAAATAGCCTAACATAAAAATAAAAGTTTTTTTTGTCAAAAAATTTATAATCATTTTTTTAAGCAAAGAGAATATATTTTTTTCCAACTTTATCATTTTTTTATGCTTTCATTATTTTAGTTAAATCTACTATATATATCCTTTCGTCTCAACATTATTTAAATTGCACTACCACCCTTCAATTAACCCCTACCACTATTACTTCATCAGAATATCGTTTAGGTCAGTACTACCATTTTATCAATCTTACCACTATTATCACTACCGTCGTCACATTTATTTCAACCCTGCATCACCTTATTTTAACGCTGCACCACCACCATCATTTCAAATTGCACCATAATTTAATTCAACTTGTACCATCATTTTTAAATTTGTACCACAATTTAATTAATTTTCAGACTACACTATATTAATCTCGTGCACTACGCTTTTTTTTTAATTTTTTATTAAATTCTTTAAGGGTATAATTGCCCAAAAATTAATTCTCTTGGCTAAAAAAGAATGAAATAAATAACCTTGATAAAAAAAAACTTTTTAAATGAGAAGAGGTTAAAAATTGGGGTTTTCTCAAGAAAAAATAACAGGTTATTTTGAGAAAAAATAGATGAGGATAAAGTTGGTAAAAAAAAATATTTTCTTGGCTAAAAAAGAATGAAATTATAACTTTGGACAAAAAAATCTTTTAAAATTAGAATTGGCTAGGAATAGGGGTTTCGCCTAATATATAAGTCACACCCTTCAATTATCACTACTAACACCCCCTATTATAATATAAGTCACACCCTTTCAGTGTTATGAATAATATTTTTTATAATAAAAAGTCACACTCTTCAATTATCACAATTAATATCTTTTAGTAATATAAGTAACATTTCTTAGCCAACTTCACAGATTCTTGTGTGAAACTTGTCCACCCCATATTTTGTCAAACGAAAGGGAAAATTTTATTTGTTGCACTCCAATTTATAATTAAATTCACTTATTATAAGTTTCAATAGACTATTTTTAATGACTCACACTTCAAATTTTATCTACTATACTATTTAAATAAAAAATTATATGTACTGAGTGTAAGGTGTACCATATTATTAAAATGTATTTTAAAATGACACATTGTATTATTAAAAGCTACTCCATATTAGTATTTATAAGTACCAACGATTTGCACTAAAAAATATTAATTATTTTTAATGAAAAATAATCAAATGCACAATGTAAAAAGGAGTGTGCAAGAGTCTTCCATCAATTGACAGTTGAGATTTAAGAAAATTTCCATTTTTTTTTTAGTTTTACCAATTCTTTCATTGTATCTCTCTCTTATCAGTTCAAAAATTAAAAACAAAATATATACAATATCCTAATAATATACACTCATTTTTTTCTCACAAACACTGTCACTTTGTCTGCATTTGCTCCATAAGTTTCAGCGGGTTATATGGATTCTCTATTCGATTATTTTTTATACTTCCTTTTTTATTAAATATTTGTTCTTTAATTATTTACACCATTCTCGTGACACTTCTTTTGGAATTAATTTTCTCAATCAACAAATTAATATTTAATTCGGAAGACTCTATTTTCTCCATGTCTTATTCAGAAAAATTCCTTCAATTTTAACCTCTTTGACTTCCTTACAATTTGTTAAAACTTTTGGGAGATTTGGTTTCAGTCAATAATATTATATTTCATCTTATAATTATATTTACGGCATAAAACAAATAAAATAAAATTAGATTTTGATAAGAAATAAACAGTATATATCATTTTGGGGTAGAGTTATAAATAGCTCAAATGTAAAAGTAAATATTCTTTTATGTCATTAAATTTTAATTTATTATTTTCTAGCCAAGAAAATTATTAATACCCCTATTTAATTAACTAAAATAATTAAATAAAATTACTTCCAAAAAAAAATAAGTAATTTTTTTCTCTTTTAAACTTTTCTCTCTTTATCCAGTACTCTTTACTTTATTCAAACATTAATTAATCATATTTTATTAAACTTCGTGATCATTAAAACTTTATTAAGGGTTTCATCATTAATTTATTTAAACAATTGAGGTTAATACCACCATTAATTCACCACGTCTAACACATTTTATTTAAGCTCGCAATACCACAATTTACCTCGTGCACATTTTTCTTACTTTTCATACCATCATTTTTTTCACCGTACCACACTTTTTCTATTTACCACCATTAATTTATTTACATTACAACGGTTTTAAAACCGTCGCTTAATGACATTAAACGGTTTTTGCTTTACGTTGAATAATTTAGCGATGGTTTTTAAACCGTCATTTTTTTTTTTAATAATTTTTAAAAATAATTAAATTTTTTTTTTATTTTAAACAAGCTAAAAGTGTGAATTTGAAAAAAAAAAAACAAGTCGAACCCAACCACCAAATATATCATATATTTTAAATTAAATGAGACAAATTTTAAACAACTTTGGCGAGAGATTACTCGGGCACTTCTTTGTATTTCTTAATGAAATTAATTTTATATGTTAAAAATTTTTTTTTTCAATTTTTTTTAAAAATCATTTATTTCAATTATCTAATTTAATGATTTAACCACATTTTAATATAATAATTTTTATTTTTTATTTATTTATAAATTTATAAATTTAAATTAAATTATATTATATTAAAATATATTAATTTATTTATTTTTAATTCATTTTTTTTACCCTTTTGTTTTAATTTTTTTATTTCATTTATTTAATTTAACTATCTAATAATCTTTAAAATACTAATTATATATATTTTTATATTATAAATTATAAATAAATGATTATATTCTTTTAAAATTGTATATGTCCTAAAAAATTCAATTTTTTAAACAAATACTACTATCTATTTAAAAAGTACTACTTTCTATTTTCTACTTTTAATACTTTTCTATTTAAATAAGTAATACTTTTTAATTTAAACAAATAATGTTTTTCATTTAAACTTGTACTACTTTTTCTATTTAAACAAGTACTACTTTTTCTATTTAAACTTTTCTATTTAAACAAGTACTACTTTTTTCATTTAAACAAATTACTTTTCTATTTAAACAACTACTACTTTTCATTTAAACAAGTGATAATTTCTATTTAAACAAGTACTACTTTTCATTTAAACAAGTATTACTTTTCATTTTAACAAGTACTACTTCTCATTTAAACAAGTAATACCTTTCATTTAAATATATAATACCTTTCATTTAAACAAGTATTACTTTTCATTTAAACAAGTACTACTTTACTATTTAAACAAGTACTACTTTTCTATTTAAACAAGTAATACTTTTAATTTAACAAGTAATAGTTTTCATTTAAACAAGTACTACTTTTCATTTAAACAAGTACTACTTTTCTATTTAAAAAAGTATTACTTTCTATTTAAACAAGTACTACTTTTCTATTTAAACAAGTAATACTTTTCTATTTAAACAAGTACTACTTTTCTATTTAAACAAGTAATACTTTTAATTTAACAAGTAATACTTTTCATTTAAACAACTACTACTTTTCTATTTAAACAAGTATTACTTTTCATTTAAACAAGTACTACTTTGCTATTTAAACAAGTACTACTTTTTTATTTAAACAAATACTACTTTTAATTTAACAAGTAATACTTTTCATTTAAACAAGTACTACTTTTCTATTTAAAAAAAGTATTACTTTCTATTTAAACAAGTACTACTTTTCTTTTAAACAGGTAATACTTTTATATTTAAACAAGTAATACTTTTCTATTTAAACAAGTAATACTTTTCTATTTAAACAAGTAATACTTTTCTATTTAAACAAGTACTACTTTTCTATTTAAACAACTAGTACTTTTCTATTTAAACAAGTAATACTTTTTATTTAACATGTAATACTTTTCGTTAAAACAAGTAATACCTTTCATTTAAACAAGTAACACTTTCTATTATTTAAACAATACTTTTAGTTTAACAAAGTACTACTTTTCATTTAACCAAGTACTACTTTTCTATTTAAACAAGTAATACTTTTCTATTTAAACAAGTAATACTTTTCTATTTAAACAAGTAATACTTTTCATTTAAACAAGTACTACTTTTCATTTAACAAGTAATATTTTTCATTTAAACAAGTAATACTTTTCTATTTAAACAAGTACTACTTTTCTATTTAAACAAGTACTACTTTTCTATTTAAACAACTAGTACTTTTCTATTTTAAACTTTTTATTTAACATGTAATACTTTTCATTAAAACAAGTAATACCTTTCATTTAAACAAGTAACACTTTCTATTATTTAAATTTTTAATTTAACCAAGTACTACTTTTCATTTAACCAAGTACTACTTTTCTATTTAAACAAGTAATACTTTTCTATTTAAACAAGTAATACTTTTCTATTTAAACAAGTAATACTTTTCATTTAAACAAGTACTACTTTTCATTTAACAAGTAATATTTTTCATTTAAACAAGTAATACCTTTCATTTAAACAAGTAATAATTTCTATTATTTAAATAAGTAATACTTTTAATTTAAACAAGTAATACTTTTTCTATTTAAACAAGTACTACTTTTCTATTTAAACAAGTAATACTTTGCATTTAAACAAGTATTACTTTTCATTTAAACAAGTACTACTTTTCATTTTAACAAGTACTACTTTTCATTTGAACAAGTAATACCTTTCATTTAAACAAATAATACTTTTCATTTAAACAAGTACTACTTTTCATTTAAACAAGTACTACTTTTCTATTTAAACAAGTAATACTTTTTCTATTTAAACAAGTAATACTTTTCATTTAAACAAGTACTACTTTTCATTTAAACAAGTACTACTTTTCTATTTAAACAACTACTACCTTTCTATTTAAACAAGTAATACTTTTCATTTAACAAGTAATACTTTTCATTTAAACAAGTAATACCTTTCATTTAAACAAGTAATACTTTCTATTATTTAAACAATACTTTTAATTTAAACAAGTAATACTTTTCATTTAACCAAGTACTACTTTTCTATTTAAACAAGTACTACTTTTCTATTTAAACAACTAGTACTTTTCTATTTAAACAAGTAATACTTTTTATTTAACATGTAATACTTTTCATTAAAACAAGTAATACCTTTCATTTAAACAAGTAACACTTTCTATTATTTAAACAATACTTTTAATTTAACCAAGTACTACTTTTCATTTAACCAAGTACTACTTTTCTATTTAAACAAGTAATACTTTTCTATTTAAACAAGTAATACTTTTCATTTAAACAAGTACTACTTTTCATTTAACAAGTAATATTTTTCATTTAAACAAGTAATACCTTTCATTTAAACATGTAATAATTTCTATTATTTAAATAAGTAATACTTTTAATTTAAACAAGTAATACTTTTTCTATTTAAACAAGTACTACTTTTCTATTTAAACAAGTAATACTTTGCATTTAAACAAGTATTACTTTTCATTTAAACAAGTAGTACTTTTCATTTTAACAAGTACTACTTTTCATTTGAACAAGTAATACCTTTCATTTAAACAAATAATACTCTTCATTTAAACAAGTACTACTTTTCATTTAAACAAGTACTACTTTTCTATTTAAACAAGTAATACTTTTTCTATTTAAACAAGTAATACTTTTCATTTAAACAAGTACTACTTTTCATTTAAACAAGTACTACTTTTCTATTTAAACAACTACTACCTTTCTATTTAAACAAGTAATACTTTTCATTTAACAAGTATTACTTTTCATTTAAACAAGTAATACCTTTCATTTAAACAAGTAATACTTTCTATTATTTAAACAATACTTTTAATTTAAACAAGTAATACTTTTCATTTAACCAAGTACTACTTTTCTATTTAAACAAGTACTACTTTTCTATTTAAACAAATAATATTTTTCTATTTAAACAAGTACTACTTTTCATTTAAACAAGTACTATTTTTGTATTTAAACAAGTACTACTTTTCTATTTAAACTTAAGTAATATTTTTTTCATTTAACAAGTAATACTTTAATTTAAATAAGTACTATTTTTCTATTTAAACAAGTACTACCTTTAGTCAATATATATATATTTAAATATATTATGAATTAAATTTTATACCGTAAACTCCTTTCGACTACGGTTAGGGTGGAACTCTTCTCCAAGTGACTATAAATTAAATATATTTGTAGAAGGCGCATTAACAACATTTAAAAAATCTTGTATAATCCTGAAACATAAAAAAAAAAAAAATACATAATTAATATTTAAAAAAAAATTAAATTAAAAAAAAAAAACCGTCGCTAATCCGTAGCTAAAACCGTCGCTAAAAAAACCGTCACTAAATCCGTCGCAAATACCGTCGGTAAAGGGATTAGTCCAAAACGTCGCTAAAATCGTAGCTAAAATAAAGTCATTATTTGCGACGGTTTTCTTCGCTAAAATTGTTGACTTTGAACCCGAATCGTCGCTATTTGCGGACGGTTTTTATAACCGTCGCTAATTTTTATTTTTTGTAGTGGTACCACATTTTATTTAATACAACCATTCTGCTTTATTAAAACTAAAACGTCTACCACCATTAATTCACCACGTACCAAAATTTAGTTAAGCTCGTACCACCATTTAGAACTAATATTTTTTTAAAAGAGTGATGAGGGTATAGTTGGTAAAAAAAATATTATATTGGCTATAAAAGAATAAAATTAAAATCATTGAAAAAAAAACTTTTTAAAATAGAACTGACTAAAAATTGGGGTTTTCTCCATATGATATTTTCCCTGAATCAGCTTCGGTTAATTATTACACATGATCACAAGACCTAGCTATTTTTCTCTAATGTGACAAAATGTGTCCAATTATATTCTAAACCTAAATAAATTGATGGCAACAATTTGTCTCAAATGGGGGGCACAAGAAACAACCTATCAATCAGAATACAGAGTAATTGACCTTGTATTTGGACTGACGTCTGTCAAATTTAAATACAGTGCAAAATTTAAAATTTTGAAGCCATCTAAAAAAAAAAAGAATAAATTAAAAAGATTGATTAATTACTCTACGGTAAAGATTAATTCACATCTATATATATATGACAATTATCATTCATGTTAATATATATAGTGTGCCTCTAATTCAGTTTGTAATTAAGTATTATAGTTCATTGTATTAGTAGATGCAAGGTTGCATTTCAATGATAAAAAGAGTTAGTATATATTTCATAGTCATAGCATTTTATACCTCTAATTTTGGGTGATGAAGTTTTAAACGTATATAACTATTCAATTTAAAAAATTAAACTTACTCTAAATGATAAAACTACATTTAATTAATTATTCGTACGCACCTCACAAATATTATTTACGGTAATAGACAATTATATAGTACGCGCAAGAAGATTCTGTTCTATTAATTAAATAAAAACTTAAAATTAAGAACCATGCATATATGATCAGAACACATGCAGTAGATAAACCAATTATCCCACCACTTCGCTCACGTGACCATCACATGCACATAATGACATAATAATAATAATAATAATAATAATAATAATAATAATAATAATAATAATAATAATAATAATAATAATAATAATAATATTAATATAACCAAATAATTTGCACTATGAGAATTTCTAGGAGAGACAGTCTAAAACATAGTAGTATGCATTATGTTTATATATACATATATGTGGTGAGGTGGTGTATTTGAATGCAATACTGTAATAATAGAGTAATTAAATAATAATTACGTTTGAATTTAAATCATGTTAGTCAGTTTCTCCATATATGCCCCTACTGATGATCACTTCTAGGCCGTTAAACGGATACTTAGATACGTCAAGGGTTCTCTTCACTTTGGCTTATCATTTGTTTGTCGCCCTGATCTCTCGATCGTAGGTTATTCGGATGCCGATTGGGCTCGTTGCATTGAAACTCGCCGCTCAACCTACGGTTATTCTATTTTTTTTGGAGGAAATGTGGTTTCTTGGAGTGCTAAGAAAAAGCCCACCACCACAAAATGCATGTAATTTAAAGAGGGTGTTAAAGAGAATTTTAAAGAGGGATATCTGTTTTGTGAGAGTTTTAAAGAGGGATATTATCCCACTTTAATATGGGCGTCGGCAATCGTGTAACAAGGGTAAAACAAAACCCTCGTTAAATTAAAAGGGAACTTTGGCGACGATCTTGACATGTGTCGGGGTTTAGAGTTTTTTCCTCGTCCCGCTTCCCGAGCAAATTAAAGAGGGTTTTACGCCTCTTTAAAATTAAAAGGGTTTAAATCCTGCTTTTTCGAACAAATTAAAGAGGGTTTTCTGCCCTCTTTAAAATTAAAGAAGGTTTTCTGCCCTCTTTAGCTGTGTAAAAATTTTAAAAATGAAACCGCGCAGATTCGAACCTGCGTCGCGCGCCCCCTCACACGCCCACACAACCACTCGGACAGGCGCCCCACCCTACTGTTTGCATAATTTGGGCGAATTTTCACCCCATGGTGAATCGAACACGCGATCTCCTTGTATGTGGAGGTCTTGCGTGTTTTGCCAAACCGTTTGGGCACGGCTAGTTACTTGACATTAATGTCTTTCTAATTGTATACATTATATATATGTATGTAGTGTATATTTATGTGTTATTTCTTAATTATATCATTTATAATACAAATGTTTATTATATATATATATACACATTTTAGTTTAATTAAAATATTTATAATTAAATTATAAAATAAATAATTTATATTCTTCTATATACTTATTAATATGAATAAATTTTTTGTAAAAATAATATTTTAATATTCTTTAACACTATAATTTGTTTTTTTTAACACTATATATAATTATTATTAAAATATTTTTATTAATACTATATATTTTTTTTAATTATTATTAAAATATTTTTAATAAAATTGCCAAATAATCACTTTTATATTCATTTTTCATTATATATGTGCACACACATATATATACGTACCAATTCTCATATACTAACCTCAATTAATCAAGATCCTACGTGCATCCATTTCCAACTTAATCAATTGAAATTAATCAAGTCGCGTGCACATATTCTACAACAAGCAATAACCAAAAAATATTCATCAACATCGATCCCTCCACTCCAACATAATTAATATATTTTTTACACCACAACTACACTAAATAAGCTAAATTAAGCTAATACTAAATTAACCTAAATAGTACTAATTAATATATACGTGTTAATTAAATAATACAAAACTAATACTACACAATAAAACAAGTAATACTAAACAACAAAGCAACTAATATTTATAATTACAACAATTAATCAACTAATACTACAAAATTAATCAATTAATACTACACAATGAAACAATTAATCAACTATAATACTACACAATAAAACCAACTAATACTACACAATTAATCAACTAATACTACACAATGAAATAATTAATCAACTATAATACTACACAATAAAACCAACTAATACTACACAATTAATCAACTAACTACATAATAAAATAATTAATCAACTAATACTACACAAGAAAACCAACTAATACTACACAATAAAATAAGTAATACTACACAATTAATCAACTAATACTACACAATAAAACAATTAATCTACTAATACTACACGATTAATCAACTAATACTACACGATTAATCAACTAATACTAATTTGGGCACGGTATGTGGAGGCCTTGCGTGTTTCGCCAAACCGTTTGGGCACGGCTAGTTACTTGACATTAATGCCTTTCTAATTGTATATATTATATATATGTATGTATTGTATATTTATATGTTATTTCTTAATTATATCATTTATAATACAAATGTTTATTATATATATATATATGTACACACATTTTAGTTTAATTAAAATATTTTTAATTAAATTGTGTCTTAATAAATAATTTATATTCTTCTATATACTTATTAATATGAATAATTTTTTTGTAAAAATGATATTTTAATATTCTTCTTCACAATTTACTTTAACACTATATATTGTACACTTATTTTTATTAACACTATATATTGTACACTTATTTTTATTAACACTATATATGTACACTTATTTTTATTAACACTTTTATATTGTGTTTCACTATACTCACTTTATTAAAATATTTTTTAAAAAATTGTCAAATAATCACTTTTATATTCCTTTTTATTATATATATGTGCACACATATACGTACCAATTCTCATATACTAACACCAATTCTCATAATTAACTAATCGTAGAGATTAATTAATCAACAATATTCATAATTAATAACCATGACAAACACACGTGATAAATATTCAGGTGAATGAAACATGTTGTTCCATTTCTATACAATATTCAGGCATGAATCAATTTCTATACAAATGAGCTTTCACGTCATCAGGTGAATGAAACATGTTGTTTCGACATCTAAATTTGTTGCAGGGATCCAACGTAAACTGCCAGAATAATCCATATCAATCTGTTTCACATTTACGAATTAATTAATTATATTCAAAAGCCTACTTAATAATTAATATTTCCTAAAAAATTCGGCAGAGTTTCATTTTATTTTATTGTATTCTCCAATTAATCAATATCCTACGTGCATCCATTTTCGACTTAATCAATTGAAATTAATCAAGTCGAAACGCACATGTTCTACAACAAGCAATAACCAACAAATATTCATCAACATCGATCCCTCCACTCCAAAGTAATTAGTTAAAATATTCTTTACATCACAACTACACTAAATAAGCTAAATTAAGCTAATACTAAATTAACCTAAATAATACTAATTAAAAAAAGCAACTAATATGTATAATTAAAATATTAATTAATCAACTAATACTACATAATAAAATAATTAATCAACTAATACTACACAATAAAACCAACTAATACTACACAATAAAATAAGTAATACTACACAATTAATCAACTAATACTACACAAATTTCCAAAAACCGATTAATTTTGGAGGATAATTTATAGGGGGTTGGAGAGGGTTTTAATGGGGGCCGAAAACCCTCTCGAAATTGGAGAGGGTTTTAAAGAGGGAAAAAATCCTCGTTTTCCTCCTCGTGTAGAGCGCGGCCAGAGCGCTTTTGACCGGTGATTTTCGCGACAACGTTTTGAATTTGGAGAGGGTTTTCTACCCTCTTTAAATATTGTGTCAGATTTAAAGAGGGTTTTAAACCCTCTTTAAATTCACCCTCTTCAAATCCCTCGTGTTGTACTCTTAAATAGCATCCCTCTTTAAAACTCTCTTTAAGTAATAAGGGTTTTCTTCCCCTCTTTAAAAACCCTCTTTAAATCAAACATTTTTTATAGTGCACTGCAGAGTTGGTTTGGCTAACCAACTTACTACGGGAGCTCAAGGCGCTTCCACCTGATCAACCACATTTGATGTGTGATAACAAAAGCGTCATATTTCTGAGTCAGAATCCAGTTGCTCATAAGCGAGCAAAACACATCGACCTGGATTATCATTTTGTTCGAGAGTTAGCCTCTTCTGGAAAGATCTCGACTCGTTTCGTCCCATCTCATCTTCAGTTGGCAGATATCTTCACCAAGAGACTCCCTCGACCTGCTTTTGAGTTTCTTCGGTCCAAGCTCTGCGTTGGTCTTCACCTCTCGCAATGCTTGAAGGGGGTAATAGTGTAATTAAATAATAATTATGTTTGTATTTAAATCATGTAAATATTTTTGGTATATATCTTTGTATTGTACTCTTTCCTTGTATTTAGCCGATTATGTTGTAATCCGCCCTTATTAATAGTAATTCCTTTCCATCACCTCATTAACGGTGATTGACTAAATCTCCTCACATGTAATCATGTGTATTTTATTTTTATTTTGATAGGATAAAAAAAATCCACTGCATTGTGATTTAATTAGTTTGACTTTGAGTACGCAAAAAGTGAATGTTTTGAATCGGCTCGAGGGCTGGTTGTTGAGGTATGGAGCCTAATCGAAATGTTTCTCATCCCACTATCACAATGATCTAACTAATTCACTATATATAACAGTGCTGATTTTTTGGGCCTTTTAAGCAGTATTCAAGTTCGTTAGGCTTTTAGGATTACGAATCAGTTTTGGGTGTAAATGATCATATGATTCATTGTACCTTATATCACACGAAATAGTCCTGACTTGATAGTGCCCTGATATAATCATTCTTGACGAACTAGGACAACAAATTTGTGTTTTTTGATTTTATTCCTAATATATATTTTATCCATATGTAATTGTAGATTAATTCGTAGCACTATTAACCGACAATATATAGTCCCTAATTTTGTCCTTCAAAAAAATATAAAAGGAACCTAAGGCGTGCTTTATTTGCCTTGATAAGCGATTAATTAGAAGTAGAAAACAAGATAAAAAAAACAAAAGAGATCAGTATAATGTAGGGTAAGCTACAAGGTTCTTTGGTGTGTCTCTTCTTACACTCTATTTTGTCCTTTGTAAATGTAATGGACCCTATCTGCTGAATGCATGCGATGAACACTGCATTTTAATACTAAGATATATATTATGCACACACTTTTAAACTCAAAACTATATTAAATATATGATGCATTCCCCATTTCGCAAATTTTCATTTTATAATAATAAAAAAAGAAACGTATAGTTTTCTGAAAAAAAGAAACGTATACATGCATGTGTGTGCACAGATGTAAATAGAGAATCTTTTTTCTTTGATTGATGGTCAAAAATGGTATTCTGAAAGTTTCACTCCCACCAAATTGCATTTTCAATTCCTCTCTAATATATATATAATATTTCCTACAAATTAAATGAATACAATATATATAAGTTCATAAGTCATGTATGTAGTATAAAATATATAATATCGTGAGATATACACACATTGAGTCAAAGAAAAAGTAAAAATTAAACAGTAGAATCCTACATGACTAGTTAAGCAAGCCACGTCATATGTAATAAAAGAAGCATGTATCAATTTGCAATAAAATTAAAAGTTGAACTTTTTTACAATAATACTGAATGTCGTAATCATTAAATTGATATTTGATTGTGTATTTATTTAGAATTGATCCTTAAATATTAAAAAACGAGAAGATATGATGAAAATTGAAAAGTGAAATTGAAGCAGAAGAAGTAGGTTGGTAAAATGGGTAAATGTGGTGACTGTGAGAGTGAGTGCAGTAGTATTGTGATTTATGAGATGGATTTGTCACGTCGATAGTTTAATTAATTTTTGTAGACATGTGCACAAATTGAGATTGATTGAAGTAGTAGAGACATATCTGTAAGATGTACCTTCATTTCAGCTGCATTAATTGATCCCTGCATTGATGCATCAATTATGTATTTTCATGTTGCAGCAGCAATTATGCATTAATAATTCGCCTCCAAAATTACTATTTATGCTATAGATCCAAGGTTTTTGCAGATTGATTTGTGTTTTATCATTTCTTTATCCAAAAATACTTGTAATGTATGACATCGGAGAAAATGAATGGAATATAATTATTTTTCAAGTTACAAATAATGCTTATTTTTATTTTACACACTACTTTGAAAAGAAATTAGCAAAGCATGGATTTTTTATTTTTTTTTGCAAGATTTAAGTGATTAATTAGACGTAGATTAATAAAGCAACAATATGAACTGAAATAATTTTTGGAATAGATGGTACAAAGGGATGGTCTCCTACAAAAGTTGCTTTAAAACACTGGAAAAACAGCTTCTTCAGGACATAAATTAAAAGAAAGTGTAGAGGTCCAAAAAGGACTTTTCCATACCAAAGTTGTAACATTTGGATGGCTGATTCTCTCTAAATTTATTGAAGAAAAACCCAAATTTCAACACCCTGTTAAGATACATTAAAAGAAGAGAACCATCAATAAAGCTATACGTACTTCTTTTTTCCGTATCTTTCTTCCTTTATTTCTTTATCATTATTCATTTGCCTACATATATATAATTACAGAATCAGGAGTTTGTAGTAAAACAATCACTCAGGTATGTTCGTTTCGGGCTTATAGTGGCGTAAAAAATTATGGGCTTCAAAATTTTTGGATTTCAAAGTTCTAATAAAAAAATTGATTGTATGCTTGTTTGGATATTTTATATGATAGGATTATGTAAGATGAAGAAAAAGTTTGATTGATTTGTGTTATTAAATTATTGTTGTAATGATTGAAAGAATATGATGTGTTGAAAGTTATGTAAAAATGGGGAGCTAGGGTGTAATAGTAGACTATTTATTAGACCGAAAGAAGTGTTGGGGTACATAGGGTATAAAGTGTAATAGTAGGTATTAGTGGGGATTAAATAAAATTTCAATATACTTTGATGGAGTATTTAAACAAGGGATATTTAAGATTATAAAGTACAATTCATATGTGATAATCAGGAAACGAACCTACCCTCACGGACCGAATTCTCAACTCCATTCTAGGGAGAAAATGCCCATTGACAACGAGATTTGAACCCAAATCTTTAACTCTGATATTATGATTTTTTTTTATCTCATATAAAAAGTTGAATTGGTAGGAAAGTGTAAAATCAATTTATTTATTTAGTTCACTAATAGTACTTCCCTTCACTCGTGGGAGTAAAATTAAATAATATAAATTAATTAATTTCTCATCTCTATATAATTAAGTACAAACTTTTAAATGAAATCTACTACTTTCATGGTACCAGAACCAAAAAACTCATGCACACGTCATAAGTTCGAATCCTGCTGAAAGCCTGAAGAAGAATACGCATTCAATCATCGAATAGTGACTATTGGTTCAATTTATTTACGTAACACTTTTTTCAATAAAATTATTAATTCAACAATGACATTATATTTTAGATAAATATTTATGTGCATCCTTTGCACTAATTTAGAATTAGTGTAATTGAATTTCAGGTTTTTTTTAATATATTTCAAATTTCGAACAAGACCCGGACCCGATCCGATCCGACCAAAATGGTTCATGGTTCAGGACTTGGGTTCGGGTTCATGGTTCGAGAATGTGAAAAGAAATGGAAGGTAAAATTACCCGAATTTTAGTGTGTAGTTAATCTAAATTAAAATTAAATCCAATTAGTATCCCTCTATATTTTATATGTCTATGAAACAGACATGATTATGAAATAAGTAAAAAGGAAAGATTGTATAATTAAATTTAATAGTCACTAAATGCCAAGAAAGAAATTACCGAGAAATTTGATATGATTATCATAGGATTAGGAGGGGGAACAAAGAGGCTGTTAGATCACATGCATATCACTACCTCCTTTTTTTCATATATGTTTCTCTTCTTTTTATACTCGATCGGCCTGCAGATTAAACGTTTAAAAGTAAAACAAAAAAAATAAAAGAAAAGTTGTAGCAGTACTACTACCACTATCGATCCAACGTTATTTAACTGCACAGCCAATTTTAATTACATATATTACACTTTAAACAAATTACTTGTCTCCAAATGAAGAACTGTTGAGTATTTATAAAACTATTTCATTAAATACGAATTATTTTATATATATATATATATATATATATATATATATTTTAACAGCCAAAGAAATATATATTAATTGAGTGGGTCTCATGTGCACCGTTCACTCATAGTACATTTTAGAAGTGTGCAACTATACAAAATAGAAACGTGCAACTATTCCAAACAGATGCATGCAACCATGTTCCCATATTAATAGTTGCATTTTTCTGTGTAATTAAGTTGCACTTTTCAGCATAAATAAGTTGCACGCTTCTAAAATGCACTATGAGTGCACGATGCACTCGGATGCATACAAGACCTAGCCATATTAATTAAACAACAATATGGAGTACAAGGGGTACTCCCGCCCTTACAATAATAAGTATAAGATGAGTGAAACTTGGTACACCTAGCCCAACATTGCAGATTTTGTTACAATACGCACGAAACACAAGATACTATAACTCGAATCTAGGATTTAATCGTCAATTCGAAAACGAAATATGACTTACTTTTGATCCTTTTGTCTTCACCCATGTCCAAGTTCTTGCCTTGATTTCTTCAAACACTTTCTTCGGGTCCGGTGCCACGTTCTCGAAAATTCTTTCATTTCTAGAATTTCAAATTGCCCAAATAACTCCTGTCCAAATTGTCGAACTAATTTTATTCTGTTTTTTGTGAGCCAAGTATCGATAAATGTTGTAAGAAATGTGAGATTGGTTCATTGTGGGAACCATATCGGCATCCGTCCACCTGTAGATATTGCTCCAAATTTTGGTAGCAAAGTTGCATTCGAACAAGAGATGTTGAGAGTTTTCAGCAGCAGTCCCACATAATGCACAGTTAAGGTCGTCATCCGTAGGAATTATGATTTCCCTTTTTGAGAGTTCTTCTATAATAGATAATTTGTTCTTCAATGTCTTCCACACAATAGATTGGGTTCTTCTTGGAACAAAACTATCCCAAAATGACTTGAAAGCCAACCTAGTTGTGTGGTCTTCATCGTCGTTTTCCTAATTGCATGAACAAAGGTACGCCACTTTAGTTGAAAAGATCCCGTTGTTCGTCTTCTTCCAGCTCCATAAATCAGATTTTGTATTGTCAAGTTTGATCCGGTTGATGGAAAGAAAAATATTATATATGTATATACATATAATAATAATATAATGATAAGGAATTCAATTGAGAATTATACATATCTCGTATTTCAGACTTAATTAATTTAAACACGAGTGCTTTTTTTTTTTTGTGAAAGGATTTAAACACGAGTGTTAACAGGATGACATAATAATTTTGTGTAATATAGTTTAGAATTGTGGGTCCTTCCACAATGTTCAAAGTTCAAACATCATCATTCCATGCAATATTGAAGACCCACCTCTCACGTCCAATTTTACTTGCCAAAAGTAGCACTATTATTAGCCTACTCAAATAATTCAAGGATATGTTTATTTTGGGTTTACATGAAGTAGGAAATTCTGAACTTTAAAATCTAGGATTTTAAAATTTTAATAAATAGTAAAATTGTATGTTTGTTTTGAGATTTTATAGGATATGATTATATAGGATAGTAAAAAAGTTAATTGATTTGTATTATTATATTATTATTGTAATAATTGAATGATTGAGTATTGTGTTGAAAAATGTGTAAAAGTGATAATATTATTATTAATGGGAATAGGTGCAGATGTAGGGTTTAGATTAGATTTTAAATTAAATTTTGAAATCTTAATTTTAGTATTATATTTAATGGGTATGTAAAATTGTAAAGTCCAAAATCCGTCCGGAATTGTCTCAAAACAAACATACCCCAAAAGACTGAAAAAGTGGAATATTTGTCAATTTACGATTATAAATTTAAGGTTTTCTTTTGATTGGGGTAATCAACATCTCATGATCATATGGGGCAATTTTCATCTAATTTATCAGCCTTCGATCGATTGGGGTACTGCATAGATTCTTTACCCACCTAGTTATTTTAAAATTCAATATGAATTATGAATTAATTATATTTTCTATCATCTACTAAATTGGGCCATTGCGTTCGGGAAATTATAGGGTGGTCAAACTCAACTATTTTTTTAACCCATGTTGTGCAAATTTTAAAAAGTTAGAATGTAATGGAGAGATAATATCAGGCTTTTGCATCTAATTAAGGTTTTATTGGTGTAAATTAACTTGGACAAAAACTTGTATGCAATATTGCATACAAGTGATATGTGCAATTGATTTTTTTTTTTTTCCGCGGGTCAAATAACAGTCGGGTTAAGGCAGATTTCATCTTCACGCTAGCGCAGTCACAGGGCAGAGATTTCTTCTTCTTCCTCTTCTCGCGTTGCAACAAACGCGACCAGATCGCCGTTGATTTTGATGGTGGTGTGTCTCTAGATTTTTCCTCTTCTTCTCTTGTTCTTTCTTTTCTCTTTCTCTTTCATTTTTTTTTGATTTCTTCAATTTTCTCATCCTCACAAATTTACAGGTGATTCCCTATGATTTTGTGAGGCGATCTTCGGATCCTTCGCACTCTTTTCATGTATTGCGTAAATCTGTAATTTTATACTGATTATTTTTTTTGTGTTTGTACTGATTTTTGTTCATGTAGTAACACTCTTTTGCTCATAGGGTAACACCCTTTTGTTCATGTAATAACACATCAAGTTGTTATGTAAATCTGTAATTTTGGACTGGGATTTCTTTTCGCATTTGTTCTGGTTTTGTTTATGTGGTAACACGTTTTTCTTCATATGGTAACATTTTTTGTTCATGTAGTAACACATATTTTTATAGTAATATGTAACAATGTTCATATATCATCGTAATACTATGTGAATACTCATGTATTACCATATGAACAATAATGTGTTACCTTATGACCCATGTTACCTTATGATAAATCTATAATTTTATACTGATGATTTTTTTCGTGTTTGTACTGATTTTTGTTCATGTAGTAACACTCTTTTGCTCATAGCACTAATACAGATTTGAGCTTGGAGAGCTGTTAAAAATGAGCTTGGAGAGCGGTTATAACAGTTGTCCAAGCTTGGACAGCTGATAAAAACCGCTCTCCAAAATATTGCACTTGGAGAGCGGTTTGTAACCGCATTGCCCTAAGAAAGCGGTTGTTAACCGCATTCCAAGCGATTAAGCTAAGACAGCGGTTTGTAACCGCTGTCCAAGTATATTCACTTGGACCCCGTTAGGGATCCTCACCCAACTGCACTCGAAGATTGGTTGTCGGTGAACAACATAGTCGATTTCCCAAATATTGACAATCTGTCCAAAGTAAGTAGTATTCGATTGATCCCTGCGATTTTGCGATAATGGACACCCCACTATTGCGCAATGTACTTGTGGCATCATGATCTCGGTATAAAATGTGTATCCGATTAATAAGATAACACTTGCACTTAATACACATGTCTATCAGGCATTCTAGATAACCACTTAACTCTTTCATTCACTGATTTTTTATCTCGTGACAACATATTTGCTACATAACCATTGAACCAGTCAACAAACGTGTGATTGTGCTCAACTTCAATCCATGATCTATCTCTGGTGGAAAATGTCTCAACAAGTGCTTGGATGTGCTTGGTCGATAAAAGGAAGCACATCGACCGTGTTGTGAAGAAATGCGACAAGTGCATCCGTGTTAGTTCCTCCATACTAACACTTTACAGATTGACCACCGGTAAGGCCTTCACCATCCATCCTATTGGTGTACCGAGTAATTGGAAGTCCAATTGCATCGACATTCGGAATGAATTGACACGATTGCTTTCCCCGCTTCTCCTACTAAATAGCGTTACGCAATGCATCCCTCGGCCTTGACATATTCATCACATATCCTTTGAGCACTTTCATATATATCTCTACACCATACATCCATCCATAAGAACGAAAGGGGCCACACATCCTTGTCTCGTGTACCAAATGAACAGTTAGGTGAACCATTATATCAAAAAATGATGGAGGGAAATACATCTCAAGCTCACAGAGCGTCCCCACGATCTGTCTTTAAAAACCAAGCAATTTTCTAGGATCTATGACCTTGCTACTCATTGCCTTGAAGAACCAACATAACTTTGTTATGGTTATGCGCACATTTTCAGGCAAGATAGAACGTATTGCATTGGGCAAAAAGTCTCCATGATGACATGATAGTCATGCGATTTCAGATTCATCAGTCTAACGCCATCATCTGATACAAGTCTCTGTAGGTTGGACGAATAACCCTCTGGAACTTTCACATCCTTTAGCGTATGAAGTAACTATTTTCTCTCATTCTTAGACAAGGTGTGTGCAGCAGGAGGTAAGAACGGTTGACCCCTTTCTCTAGGTACAGGTTTTAATTCTGCTCTTATTCCCATATCAATCATATCCATTCTTGCATTGTAACCATCCTTGGACTTCTTATCAGCTAGGAGAGTGTTGAGCAAGCTGACACAAATGTTCTTCTCAACGTGCATTAGATCAATGAAGTGTCTAACATACAACTATTTCCAATAGGGCAATTGAAAGAAAATTGATTCCTTCTTCCAACCGCTAGTGGGGACACTCTTGGCGAAGATCTTTTCGTACTGTGTGTCGATATTCTTCATCTCATTCAATACATCCGAACCTGACAATAAACGTGGTGCTTCACCTGTCTCGATTGTGCCATCGAATGTATCGGCCATTGTTCTGTACTTATGTGTTGGGTCCAACCACCTCCTATGTCCCATATAAACGGTCTTCCTACAATGACTCAATCGAATGTGATGTGTCTTCTTGATACAACAAGGACATGCATCGGCCCCCTTCACACTATATCCAGATAGATTCCCGTAAGCGGGAAAGTCATTGATAGTTCCAAACAACATGACCTTCAACTTGAAATTCTCCTTTCTACAAGCATCATACACATCGACACACTCATCCCACAGGAGCTTCAAGTCCTCAATCAAAGGAGCCAGATATACATTTATATCGTTACCAGGTTGTTTGGGTCTTGATATCAACATAGACAACATCATGTAAGTGCGCTTCATGCACAACTCGGGTGAAAGATTATAAACTAATGTAATCACCGGCCATGTAATTGTGGTTGGTACTTTGGATGCCTAAGCAGATTCATTCCGTCGGGTTGAGAGTGCAAGACGCAAGTGTCGTGGCTCGGTGCCAAATTCTGGATGTCTGACATCGAATGTCTTCCACTGGGGTGAATCAACAGGGTGTCTTAGAATTCCATCTTTGATCCTATCATCATGATGCCAAGTTAAATTTCTAGCATCCACAACACTACTATACATTCTCCTGAATCTTGGTATTATTGGAAAGTACTACATCACCTTCGCGGGAGATTTATTTTTCTTATATCGCTTTAGCCCACACTTGGGACATTCATCGAGGTCGCATACTCTTTCAAATAAGATACAATCATCCGGACAAGCATGAATTTTCTGATGTGTTAACCCGATGGACTTGAGCATTTGTTTAGCATCATATGCTCTCTTAGGCAGTACATTTTTATCAGGCAGTAGATCACTAACTGTTTCCAGCATACTTGTAAAGCACTCATCGGACAACTAGTGAGCTGCTTTTAGGTTGAACAATATCAACACAGCTGACAGTTTTGTTGCCTTCTTACACCCGGCCACAGTGGTAATCCAGCAGAATCCCTTAACTTCTCTAACATATAAGGGTGATCTCGCAGATCATCGTCATCCCCACTCGATGTATCAACGATCGGTACATCATCGAAAAATATCCGCATCCACTTTGTATCTTCAAACCTAAAGTCGGTTTCTAGGTTGCTTTTGAGCTACATCCATCTCTTCTCTCACCATGATATGTCCAAACGGTATATGTTTTATCAATACCGTGAATCATCAAGTGGTCAAACAGACTTTCTCGACTACTAACAGTTTTTCCATTCATACATTTCCAACACGGACATGGAATGTACCGAGGGTCGGTGCAGTGTCTAATTGCATGATTACAAAATTCTTCCACCCCATTCCTATACTCATCTGATAATCGATCTGCTCGAACCCACTTTCGATCCATATAGATCGAACTAAATGCCTATAGGAAATACAATATGAAGATTGTTTCTCAAGACAATGTATCTAAAAATATTAAACCTAAAAGCATACCTAACTATACTTAATCAGGAAGCGATTATGGTGACAAGAGTTCATTGTTCTAAATCATATATGATTGAGAGTTTCAAACATGATTAATTCTGATTGTAGTGGTTATTTAGCTTAAGTCAGATATTGGTCATGTGATTTAGCCCATCCATATAACATAAAAGTATCAAAGAACAATTCTCCTAATAAAGTGAGTTTTAAGCCCAAAGGCCCCAATCAAACCACATATATTATGGTACCCCAATTTTTTATGCGCTCTTTTCTTTCGGTTCATACTATAGCGTCATTAGGGTGGTGAAAAATTGGTGTATCATAATTCATAAATCTGCAATAGGTTGATATATTATGTTTCAGATGATTCTTTTGTTTACATTTTAAGTGGTTTTTGGTGGGTTTACATGTTTCAGAATGACAAGCTACTAACAACAATATAATTAAACCAACATTAATCACACACTAACAACAATAATTTTGAATGAAACAACTAATACCTTTGAATGAAACGTCACCTAATTTCTTATTATGAAACAACTAATACCTTTTAATGAAATAACTAATACCTTTGAATGAAACACCTAAAACTTTTTTATTAATGAAACAACTAATACCTTTGAATAAACACCTAATACCTTATTATGAAACAACTAATACCTTTGAATGAAATAACTAATACCTATCAATGAAACACCTAATATTTTTTTATGAAACAACTAATATTACTTTTTAATGAAACACCTAATACTTTTAAATGAAACAACTAATACCTTTAAATCAAACAACTAATACTTTTGAGTGAAACAACACACAAATTGACAACCAATTAACCATAATCTAATCAAACAACAATTAATTCTAACATATAACAACAATTAAACTAAATTAAACAATCTAATATTCAAACAAAAACAACAAACAATTTAATTAATCTAGCTAACATAACTATATATATCATACCATATATATATACACTACTGCATATATATATATATATATACACTACTGCACATACATATATATATATATATACACTGCACATACACACATATATATATACTACTGCACATACATATATATATAAAACATGAAATAAAATAATTATTACCTATGAAGGAAAGAAGCCGGCGGCCGTGGCCAGTGGGGAGGAGGAGGAGGAGGAGGTGGCTGAAATGGGTTAGGAAGGGAGGAGGGAGGAGGCGGGGGGAGGAGGAGGAGGAGGAGGACATACTGGCGGTAGGGGGAGGAGATCGAGCAATCAACGACAATATTCCTTCGCCTTAGTAAGCTAGCTTTGTAAGCTAAGCAAGCCTGGTTCTCCGGGCTTTCTCCCTTCTCAATTCGGCGGTATGGGAGGAAGAGGCTAGGGCGACGCGTACAATAGTGGCTGAGAGATGAGATAATTGAATATGCAGATCTATAGTAGTGTTAGAAATTAAAAAAAAAATGGATGGGAGGGCTCTGGTATGAGGTTTGAATCCATCCTTCTGAGGCGGTTTAGAACCGCTCTCTCTTGCAGAGCGGTTTTGAACCGCATTCCAAGTGGTGGGACTTGCAGAGCGGTTATCAACCTCTCTCTCTTGGAGCTTGCAGAGCGGTTTTGAACCGTTCTCTCTTGGAGAGCGGTTTAGAACCGCTTTTTAATTTTATTTTATTTTTTAATTAGAAACCGCTCTCCAAGGGCGATTTTGGAGAGCTCTTTTTAAAAGGGCTCTCCAAGTGGAGCTCTCCAAGCTCAAATGTGTAGTAGTGTAGGGTAACACTTTTTTGTTCATGTAGTAACACATCAAGTTGTTATGTAAATCTGTAATTTTGGACTGGGGATTTCTTTTCGCGTTTGTTCTGATTTTGTTTATGTGGTAACACGTTTTTTTCATATGGTAACACTTTTTGTTCATGTAGTAACACATGTTTTCACACAAAAATTTGACAAAAAAAAATAAAAAAAATAAAATTATGTGTACAGTAGGAATCGAACCTGCAACCAAATTCATTAGCAACAAACCTGAACCACTTGGCTATAACACATATTTGATAAAGATATCCTTCTATAAATACATATGCGCCCACGCCAACCTGAACCCACTTCCCACGCCCTGCCCGGGCCCGAGCCCGACCCGTCCTGACCCGAACCGCCGCCCTGACCCGCGAAATTTAAGCAACTTTTGTCTTATTTATGTTGTATTGCACATAACACTAGTGTGCAATATTTCACACAAATCTTTCTCATTAACTTGTGAAATTTAAAGCGTAGAGTGCAAATTAAATGCCAGGAGCACAAGTGGAAGTTTAGAGAAAAAGAAAAAAGAATGTGAAAAAAAGAACAACTTTATATATAGAGAATTTAGTAACTTTGCTTTTTGTTAGATGATGATTGACCTTGTGCAAAAATATTTTTCTTTACTTTTTGAAATGATAATATTTGTGATTATTCCACATATTAATTATTAAAGCGAAGAACATGAAAAAGTTAATTAAAGGGAAATATGATAAAATGCAGAAATAGTGAAAGGAAACTTTTTCACCAAATGCATGTTCATGCTTTAGGGAGAATTAACAAAGAACTTTAAGTGGGCATATGGGCAAGAAAGAATAGCACTAGGTTGCACGGTTAAATTGATGCACAATTAATATTATTTAATAAAAGAAATTAATATTGTTAAGTGAAAATAACTAATGCTGACCAACTAATAATTTTAATATAAAAACTAATATTTTAAAAAAATCAATTGAATTGCACAATACCATTTGTCAATGAGAAATTGTGTGAGTATCATTTGTTTTTCAATTATTTTATTATTCTGAATTTTTCCTTTTCCAAATGTATAAGAAATTTATATAAGGTGAAATTGGGATTAAGTGGAGGAGGGAATAATCATGGATAAAAATGAAAAATACTACAAAGATAAGTACTTACTTGTAAGAATAATCATGCCAACCATATATATTTACTCACTTTAATCATTATCATCACTTTCTGTGGCAATGTTAACAAAAATAATAATTTCCCCATTAATCACCAACGTACGCCCAAATCTAAACCGTCCAAGGTTGCTGAAAAATAGTTCTGTCTGATTTATATCTTAAATGAGTATGATTTGAAAGTCATTTACCTACTCTAAAGTCCTCATAGGATGTAAATTTATGAGTTTCAAATATTTTCACCTTGTTGAGGGAAATTAAATAAATGAATTAATTCCCGATTTTTCTACAAGTTCGGACTTTTAGATGAGACAAAATTCTTTCATGGTATCAGAGCTTAGGCACGCCCAGATCCTGAGTTCGATTCCCGTGGAAAACACTTCACCCATTTAAATTGTCCACTCGTTGGACCTCCTCCCCAGAGGGCAGATGCAATGATTCGGCCCACGAATGAGGGGGAGTGTCGAGAGAAATTAAATAAATGAATTGATTCACCCTCTCTACGACTTTTAGATGAGATGAAATTCTTTCAATCCTTATATGCTAAAATTTATATTTCATCCATCCTGAATCAACTTGAATCTTTTGGTGGACACACAAATTTAGAAAGTTGAATAATGAATTGGATTTTGAGATATAATTTTATAAACTTTTATGTATAAAGTAAAAAAGTGTGTTGAAATGTGTATATGTGTGGGTCAAAAAATAATGATATTTTGTGTAAAATTATGAATATTGTGAGGGTGAGGTTAATGAATGGCTCTCTATTTTAAGAGTGTGCAAATTATTTGAGATGTTCTAATAAAAAAAATTGTGCAAGTTATTATGAGACGGAGGGGTATTTTTTAGTTCAGGATGTAAATAGCCCTAAAGAGGTTGTCTTTAACTATTGGCCTTATTTTCGTATATTTCCTTACTGGCCTGACCCAATTCATGGTCTATTTTAAGTGGATTCATTCGAATTGGACCTTTCCTCGGGTTGGTCCTTTCTCTTTGAGGGCAAACCCAGCTATTTCCTATATCTCATTTGACCAAGACTTCAAAATATATTGTTCAATTAGAAAAATATATACTTGAGATCACATTAGAAAAACTTATAGCATTACAATTATATATTAATTTTATAGTATGAACAAGTTACACGAGAAAATTTGTATTATTTTAAATTGTTTCATATCCAATTTTTATAAAACAATTAGCCAGCGTTTGAATTCAGTGCCTTGTTGCCTACAGAAGTCCATATTGAAAGAATTTCGTACTTGTTTGCAAACTCTATTCAATGAATAGAAGTACTTATTTTTTCAAAAAGCTGTGTCTAACAGCTTTTAAAATAAGTGATTCTCAACCACTTTTTAGAGTTTGCAAACAAGCACTTCATCTTATCTAAAAGTTCAAACTTTTAAAAGAGTGTGAAATTATTATTGTATTATTATCATTGAGATGAGACTCGTCGTGTGAACAATTTAATATGAGTAGAGTTGTATGAATAATTTAATAGGAGTGTAGTTGCTTTTAGCTGTAATCAAACTCAAAATCTAAACGTAAATAAAAAAACTTTGATATCATGAAATAATTTTATCTCATCTAAAAGTTCAAACTTTTAGAGATGTATGAGATTAATTCTCTATTATTATTTTCCCGGACACATAAACTCTAATGAAGCCCACAAACTCTTATTTTTGAAGGAGAACAATATCTGGCATTAGCATCATATACACCTTTTGCTCTAAATTCCCGTGGAAAAGAAACATTGTTTACGTCTAATTGATTTAAATGCCAAATTTTAGTTGCAGCTACAATAACTATGGTCCATATCACGTTAGTGGGCTTAATAAGGTGGGCATGCTTACTTAGATTGAAAATGAACTGCATCGTTTCGTATTTTTTTTAGCCCATAAAGTATACGGAATTTGGGCCTATTTACAGTTTACGGGTTGAATATTAGGTCCATCACTTTATGGACATGGACTACCTACTTTTGAGTTTTAACTTTCTTCTTTATTTTCACTAATTGCATCTCCAACCATTTGAGGCAAATTTGGACTCAAAACATCAATTTGCCACCAAATTTGAGTCAAGCAGTAAAATCATCTCCAACCATTGAACTCAAATTTTAACTCAAATAAGAATATTCTCTTAGAATATTCTTAATTTTCCTGTTTCATTTTTATTTTATCAGTTATTTATTTATATAATTTCATATTTACGTTAAAATTATATAAATTAAGTAAAATTAAAATTTGATAAAAGAAATTTAAAATGACACGAATATTTATTTTTTAAATTAATACAAAATACAAGAAAATAGATTAATTTCAATTAAAAAAACACCAAAATTAGTTACATGATACATCACAATTACATATTATTACAACAAAATGTAATACTTAAAAATATAAAAACAACATATTCATAATCATTAATGTTGTTTTACATGCCTTCAATTTTTAAAATTTTAGAAATTACTAATATTGTCTTAAATATAAAATTATTATAAATATAAATAAAAAAAAAAAAATAAAGTGAAAATAATACTAAAAATAATAAATTATTCTTATATCATATAAAAATTTAATGCAAAATAAAAAGAAAATACAAAAAGTGGTTTGAGTTTAAGTTTGAGTTGGTGGCAAATTTGGGTAAATTTGAGTCCAACTCAAAATTGGTGGTATTTTGAGTACAAATTTGAGTCCCTATTGGAGGGGTAAAATGGTGGTAAATTGGGTTTGAGTCCAAATTTGCCACCACTTTGGAGATGCTCTAACAGCCAGGCGAGTCACGTTTGAGTCGTTTGACCATTGTCCATCATTTTTGTTTCGTTCACAACTTGGTTTTCTGATTTTTAACTAACTCGATTTACTATATTTTTGTAATGTTACAAAAATATATTTTAATCTTATAATGTAGATACAATTTCTTAGAATTATTTAGCATGTGAAATAATGTGTCTCCATACAGAATTATAGATGAATGAATTTTAATCTTCTATATGTTTTGATTATTTTATTATTTATACAAGAATTTGTGCCACTTCTATTATTTTTTTTTTTTTTTTACGAGTCCCTGTTGCACTTTTCATATTTCATTAATGTTTCATCCTACTGAATTTTTAATAAATGGACTCATAATATGATGATTCATTGACTATTTTTTATTATTACACATATCATTAATTCATATTATATAAAACACCAATAATAAAACAGGTGATCTCATTCCTTTTTTTCCCCTTTCACTCATTTGATAAAAGTTCGTTATTATCATATCATGAATTGATATTTTATTACGAAGAATACTTATTTCGAATGAATCGAGGGTTATTAACTATATCATTATTATGTGTAAAAAAAATCATCATTATGTTACAAAAACTTTTATTTTGTTTAAAAATATAAAAACATTTTCTAAACAAGTCATTGTTTTTTGTTTATAATAAATGATAATTTTTATACATAATAACGAAAGTTTTTTTATGAATAACGATAATCTTAAATAATCGAGTTAAATGGCGTAGGCAGCGCCTATATCTGATTTTTGTCTTTATCTACACATAGGGCAGAGCTACATGAGACTATACATGACCTATTCAAATCAAAACCAACTTTATAACACTATGTATAAGATGAAGATTAGTTTCCACATGTCTACTTTTTGGATGTATTATAAATGTCCTAATCGTTTATTACATAACTAGCACAGATCAACACTCTCGCTTTTCAAAGTGTTAAAGCGTCAATGTTTAAATTATGCCCCGACTCATATAAGTGCGCCTGATTCGAAAATGGGTGGAATTTTGCTAAAGCGACTCAGCCTTTATAAACCAACAAGCTTGTTCCAATAGAAGTGGAGGTCCTTATTCTGAAAGTTGGAAAAATTGTCTATTTTAGCCAGCTTATGCACAAATGAAAACGAGATGCATATACAAAAGTGAAAAATATTTCGGATTTATCTTAAAAGTGGCCTTACATGAAATAAAAAGATCTTGTAGAATCAATTTCACAATTAAAATACAAAAAAAATAAAAAAAATAGTTGGAGTTGGAAATTGTATCATTGTTTGATTTGATCCAGATACTACATTAATAGTAAAAAATATATATTTTACTTAACAAAAAATAAATAAATAAATGAATCAAAACTCAAATTCAGGGCTGTTGGTAATGAGATTTGGAATAAAGTACGTAGTGGATAAGTTGATTTATTTTTTAGGTCCATGCCAAGTGTATTAGTAATTTATTTGTTACAAGAAAATGATTTAGTTGCAACATCCATTGACTTATAACAGGCAGCAAGCTTAAAGTCATGAGAAATGTTTTTTGATTTAATTTTGTATGTAAGCTAATTTTTATTATCTCAAAGTTTCTTATTTGTGTTACGTATAAAAGAAAAAAGACTAGAACTTGATATATAATACAGTTTATATATATATATACACACACTGAGATTTGAGTGTTTGTTTGAGTCACATATTTCTTCAAATATAAAACCACAAGTTTCAACTTTGTAATTTCTTCAACTTATATTAAAATTTTCCAGCAAATAATATTGTATAATAATTTTTCCAACCGGAATGAGCTGGAAGTTGCTTCTTTCTTCCAAACAAATTTAAGCTACGATTTCAATAATTCAAGAAAACTAGTATTGGTGTTAAAGAATTCCATTTCATTCATCATTCAAGTTGAAATTAATTTCCCTAAGTATTGGTCGTTAAAAGAATTCGAAAACTTCATTAGTAAATTACGCCTCATTTAAAAATCTTTTTGTAAAATGTGTGAAATTAATTTCCCAAACATGGTGCAAATTAGAGATGGCAATGGGGCGGGTTAAAACCCGAACCCGATTTAATCCGCCCGAATGGGCGAGTTAAAACCCGATCAAAAGCGGGTTTCGGGGGTTAAACCTTGAGTCAGGTTTTTTCTTAGGGCAGGCGGATTTACGGTTTTAGGTAAACCCGCCCGACATATATAAATATATATTAATTTTATAATTTTTTATTAAATTAAATGTATTTTTGTATAGGGTTTATTTCTTTTCAAATTGAATTATTTTAATTGTTTCTTTCTTTGATTTATCGGTTTCTTTTTATCGAATAAGTGGCTTTAGATTGAGAAGAAATTAGAATGAGTAGATATCTAATGTACATAATTCAAAATAAATTTCAATTAATTCACCCAAATAATACAAATTCAAGTATTAATTGTATGAATTTCAAAATAATTGTATGAATTGGAGGTAGAGATAAATTATTTTTTTTTGCTTATTTATTTATTTTCATCTTTATTTATTTTTTCTAAAATACTAACATATCTATCTATTTTTTAAAATAGATGGAAGCGTGAATGTCCCATTAAAAATCTTCTTTGATGTGGGATTGATTAAAACTTTTGAATTTTTTGTCTTTGATGTGAGATTGATTTGAAATTAGGTATTTTATTTGTTATAATTTGAATGATTATAATTAATGTGTTATTTTTTAGGAATGATATGTATGAAGTTGAATTAATTTTCCCAAACATGGTGCAAATTAGATAACACTCCATTTGCAAATATAAAGAAACAATAACATATTGACATTTTATATATATAACTTCAAATTTTGACGACATGATATTTCATCTCAATAATAGTATCGTACGTATCTGTAACATGCATTAATAATATATGATGAAGAATAAGATAACATGATATTATTTTATGATAAATTATTTAGAATTATTGCTGGATAAGGTGACAGATAAGAGTATATTAATTGCATGAAAAAATTGTGAGGACAGTATAAACTAAAACAAAAATAAGGACTCCAAGTGCAGAGATAAAAACACCCTACAAAAAGTCTCACCCTTTTAAACAATCACATGCAATTGGATCTTTCCACAAATGGGTCCCTATGCCAAGATACCTACAAATTTGCTATAATTAATAATCAACCTAACAAAAAGTAGCTAAAATAATAGAATGTCAGCAAACCTAAAATATTCATCCATAAAAAAATTGAGTAGATTTGTTTATAGTATAAAATTTATATTATTATATTTTAAAATTAAAATTATAATATTTATTAATTAAGATTATAATATTAAATGCTATAAATATTAATTTTTAAATATAGTAATATTAATTTTATATATGTAATGATATCAATTTTATAATATGAACAAGTTTTATATAAAAGTTTTTGTTAGAAAATATGTTTCATGACTTGAGTGAGGTCTTGTTTAATGTTTTCATCTAATAAAAAATACAAAATTAATTATATGAATTATGAAACATGATATTACTGTCCATTTATGTGAAACGTAAATTTTATGTAAGAATATCGCCTCTCATGATGAGAATGGTCTCGTGCAATCTTTTTTCTAAAAAAGTTATTTAAAATCCCAGAAATAAACTAAGTTGGTGGTCAAGTATAATTTTACTCGAATCCGTTTAATTTATTTTGCAGAGATATATATAGGAGTGAAAATAATAATATTATTTAAATAAAATAATTAATATTATTTTTAAAATACACTTAAATTGCAGGATAAAACGAGGAAATATGAAAATTTATCTTCCAGAAAGATATTTTGGCTGCCTTCCAATCATAACCGTTGAACTGATAACGTAATCGTGCAACTGATATTATATTAGTCATTCTATAATTAGTTGAACAGGATTAAAGTCATTAAACTTTCTAAAAACAACATATAAACCAAAAGGGTCCACATAACAAGATTGATAAACATCCGTGGTCAGATGTCTCCATCATATCATTGCATCTCTTCATGCCAAAACAAACCACCTCACCATTATTTAATTCAACTCTTGATCATATCATTAACCAATCAAATTCATAATAAGCTGACAATTTTTTAAAAATTCGAACATAAATTAATTCATATTATTGACACAATTAGTTAAAGCTCCCCTGAAATCAAATATCCTCAGGGCTTGATACTTGTGACTACAATTGGACTTCTGACAACACGTTCCCCATTCGATTCAACCCAAGTTAAAGAGCCATAAACAGAGGAATCTTTTTCAAGTTTAACATCTTCAATTCTCACCTTGTAACTCTGTTTTTCATACTTTTTACTGAACTCCAACTTTTCCGGAGTGACACTAATTTTAACAACCCCACTCACTGAGTCCAAATCCGCAGTGTAGACCGAGTTATCATCTCCAACGTTAGTCACGGTCCTCTCAAACTCCCTCACTCTCTCAGAATCAGTGCCGTCGAAATAAGTGATAAACGAGGGGTAGTTAAGATCGAGCGAAGGGTTCAAGCACCTGTAATAAGAGCTCGATCTGGTGATCGCCTGAATCTGTTTGGCGGTAAAGTTAAGTGCACAAAGGAGACTAACATAATCTTCGACATTCGCGTCGTAAATTTTTCCGGGGTCTAATGCCCTGTTTGGATCGATGTGTCCTGCCCCCATGTCCAGTGGCGTGGCGGGCTGATTGTGTGATCCAAGATCACTGATTGGACTTTTAGTGTTGTCTACGACGTATGCTGACGTCATCAATGCTGACCGGACGGCGGCTGGGCTCCAGTCGGGGTGGGCGCCTCTCAGGAGGGCGGCGGACCCTGCCGCGTGGGGGCAGGATATTGACGTGCCGGATATGATGTTGAAGGAATTGTATAGTTGCCCTGAATTCACCTGTGTTACGGGTGAATTTGTGGGCCAGGCGGCGAGGATTAGGTCGCCGGGGCCTGTGACGTCGGGCTTCAGGAAAACGGGCAGCTCTGTGACGGACCGCGTGAGCTGTAGCTTGCTAATTGGGGAGCTGGCTTTGTGGCAAGGGATGTTTCTTGGAATTGGAGTTTTGCTTTTGGGTTGGAATCGGTTTTGATGTAATGTAGGACTTTTGGGCCGTCTTCGGGTTTGATGAAGACGGTCGGGAATGAGGATTGGATGAAGGAGGAAGAGTCGCGGTTGTTTGTTATGAAGACGGCGCCAATGATTTTCGTGTTGCTTGGGTAGTAAACTTCCTCGGAGTTTAAGTCGAGACAGACAATGATTTTCTGGCCGATGTTCTCGAGTGCAGTTTCGTTGTTGCAAAAATCGATGAGAACGAGCAGGTATTCAGTTGAGGAGGAATTCGCGGGAAAGAGGGAGAGCCCTTTGGCTGAATCTCCGTTTCCGAGAACTATACTTCCATGATATTCCCTATCAATTGTACTGGCTGCGACGGTTAGTACCCAGGGCGTTCCGTTGTGTAAGGACTCGGGATAGGGGCCCGCGTTGCCAGCTGAAGTCGAGACGAAAATGCCCTTCTCCATTGCCGCGAATGTTGCTATTGCCACAGGGTCGGAGTAGAGAGGGACGCCATTAAGGCCGAAGGATAAGGATAGGACGTCCACGCCGTCGATGATTGCTTCATCAATGGCTGCAATGATGTCGGAAATATAAGCCCCTTCTTCCCACAAGGCTTTGTACATGGCGAGACGAGCCTTTGGGGCTACGCCTCTGGCGGTGCCAGAGGCGTAGCCAAAGTACGTCGCGCCATCTACATTGCTTCCCCCGGCCGTGGACGAGGTGTGGGTGCCGTGTCCATCCGTATCACGGGGTGAGTTCATCGATATAGTCAAGTTAGGATTCGTCGCGAGTAGGCCTTTGTTGAAGAAACGAGCCCCGATGAGTTTCTTGTTGCACATCGAGGAATCGAACTTGGTGCCATTCTCGCATTCGCCTTTCCATCGGGATGGAATTTCGGTTAACCCATCGTCGTTGTAGCTTCTACTCTCGGGCCAAATTCCCTTATCCACTAGTCCGATTATGACATCCGTACCATAGTTGGAGACTGGCCACGCCCCGTTGTTGGAATTGAGGCCGAGGAATTGTTGAGAATGAGTTGTGTCGACTTTGACGGTCGTGTCCTTAACCGAGGAAACGTACCCCGGAGAATTCTTGATGGACTCGAGCTCAGAAGGCGAGAGAATCACGCTGAACCCGTTGATGGCGTTGGAGTAAGTGTATACGAGTTTTGAGGAATGTGAAGAATGAGTGGTGGTTTGAGGTGCGTTTGATATGGAGGAAAGTGTGTTTATCAATGATACTGGGTGGAAAAGGCTTTGGGCATTGCAGTTGAATCCATGTGAATAATGTAAGTGTGGGAATCTGCAAAAGTGGGCAGGAATTGTGGAAGTACGATGGATAGTAAACATAGAAGTGAAGACCACAAAGTTGTAAGAATATTTGTCATGTTTTTGCAAGGAGATTAATGGGGTGGGTGTTTGGTTCTTAAAATCATAAGATAAACAGTTGTTATATATAGGAAGAAGGAAGGTACAAGACCCCACTTCAACTTGTCTTTTACTTTGTCAACTTGGTAGGTCTTTCCCCATTAAGTTGAAGGTGTGACAGATGTTGTACTTTGACGTCTATATTGGGTATGTAGGCATCTTAATTACCATAAATTTGCACACTCAAGCACATATATGTGTGGTTGTACATCATAGAGTGTGTGTTTTGAAATTTTACATAACAATTTCTAGAATCATTTTTTTTCAAAAGTTGTGAGAGAAAACTTTCAAAATAAGTAATTTTGGAAGTTGTTTTTAAAGTTTCAAAACACACTCATAATCTCTCATTCAGAAAGTCGAACGGTTGCCACAAAAATTGATCACTCTCATTCAAGGATGGATTTGGGATTTTAGATTTTTTTTAAAGTATACATTTAATTCGTAAAATTTGGTTATTCTGCCTCCGTAAGACGAAATTCTGGATAGTTTTATATCTAAGAATAGATTTGTATGTGATATATTTTTCTATGTTGTAGTGTTAACTAGTCCGTGAAACCTACTATTATCAAGTAGCCAATACTTATGTACGATCATACATAATTTAGCAGAAATTTAAATGCACTTTTGCCATAAAAACAAGCTTAATTTAACCCAATTTTATAGAGTGAACGCTAAGATTAGGCAATCCTAATCTACGTGCTGGAATAATTTCATTAATATATGTAATGTAATTTAATAAAAGTGATAAAGAATTGTGCATGTGAAAGGGATAACAAGTTGGTGTTGCGTCCCTATCTCAATTGGTCTTCAACCCTTAGCTGCTTAGCTATAGGCACTCCTGTTATATAAACAGAAACAAACCAAATTATTTTTTTTTATAAAAAAAATGATCGGAAAAAAAGAAATTTAAAAATGACATTGAGCTCAGAAATGTATCGGAATTGGTGGGGGTAGATGAGTGCGATGATCAAGTGTCTCAAGTTCGGTAGTGTTTAGAGAGATTTATTGATATGCACATTTTAAAATTGCAACTTATTAACGCGTACAAAATGATCGAACATGTATATGTACATTCGCACTTTCGAGCACAACTCTAACTATATAGTTTTATAGCTATCAATAATTTTTACTTTTTATTTTTAGTTTTGTAATTTCTTGCCTACCGTAATGTATTAACTTAACTATAATTATTATATATATTTTTAACTTAAGGCTAGGTCTTGTATGCACCCGGGTGCACTGTGAACTCATAGTACATTTTAGAAGCGTGCAACTTGTTATGTTGAAAAGTGCTATTTATTTACACAAAAAAGTGCAACTGTTAATATGGGAACATAGTTGCATGCTTCTGTTTGGAATAGTTGCACGTTTATGTTTTGTATAGTTGCATTTTTCTAAAATACACTATGAATGCACGATGCACCCGGGTGCACATGATGTACACTCTTAACTATATTAACCCCTCTTCTTAAAATTATCATGTCGCTTTTGAGTTTTTAACCTCAAGCTCGAATTGTTACACACTTCTTTTTTTATTATTGTACCCTACAAACTTTCTGGAGTCGAGTCGAGCCTGTGAAATAATGGGCCTAATAAGCGAACTGGGCCTGCAAGTTCCCTGCCTATTAAGACATTCTCTTCACACAAACTATAAATCTCATTGCATTATATGAACTGCCAGCAGTTTACCTATCAAATGTGAAATTTTCCTATGACATGCATCAATCAATTTAATTTTAGGAGTTATTTTTCTAATTTTTTTCAGTTTTTTTTTTTTCAATTTTAATTTTTTTTAACTTTAATTTCAGTTTTAGATTTTTTTCTTTCCTCGACCCGGACCCAAACCCGGCCTGAATGATTCATGGTTCACTCGACCCAAGTGGTTCGTGGTTCATCCGGCCCAAAGGTTCATATATGATTTACAGTTCATTGTTTAGGGGTTAAGGTTTAGAGTGCATAGTTTATCTAAATTAAAATTGAATCCAATTGCACTGTGCAATTGGTTCCAGGAGAGTAACTCATCAAATATATTTCCCACACATTAATTAAAATACACAAATTAACACTTATCCCTTTATAAAATGTCAATATCTAAATTATGCATCGTTGTAGGTAAGTGTGCCACTAAATTATTTTACACGATTCATATTGTTCTGTAAGATTGTACGTAAACATATCCAAATATACGGTGGATATCATCAGATGCAGTCCAAATAAATTTAAGTCTATCTCTTAGAATTTCTCAAGACAAACTCCTTTTGCCCTTATTTTATACTCACTTCGTCCCAAAAAATTTATCACACTTTTTTTTTTGTATGTCCCATATGACTTTACACACCAAAAAATAGATGCATTTTTCTTAACTAATAATCTTACAAATTACAATACAAACTTATTGTCCTTTCTACCTCTCCCCATAAAGCATAAAGCAAATTTTTTTAATCTCTGCGCCGAAAAGATGGTGCAGAGTTTCCGGTACGGATGGAGTAATTAATAGGAGTACTTGTTTTTGTCATACTTTTGATAAAATAATTTTTTTTTTCTTTTTATGACATTTTTTACCCTTATCTATTCATCCACTAGGCTGCGCAACCAATACGCTACCTATGTTCGACCCATGCGCGACCTACACATGATTTCTATGTACGACCCATGCACAATTTTTTTAAATAAGAATAAAAATGTTATAAAAGGATAAATAAGAGTTTTTTTTTATTTTTTATTAAGAATGTGATAAAAAAAGAGCTTTAATTATTAAAAAAAAGAGTATTTTTGCATATTTTCTAAAAATATTGGTATTATCCTAGCGTTTTACAGCATATTTGGCTGGATCCAACTAAAAATATATGCGGAAATGAGAAATCATTATTGCAACTACACTCTGTAATAACAGAGCAATCCCCTGACTCCACAAAACAATCCATCCCTCAATCCAAACAACACCCAATCTCCTCACTCCGATGGCGAAGCCGGCGTCACCACCACCGGACTCCTCACCGTCCGATTCCCATTCACCTCAATCCAAGTAATCGACCCGTGATTAATCACATAATTATCATACGTTTTATATCTCATAACCACCGAGTAACTAACCCTCTCGTCCTTCCTACCAAACACCAACTTCTCCGGCGTCACCACCACCACCGTACCCTTCGGCCTTTTCACCTTAACTTTATAGGCAGCGCCGCCGCCCCGCACATTTGTCACCACCCTCCGAAACGACTGCGTTTTCGTCGTTACCTCCTCTTGCGGGTCGTAAAGCCCGACGAAAGCCGGGTAATTAAGGTCCGTTGATGGATTCGAGCAGTTGTATCTTGACCGAATGATGGATTGAGTTTGCTCGCGCGTGTAATTTAATGCACAAACAAGGTTTACGTAATCTTGCGTGGTGACGTCATACACCAAGCCCGGGTCAAGGGCCAGGTTCGGGTCGACCTGCCCCGCCCCCATATCGAGTGGCGTGGCGACGTCGTAATCTAAGCCCATGTCCTTGATGGGCTTCCCGGTGTTATCCAGGGAGTTTGCTGTCGTCATCATTGCTGACCGGATAGCTGCCGGGCTCCATTCTGGGTGCACGGATTTGAGGAGGGCAGCTACCCCGGATATGTGCGGGCAGGCCATGGACGTGCCCGACTCGAGGTTGTAATCGCTCGATAATTGTATGTTTGGGCCGATGTTGGCGACGGTGTTGTCCGGGTTGTATGCGGCTAGTATAAGCACGCCCGGAGCCATTATGTCGGGCTTTAGGATGCCCGGGTAGCTCCGGGCCGGACCTCGGGATGAGGATGCTGATACGGCTGGGGCGGGCCGGGGTTTCTTGCCTATGATTGTTTGTTGGAATGTGATGGTGGCCGTGGGTTGGGAGGTTCGCGAGGCGTATTTGATCACGTCTTTTCCTTCTTTCGGCGTGATTACGCAGCCCGGGATTGGGAAGTTAGTGGACCGTATTATGGAGGGATCGTCGGAGATGAAAATGGCGGCCCGGAGGTTGGATCCCGTGGCATACGCGATTTGATCGGCCAGCTCTGGAGATTCGGAAGATTGGACGCATACGATGATGGAATCGGAGGGTGCTCCGGCTAGTAATTCGGTCGAATTGCAAACCGATAAGGTCTTGTTGTACACAAGTGGCATGTTTCGGATCGTTGCTCGGGCCGGAAACATCGTCCAGCCCGTGATTGTCAGCCCGTTTCCCATCGTCAAGAGCCCGGAAAACCAACGGTCTACCGTTCCAGATGCTGATATCACGGCCCAAGGGATCCCCTCGAGCATAGTTGCGAAACCCGGGCCTCGGTTTCCAGCAGAAACCGAGACCACTATCCCTTTCTCCATTGCGCCAAAGGCAGCAATGGCGATGGGATTCTCGTACAAATCGATAGTACGATAACTTAAAGAGATGGATAAAACATCGACACCATCCGCAACAGCTTGGTCGATGCCCGCGAGAGCATCGGACTCGTAGCTTCCTTCGTCCCAAAGGACCTTATATATAGCCAATCTGGCCCGAGGGGCAACTCCTCGGGCCGTACCTGGAGCGTAGCCAAAGAATGAAACATTTTCGACTGCGCTCCCGGCCGCTATGGACGCAACGTGCGTCCCATGTCCAAAAGTATCCCTAGTCGAGTTCATACTTATATTAGTATCGGGCTGGGCCGCGAGCACGCCCCGATTGAAAAATCGGGCTCCGATGATCTTCTTACTACAATGTGATGAATTGAAATCTTGCCCAACCTCACAAGTTCCTCTCCACCTCGCGGGAATCGAGGTTAGCCCTTCGTCGCTAAAGCTCGGGCTTTCGGGCCAGATGCCCGAGTCGACCACACCGATGATCACATCCTTTCCGAATTGGGACGCGGGCCATATTCCTGAAGCAGTGTTGAGTGAAAGAAACTTGTATGTTTGAGTTGTATCGGGCTTGATGGGCCTGTCGGCATGGGCCGAAATGAAGCCCGGAGTTCTCTTCAAGGCTTCCAGCTCGGCCTTCGACAACACCGCGCTGAAACTGTAAAAAGCGTTGTCGTATGTATGGACATGCTCCGCCGATGGATGGTTCTCATCATCTGATGATTTTGAGGTTAATTTCATGGAGTTTAAGGTTGTGGAATACCAATGGTGGCAACTTGTGAAGGCTTTGGGCATGGAGGATTTGTCCATGTGGATAATGTAGGTGGATCTTTGTGATGAAACATGATGAATCACGAGAAAACATGAGAACAAAGCTAGAGGAATTGGATTTAATTCCAGTAACCCCATTTTCCTCTGTTTTTGTGGTTGATACAATTAGGTGATTATTCATCATAATATACACGGATAAAGTAACATTTGACATATTGACCCACTGGATATTTCTCTATATATAAATGACATATTGACCCATTTGCTGTCAAGAATAAAGTCACATGTTTTGGCCTTTTTAATGCATTAAACAATAATTATTTCGGAAATTCATGAGATTTGAGATGAAATGTGAGTCATCAAATTCTCAGGGTACTGCTTCTTTTATCTCTCATTGGATACTGTATTTTTTCTCTCTCTTATTCTAGTCGTTAGATTGAATAGTTTGCATTGTGAAAACCAACTTAGCATTATTGAAAGTGATATGATCAGTAGATATATGAGATTCTAAATTAGAAGATTTAAGACAAATTTAAAATAAAGAATGGGATAAAAAGCTATTTTAGTTGCGTAAGTTATTTTGGTCTCTAGTTCTATCAATTTTACAAATTGAAAACATTTTTATAACATTCAATTTATCAGCAATTTAATTCAGGAAACGGTCATAGCGGGTGAAATATCTGGTTGACCTATTAAGTCTGTCACGTAGATAATTCACACTTTTTCACCTCCTACACCCGGTTATCGGACTAAAATTCTAACAATTGAAAGTCACCTCACTATTTTCAATTCGTATGAATAAGTTATAGGAGTTGAAAAACTCTTTTCATGCAAAATGTTGTACAAATTCTTAGTAGTTAGAAAAGAATGGCAGAAGAATAAACAATTTATGAATCTGTCTGTTGTAAAATTTCTTAGTAGTTAGAAAGAATGGTTACAGACAGAAGAATAAACAATACATGGATCCGACAGATTCATAGCTACTGTAACATGGAGTAATAGAATGCATTTAATTCCAACTTGTTTGACTAATTATAATATTTTAAAGAAAAATAAAAAGGAGATTCTTTTTCTTTTGTTTTAAAATTTGTCTGCCCTTTCAAAGCCAGCATGGGTTGCTAATTAAAAATGATTCAACATAGAAACACTCTGTTGTCTTCATCTTCTTTCGCAGCCGTCCCAAGGGGTGTTTGCGAGAATTTTTAAGTGATTATAGTCATTTAAAATTATGTGCATAAATAATTTGGAGTATTTTTTTTTATTAAATTAAATAAGCTCTAAAAAACTATAAACTATAAATTGCAACTTGTAAGGGGCGCTTATGGTAATTTATAATCATTTTTTATAAATTATTAACTTTTTTTGTAAATACTATCAACTTTTCCCTAACTTTTTTTACAGACATTATCAACTTTTACTATTAATCAATTTTTTTATAATCACTAATTTTAATCACTTCTTGAAGAGGATAAGTTTTTGCAAACACACCCTAAATTTTATATGTTTAGAGCTTTCTTGTTTCTTTACTCATATAATTTATAATAGAACCTGTCTTATCAAAATCCATCTGTTAATAAAGAAAAAAAATCGTAATCACAATAGAGAACTCGTTCATACAATAAAATTGATATAATCACGCTTATAAACTGATATCATTACTCTTATATATTAATAACCATAACATTTAATGTTATGATATAAATTTATATAGATAGTAGTATAAATTGATAAGTATATGATATTAATTTATAAATATAATGACATAAATTTCATACTATAAATAAGTTTCATCGAAAACCTATTTTATAATATCTCAAACAAAAAATTGTCCTCAAAAGTATAATTATAACAGTATACACGATGAACTAAGAGCTCGTTTGACTAAATTTGTTTTAAACATCTTATAAATTGTTTTAAGAACTTATAAGATATAATTTTTAAGTAACTTAAAAATTATTAAAGTGTTTGGCTAATAGTTATTTTTTTTTTTTTTTTGTATATTGAGATGATCAAGCCAGGCCGGGATGGGTTTGGGTTGGGTCAGGTTCTGGCCGAGTTGGGATTGAAGTGGTGAAAATGGGATATAGCTTATTCAATTTTAGTAAAATAAGTTGGGATATCTCAACTTATCTTTTTATATCATATAAGTCTTATATAGCTTATTTTAAAATTTTGTAAGGTATTAAATATTTTATTTATCAAAAAAAAATAAATTTATTTGATCAAATAAATTTAAAGAGCTTATTTTTAGACAGTTTATAAACTATTTTAAAGAGTTTATAAACATGCGCTAAATCAAACCATCATAATATTTCATTTGGTGTTTTAGTAGAAGTTCAAGAGAAAGATTAATAGTAGGGTTTTTTTTTTTCCAAACAATATTACCGGCTAGTTTATATGTTGACAATAAATTAAGGTACCTATATATATACATGGAAGATGGGCTCCTTTATCTATGGATATCATTATCCATGTTTTCATTGGTGGATAACATTTGGCAAATCTTGACACTTGATACCTACTTGGCATTTGGCAACGACTATCACATGGTTACTTCTCATTAGAGGGAGAATTTTTTTATGAGCCTATCAGCAGTTGCCATGTGTATGAGTGGTATTATTTGACTCCATGGACATAACACGTCATATCATCGGTGATTCGGTATCAATTTTGGTATTCCATTTGTGTTCCATTGTCTAAATGATTAACATATGTCATGTTAAAAAATAATCAACGGTCCATAATTATCATAATTGACCCTCTTTTTCTTGATTTTTCATATAATAATCAACCACCTAAAACAATGACAAAAACACCAATTTATAGTATGACATATCTTGAATATAAATAAAAGATAACAAATATATATAAATATATCCAACAGAATCAGAATGTTTATTCAAGAATGTCGAAAGCTACTCATCAGTGCCAACACTGGGAGAAATAGCTATCGGACTTCTTACAGTGTGCTTCCCATTCACTTCAACCCAAGTGATTGATCCAAACGGGATGATGTTCCTATAACTAATAGTAACAGAATAACTCTGTTTCTCATACTTCTTTCCGAACACTAATCTTTCCGGCGATACCGTGATCCTACACCCCTTCGGCGTCTCCACCTTTACTCTATACGTGGCCGCACTGTTACCTACATTCGTGGCTCCTCTCGAATCTCCGTGTAATTGCAGTTCTGTTTTCTCGATCTACGTACAGAGCAACGAAAGACTGGTAGTTCAAGTCCTAGGATGGATTCAAGCAATTGTAGCTCGATCTTAGGATAGTCCGAGTTTGTTCGGGGCTTAAACCCATGGAACAAACAAGATTGGCATAATCTTGCACTGATGCATCGTACACGAGCCCCGGATCAAGAGCCCGGTTCGGATCAACTTGACCTGACCCGATCCCAAATGGGGTGGCGATAAGATTCGAGAACAAATTGGAGTCCCCCATGTCCTTGATCCGTTCTCCAGTATTATCGTGTGGATTCGAGGTTGTCATCATTGCGGATTGGATTGCCGCGGGGCTCCAATCGGGATGAGCGGATTTGAGAAGTGCCGCGATTCCAGAGATATGAGGGCATGCCATTGATGTACCTGACAAGAGAGTGTAGTCGCTTCCGAGGGCTATGTTGCCGATTCTAGCCGTCTCAGAGTGAGAATGGTGGGCTGCCAAGATATTAACTCCTGGGGCCATAATGTCGGGTTTCAAAATTCCAGGATAGCTCCTGGCAGGTCCTCTGGATGAGAACTCTGCCAGGGCTGGGGCAGCTCTGGGAGCTGTCCAAATAATAGTCTCTAGAAAATTGATGCTTGCAGTTGGCGCATCACTATTCAATGCGTAATTTATCACATCCTGTGCTTCTAAAGGTGTGATCACGACTCCGGGGTGAGGAAACGAGCGAAATTGGATGACTCTCGTATCGTTGGTGATGATGATAGCTGTCCGAACATTAGACCGGGGTAGATCATTACTAATTAGGCCATTGTAACCATGAGTTTCATAATCGAAGGGTAAATTGCATATAATGATGCTCTGTTCGGGGAACTCCGCGAGTAATTCACTCGAGTTGCAGGGCGACAGCGTCTCGTTGTAAACGAGAGGCAAGTTTTTGACCACGTCTCTTGCTGGAAACAGAGTCCATCCCCGAATGGACTTTCCGTTTCCAAGAGTCAACGTACCGGAAAACCACCGGTCAATAGTCCCCGCGCGACTACGAAAGCCCACGGGATCCCCTCGCGAAGAGTCGCGAAACCCGGACCGCGATTTTCCCCCACGATGGAGACGAGAATCCCCCTCTCCCTGGCACCAAACCCCGCTATGGCAATCGGATTTTCGTACAGAAAAACATTGCGAAAACTCAGGGAAATCGAGATTACATCAACACCATCCGCCACAGCTTGATCAATGCCCGCAAGTGTATCGGATTCGTAACTTCCTTCGTTCCAAAGCACCTTGTACATAGCCAAGTGAGAACGCGGCGCAACGCCCCTGGCCGTTCCAGGGGCGTACCCGAAGAAAGAAACACCGTCGACGTAGTTTCCTGCCGCCGTGGAGGCCACATGTGTGCCATGACCACTAATATCCCTAGCCGAATTAGTATCTATAACAACACCTGGATTTGCTGCTCGAACTCCTTCATTGAAATATCTCACTCCAATGAGTTTTTTGTTGCATAAAGAAGAATTGAAATTATCACCTTCCTGGCAAATTCCCTTCCACCTCGCCGGAACTTCAGCCATTCCATCATTGTTGAAACTCGGGCTCTCCGCCAGATTCCGGTATCCACGACACCGATGATTGCATCTCTGCCGAAAGCAGAGGCTGGCCATAGCCCTGTTTCTGTATTAAGGGATAGGAATTTGTAAGAATGTGTGGTTGCGGGAGTGACTATGTTATCGGGATAAGCTGTGAGGAAGCCATGGGAGTTTTTCAGAGTTTTCAATTCGGATTCGGATAACACCGCTGCGAATCCATGGAAGGCATTGTTGTAAGTGTAAACAAGGTTGGATTCGAGTGTTTCTGAGTTAACAGAGTGAAGCAGGGAGGAATACCAAGAATGGTGATTGGTGAATGGCGTAGGCATGATGGATTTGTCTATGTGGACAATGTAGGTTGATCTTTGTTCTTCTGAAATGCAATGATGAGCTAACAAAAACAGAGGAACAAGAATTGTAGCAACTCTCAGAAGCTGCTTCATTTTTTTAAGCTGCATATGAACAGAAATGGCATTCAGCTTTGTAAGTTGATTGGTTGGTTCTAATCAAGACACGTTTCTTCTTTTCCAAATTTGCTCATTTATTGCATCTTATCTATTCAAATGTTTATGACTCACTGCTCTTTCCACAAACATGAAAACAGCGAACCCACCCCCAAACAATGGCGAATCCAGGATAAAAAATTAGGTTGGGCAGGAAGCCTGGAATAAATATAGAACAGAAAAATAAAAGCAAATAATATTAATATGAAATAATTTTTATTTATTTTTATATAAGTTGCGTCTTACGATCTTTTATATGATAGAATTCATCGATAATAGAATCAAGATCAACATCTTCAAACAATTATTTTTCAATATACATAACCATAGAATCTGATAGGTAATCGCTATCCATTTTGTTTCGAAGAACACTTTTGACATGCTTCATAGCTGAAAATGTCAGCTCAGTCGTCGCAGTGGTAACAGGAAGTGTCAAAACAAGAGGCTCTTTGTGATTGAGGAGGTTGGACATCAAGAGGAGGAGCTACATTATCATTGTTAGATGCAAGATGCTCTTCACTTATCATAGGTTCCTTCCGTCTGAAGTTGGTGAAGAGTGACTTGATAGTTTTTCCTTTCTTCGCTTCTCGATTATCCATCACCTATTACAAAATCAAATACAAAATTAGAGGAATTATATATAATGTTATGTTTTTGGCACTAATCTCCAAACTCCAATATACTACTTCCCCAATTTATATATTTTCTTGCACTAATCTCTCACGTACGTCTTTCCCAATTTATGTTTCTTCAATGTAATTATATAAATATTAAAGCACTAATCTCGATATTTGAGGAATCATCCAACAACAAATAATAATAAATTGCATATAAGACAATCATCCATATACAATAATCCAACTTTAAAAGTTTAAACTATTAAACAAAGTTTCTGATACACAGAATTCTATATTAAATACTCAAAAGATTTCTAATACAACCCTTTCATCCCCACCACCAATAATCAGTAATCTATTGAATGCACTGGACCCTTCTTCTTTTTTATTAAAACTCTTAAATTCAATAAATAAACCATTCTATGAAATATATATGACTATATTATCACTTCATTAAATGATGATACCTAGATTATCACCACAATATTTTGAAACATTATAAAATTCAGAAAAAAAGTGAACATTAAATAATTTAAAATACCACAACAATGGAATCGTGAAGGAGACAAGAGGAGTGGCTGGCCGTGGGCGCGCGGCGGCGACAAAAGAAGCGGCGACGGAAAATCAGATTGGCGGCGAGTCCGCGATGCAGCGGCGAACGAACAGAACAGGGGCCGGGTGAAGTGAAGTGGTGAAGTTTTGAATTGGTTTACTTTAATTTAGGGCTTTGCTTTTATTTAAAAATTTAATTCATTTAAGTTAATATAATTATGCTTTACATTTAATTAACAAAATCGTTGGTAACCGGATGGTGAAGTGATGGTTACGTGAGTGAAAGGTCTCTAGGTTCGAATTCTATGTTTTTTTTTTTAATGGTAATTTTTTTTCCAAAAAATTAGGGCAGGCTACAGCCCAGCCCTCACTCAGGTATGCCCTTGACCCCAGACCCAACTGTTTTTTATTCTAGAGAATCACATAAGAATTCTATGTTTTTTTTTTAATGGTAATTTTTTTTAAAAAAATTAATATTAAATTTATATAATTTTTATTCTAGAGAATCACATAAAATCACTTCATAATATTAAATTTATATGATTATCATAAAAATCATTTATCTTATCAAAGATCATTCACTTAGAATAAGATCATAGTATTAAATGTTATTAGTATTAGTTTATAAGAATAGTGGTAATAATTTATAAGTATAATTGTGTCAATTTCGTACTATGAATAAATTTCACCAGAGAGTTTGTATTTTTTTACTTAATTGACCTGACAAATGTACTAATCGTTTTTGGAAATAAGCAAAAGTTATAAACCAATTTTACAACTCATGTGCATAAAACATGCCCCAAAAACATGTTATGCTTCAAATTACGGAACTTTAAGACCAAAATTGGACCAATTACAAAATTAAGAGATTAAATAGAAAAAAATAACTTTTTTGGGACCTTTTGTAAAGTAGACAAAAATTATGAGACCAAAATTAATTCTAACTCTATATAAATAATATCTTGTTTTCTGATTTTCCGAGATGTTAGAAAAACATTTAATTACCACCTTTTTTTTTTTTGAAAACCATCTAATTACCACCTAGTTGAGTAGTAATCTGGATAGAGCTAAAATGACATGATACTTCATCTGTCCATTTAAGATAATCATATTTAAAATTTTACATAGATCAATAAAATATTATTTATTATATATAAGTCCTGAATTTTACCAATAAAGTTTTTGATATTATTGAAACAAAGTGGGGTATTAAGTTGGGGCATTTCAAACACCTTAAATATAAAAGTGACCAAAATTTAAGACCTAAAAAAAATATGGACCATCTTTATCGGACAAAAAAAAAAAAAAAAAAGAAAAGAACAATTTGTACTTAATAGGTCGGGTCCATAAATGAACAAGTTAGTGAAATTTAGCTACAGTTATCTCATTTATTGGACTTTATGAGTGATGGTCATGTCTCTGGTCCATGGGCCACTGTGCAGCTTATATGCACATGGTCTCATTTTATTTTAAAATTATTTTCCAGTTCCTATTTGAAATTAATAAATTGCCGACACATGTTTTTAAAAGGATTAATTTTTTTGTAGTCCCGTAACTTTGTATCGTTTTGAAATTAGTTCTGATTGTTTTAACTTTTTTTATTTTGATCCTGTAAATTTCCTAAAATTTTGAAATCGTTTTTGATCATTTAACACAAATTATTTGGATTAAAAAGGTGACATTTCAAAATTAAAAAAAAAAAAAATTTAAAAAGATGATTTCAAAACAATAGTTTAAAGGATCAATTTTAAAAAATTGATAACTTAAGACCAAAATAAAAAAACTCAAAACAAAAAATTTTAAAAAAAATTCTACAAGACTACAAAAAATTTAAACATTTTTCTAAATATTCAGAACTTTTGCTATGCATCATTTATAGTATTAACTATTAAGTGGAACTTTAAAGCAAACGTGATGAATTTTGAAGGCAAATTTTCATGTATGCCATGATCAAAGGAGGGTAAAAAATTAAACATAGAACATTGTTGTGTATGATAATGCACAAAATCTCTGTATTTCGTTAAATGCATTAAATTTTTATGTGTTTGAGAACACAAAAAAAGTCCGTTACTTTTTAACTAAGAGTAGGTGTAGTGTGAAAATTTTCATGCATGAAAAATTATAAAATCGTCCTAAATCATGACATATTCGGGTCGGGTGAACCATCCATACCCTAAACATTAAATAATAAACTCTAAATCATGACTTATTAAGATGCAGTGAACCGTGAACCAACCAGGGCGGAAAAAGTGAACCACTTAACCACTCGACTTTGTCTTACCTTCACCATATACATAATTTATTTGTAAATAAATTTTTTTTCATGTATATAAATTTTTATACTAGACTTTGTTTTTAACTAAATATGTGCGTCATTCGCGGTTGCTGAGATAGGGTACTTAGTCAATTAGTGCATAAATTGCAAGTATTTAGCATACTTAAAGCATTAAAAGTACTCAAATGCAAGCAATTAGGACACACAATCAACTAAAAACTTAATGTCCTAATTTGCTAGCTGAAAATGAAAGTGCCTTTAAATTGCGACCCTCTAAAGTTAGTGTCCTAAAAAAATTTAATCTGATCAGAATTTTGGTAGTTGATGTAGGGGAGGGGATTTGGTGCTGTACAGGAGGGTGCTGTGCACTTTCCTCACCATTGGATCACATACCCCGCACGGGTGTGTGTGTGATTCAATGGTGTGTGTGTGCACATGAGGGTGTTGTACAACAACAGATCCGAATCCGTTGATGTAGGTATCTTCAGTTTCGCCACCTTAATTTATAATACATGAAAATTAAACATATGTGTTGTTCATTTACGATGTGTAACTGGAAATTTTGTATTATTGTGCAAAAGGAAATCCCAATTGGGAAGGGCCAGTAATCAAATACTTGAAATTCATTGAGTATAATCATCAGGAAAAAAAAACCTTCCCTCTTTAAAAGCTGGCGATTAAGAAAAGTTTGCACGTTTATTTTCAACATATATGCAGCTCCAAAAATGCATTTAATTACACTGCTTGAAGAACGTTTCCCATTATGATTATGACAGGATAATAAATTATGAACACTTGCAAGAACGATCCTCTAAAGATGAATGAACGACGGCGAAAGCTAATCATCATGAATATTGACAACCCCTGGAGAAACCACAATTGGACTTCTTACAGTGCGCTTCCCATTCACTTCAATCCAAGTGATTGAGCCATGCGCGACAACAGACTCGTTGTTACTCCTATAACCAATGGTAACAGAATAGCTCTGCTTCTCATATTTCTTTCCGAACACTAATGTTTCCGGTGATACTGTGATCGTAGAGCCCTTTGGTTTCTCCACCTTCACTCTATACGTGGCTGCATCGTGGCCTACGTTCGTGACTGTCCTCTTGAATCTCCGTGTAATCGCGGTTCTGTTTTTTTGAACTTCATACAGAGCAATGAAAGAAGGGTAGTTCAAGTCCGAGGATGGATTGGAGCAATTGTAGCTCGATTTTATGATGGTCCGAGTTTGTTCGGGGCTTAAACCCATGGAGCAAACAAGATTGACATAATCTTGCACGGATGCATCGTACACGAGGCCTGGATCAAGTGCTCGGTTCGGATCAACTTGACCCGACCCAATGCCTAAAGGGGTGGCAACTTGATGATTAAGCCCCATGTCCTTGATCCGTTCTTTAGTGTTATCACGTGGATTTGCAGTTGTCATCATCGCGGATTGGATTGCCGCGGGACTCCAATCAGGATGACCCGATTTGAGGAGTGCCGCGATTCCGGAGATATGAGGGCATGCCATCGATGTACCCGACAAGAAAGTGTAGTTGCTTTCGAGTAATATATTCCTGCCAATTCTTGCTCCCGAAGTGTAAGGATAGGAAGAGGCTAGAATTAGAACTCCTGGGGCAGTAATGTCGGGTTTCAGGATTCCAGGGAAGGTTCTAGAAGGCCCTCGGGACGAGAAGTCCGCCAGGGCAGGGGCAGCTCTCGGCTCTGGCCCGAGTAAAGTCTCCAGGAAAGTGATGCTCGCTGTTGGCGTATCACTTTTTGATGCGTAATTGATTACGTCTTGTGCTTCTGAGACCGTGATCACGACTCCGAGGTAAGGATACGTGTCGGATTGGAGTAGGGTCGTATCTTCGGAGACGATGATAGCTGCTCGGATATTAGAGTGGAATAGATCATCCATTAGGGAAGAAAACCATGAACTATCATCAGTTAAATTGCATACGATGATGCTCTGATCAGGGTACTCTGCTAGTGATTCCCTCGGCGAGCACGGAGATAACGTCTCGTTGTAAACGAGAGGCGAACTTTCGACTCTGGCTCTTGCCGGAAACAGAGTCCATCCTCGGATGGACTTACCGTTTCCGAGAGTCAATGTACCGGAAAACCACCGATCAATAGTCCCTGCCGCGACTACGAAAGACCACGGGACCCCGTCTAGCAGGGACGCGAATCTCGGGCCGCGATTTCCTGCCGAGGCGGAGACCAGAATTCCCTTTTCCCTAGCGCCAAATCCGGCTATCGCAATCGGATTTTCGTACATATGAACATGACCATAACTCAGGGAAATCGAGATTATATCAACACCATCTGCCACAGCTTGATCAATGCCTACATATAAGGATGAAAAAGAGTCAAAACATTTTTTATTCGATTTGGTATTTGTATTCAAATTCGGAATGTTCAAATTCAATACGAGCATCATTGTATTCGATTCAGTATACTTGTTTTCTAATTTAATAAATAATAAATAATGAGTTGGTTTTATAGTAAAATAACTAACAACGTTCAATCAAACAACTAATACCTTTAAATAGAACAACTAATACTATCAAATACAAATATTCGAAATAGTTTAATGAATCGTATTCGATTCGTTTACATCCCTACCTGCAAGTGTGTCAGATTCATATCCTCCTTCATTCCAAAGTACCTTATACACGGCCAGACGAGCGCGAGGAGCAGTGCCCCTGGCCGTTCCAGGGGCGTACCCGAAGAAGGAAACGCCGTCCACGTAGTTTCCTGCGGCCGTGGAGGCCACATGCGTGCCGTGACCGGTCCCATCCCTAGCCGAATTCGTAGTCGTAACGCCAGGATTATCTGCTCGAATTCCTTCATTGAAATATCTAGCTCCGATAAGTTTGTTGTTGCATAAAGAAGAATTGAAACCTTCACCTGCCTGTAGGCAACTTCCCTTCCACCTCGCCGGAATTTCCGTCATTCCATTGTCGTTAAAACTCGGGCTTTCTGGCCAGATCCCGGAATCCACGACACCGATGATCACATCTTTGCCGTAATTGGAGGCTGGCCATAGCCCTGTTGCTGTATTGAGGGATAGGAATTTGTAAGAATGTGTGGTGTCGGGTGTGACTTTTTATCTGGATAAGCTGTGAGGAAGCCATGGGAGTTTTTCAGAGCTTTCATTTCGGATTCAGATAACGCTGCAGCGAAGCCATGGAAGGCATTGTCGTAGGTGTAAATGAGGTTGGATTCTGATTTAACAGATTGAAGGAGGGAAGAATACCAGGAATGGTGATTGGAGAATGGGATAGGCATGATGGATTCGTCCATATGAACAATGTATGTTGATTGTTTTTCTGAAATTCCATGATGAGTTTGGAAAAACAGAGTAAAAAGAAACAGAGGAAATGCTATGAGCTGCTGCTTCATCTGTGTATATATTTATTTTTTTATTATGCAATGAATATGAACAGAATTGAGATTCAGCTTTGTATGTTATTGGTTGGTTTTAATCAAGACACGTTTCATCTTTTCCGAATTTGCTCATTTATTGCATCTTATCTATCTCACTGCTCTTGCTGGAAATTTTAAAATGGCGAACCCACGGCTGGACCACCCCACCATCTCATAAAATTACATGTCAGTCTGGATGGAGCCCCGTTAACAATTTTGCAAAGGTAAAAACTCGTAATCAAGGAGAAGGGAATTTCTCTATTACAACCAAGACAAAACAAAACCATTAAGTAATTAAACCGATAAAACTCCGTATGTAATTATTTCATTTAGTTTGTAATAAAACTTAGGCATTAACTAGTGATATTATTTCATTTATGTATCGTATATTAAAACAGTAAAATAAAAGAGAAAACGTCCAACTAAAATAAGGAATTCGATTGCGTGTGGCTGTGGGGGAGGAATATGGACGAAACAACGAAACACTGATATCTGTCTTCCTCAAGATTCATTCACCATATTGAATATAAAGACTTGTATTTGTTCAAACTTAAAAGTACAAAAGTGACCTTTCCCCACTTCCCCTTTTGGACACAGGTTTTGATCCAGTTTTTTTTTTTTTTTTTTTATTTGGTCCTTTTTTTGTGATAATTTGAATCTTGTATGTCTTTATTTGTTCCAATTTTAGTTTGAAGGAAACCAAATTAATACCAAAATGATCAAATTTGAAAAAGTAGCATAATACATTACTAAAATTTTGGTCCTTTGAGACTCAAATTTTTTATCCTGTTTATGTTAATTTTATTAATTTTGGTCTTTTTTTCCTGTTTTTGTCAAAGTTTAGTATTTTATGCTTTAAATTTTTCCAATTGTACTCTAAAAGGATCATAATTGACACCAAAATGACCAATAAAAAATAACAAAATGCATGACTAAAACTTTTGTCCTCGTGAACACTTTTTTTTTTCCTGTTTGTTTTACTTTTTAAAAATTTGAACTAAAATAAGCAGGCCATTTTTTTGTTAATATTTAACTATCACAAATTGATCGGTCTGACTTTGAACGCACTCACACTCAAGTAACTTGACTTTGCTCAAACTAAAGCTGTCACGTCCCAATTTTTCGTAGGCCAAATATGCATAAATTTTATAAGAATTTACAGTAGAAAGCGGAAAAATAAATTAAGTAAATAAAAATTTAAAGATTAAAAATTTTCTAAAAGAGATGTGACCAAAATTTACAATACAATTTAAATTTAAATGCTAATACTAATAAATCAACATTAAAATAATTTTCCTCAAGATACATCCACTGTCCCTCCACCGCACTCCTTCTTAATCTGAAAAATGTTAAATGTATGGTATGAGCAAAACCACTAGCTCAGTGAGGTCACCTTGACAAAACTAAATATAAGGTATAAATAAAATGATTAACCACAACAATTCACGTCAATCACAAATTATATGCATAAACTTTTCATCATGCTCTTTAATTTAAGTTACACGGTAATCCCAAGGATCTCTTGTCAATCCCACTGGGTCCCCCTCAAAGACCTCTTGTCAAAGACCTCTTGTCAGTCCCGAGTTCATATCTTATGTCTTATGATACTTATTATTCCTTCATGTCATGTCATGTTATGTGTAGATAAACAAATCATTCATACAAAATATTCAATAAGGGCAAAGTAAACCACACCTTAAATTCATTTCGTGGATGCAGATGCATGTAACAAAATAACTTTAATCCTTGTTGCGAAAAAACTCTGGAGTTTTAAAAAGTATGAAAAATATTTTTCTACGTGTTTTGATTTCAAAAGAAGAGACCTTTATTTATAGGGGAGAAAATATATTTCCTAGTGAAATTGGGATTTTAATATTTCTTGAAAATCTTGAGCTATATATGATTCTGGTAGATAGAGATAAAATTTCAATGATATCCTTTATAAAATTTAATAGTTAGTTAAATAAATAATATTAATAATAGTAGATGGGAAGGAAGCGTAGAATTTGGAAGAAAACAATGTTTTGGTATTTTGTTATATACTAATCTTTTTTCGAAACTTGATTAGGATAAATAATTGATTTATGGTTTTTAATTTAAAATACAGATTTTGGTCTTTTATTTGAGAAAAAAAATTGAAGGTTCTTGGAGATAAAGTCACGAGATTCCAATCTCTTTAAATACGAAGATAGGAACTAAAACTAGCTATAATCTCTCGTGAATAAAGAATAAAATAAATTTAGATTAATAGTTATCTAATAATGCTGGAATAATGAAAGAATTTTATTTTGAAGAGTAAAATTAAAATTTTGATATTTTAAAAATTTTGATAAAAATATCTTTTGTAAATGTTAAAAGATAAATTTGAATATTAAATTGATTGAAAAAATATCTTATGGATGTTTAAAAAAATATAATTGGCTAGAAATTTTTGGGGTGTTACAAAAGCCGGCTGGCAAAACAACTTTCTGTTCAATTGGAATCCTTATCTGAAATAAAGCACTTCCAAGCAAACATATTTCCAGATTTTGAAATTAAACCACATATAATATATACAGGTCTCTAAAATTCATAACAATATAGAGAGAATGTGAAGACTTGAGTTGTATGGAAATCCAAATAACTAAGCTGATTTTACATATACGTGGAGCCTTTTTTTGATAGGGTTGGCGTTCCACGTGTGTGAAATGGCCTGAAAATTAAAATTTTCAAACTTTTAAAGGAGTCACATGCACCTCATGTGCTAATTCCTGCGGAATTTTTGAATTCTTCGAGTAAAAAAGACTAAAATTTATACCTTCAAAACTAGTAGTAGTAAAAAATTATAGGACTAAAAGTCGAACCACCCTAAATTACAAGACTAATTTTGAAATTTTCCGAGTGAGACTAACTTAGATGCTCACACTAAAGCTAGCTAGCCAAACAAATTTCTATTCAATTGGAATCCTTGCCTGAAATAAAGCACTTCCAAGCAACATATTTCAGTTTCTGAAATTAAACCACATAACATAAGATATAGGTCATGGAAATTTGGAACAAAACAGAGAGAATTTGAGGAATTTAGCAGTACAGAAATCAAAATAACTGAGCTGAATTTACATAAATTTATATGAAACTCAAATTTTAGAGACTAAACCTTAATATTTAATCATCAAAACTTGCCGATTTTTTTGAAGGCCCTTAACGAAGGAAAAGAGAATGATAATCACCATAGTTATAGCAACAAACTCTACATACAGCTCTAATTTAAAACTAAAGATCACACAGATACCTACATACCACAACAGTTGCATAGTGTAAAAATCCAGCACATAAAATCCAGCACTCATAGTGCACAAAATACCAAAGGGGATATACAATTAAATAAAAAATAATATATTTTTGTAAATAAGAATATACATGATAGTCCCGAAAAATGATTCTCACAACAGGGACTTTAATATAGTATAGATATACATATAAATAGTTGGTAAGTTCCACTAGTGTATAAATAAACATAAGTACATTCCAAAAACATCTTGTGCAATACAGCAAAGGACAAAGATCTTTTGGTTAGGGGTCAAGAACTTTCAATCTATTTATATATTCATTATGGTGGAAGAATCAAATTTGGGGAATAATTGAGCCAATTTTTAAAAAAGAATGTCACGATATTTAGAACCTACAGATCACACTATAAAGCTTAATCTCATTTCTGTTCATAATTAGAGCCAAAAAAATGAAGCAGCTTATAACAGTTCCTCTGTTTCTTTGTTCTCTGTTTTTCATAGCTCATCATGGGATTTCAGAAAAACAATCAACATACATTGTTCATATGGACAAATCCATCATGCCTATCCCATTCTCCGATCACCATTCTTGGTATTCTTCCCTGCTTCATTCCGTTAAATCAGAAAAACTTGAATCCAGGCATGTTTACACTTGCGATAGTTCCTTCCATGGATTCGCAGCAGTGTTGTCCGAACCCGAATTAGAAGCTCTGAAAAATTCTCATGGCTTCCTCACAGCTTATCCCGATAATATAGTCACGCCCGATACCACACATTCTTACAAATTCCTATCCCTTAATACAGCAACAGGGCTATGGCCAGCCTCTGATAACGGCAAAGATGTGATCATCGGTGTTGTGGATACCGGAATCTGGCCGGAGAGTCCGAGTTTTAACGACGACGGAATGTCCAAAATTCCGACGAGGTGGAAGGGAAGTTGCCAGGGAGGTGAAAGATTCAATTCCTCTTTATGCAATAACAAACTCATTGGAGCTAAATATTTCAGTGAAGGAATTAGAGCAGCTAAACCTGGTGTAATCAACACTACGAATTCCGCCAGGGATACGAGCGGTCACGGCACACATGTGGCCTCCACGGCGGCAGGAAACTACGTCGACGGTGTTTCCTTCTTCGGATACGCCCCTGGAACGGCCAGAGGCGCTGCTCCTCGTGCTCGTCTGGCCGTGTATAAAGTACTTTGGAACGAAGGAGGCTACGAATCTGACACCCTAGCAGGCATTGATCAATCTGTGGCAGATGGTGTTGACATAATCTAGATTTCCCTGAGTACTACTCATGTTCATTTGTACGAAAATCCGATTGCGATAGCAGGATTTGGTGCCAGGGAAAAGGGAATTCTCGTCTCTGACTCAGCAGGAAATCAGGGCCCCGAATTCTCAGCCGTGTTGGACGGCGTCCCGTGGTCTTTCGTAATTGCGGAGGGGACTATTGACCGGTGGTTTTCCGGTACGTTGACTCTTGGAAACGGTAAGTCCATCCGAGGATGGACTATGTTTCCAGCAAGAGCTGTGGTCGAAAGTTCACGTCTCATCTACAACGAGAGATTATCTCCTTGCTTTCCGAGGGAATACATAGCAGCATTCCCTGATGAGAGCATCATTATATGCAACTTAACTGATAGCAGTTCGAGTTTCTCTATCATAATGAATGATCTATCATGGTCGAATGTCCGCGCAGCTATCATCATCTCCGAAGATACGACCCTACTCCGATCCGACACGTTTCCTTATCCCGGAGTCGTGATCACGGCCTCTGAAGCACGGGAAGTCATCAATTACGCGTCGAATAGTTAAACTTCAACAGCAAGCATTAGTTTCCTGGAGACTTTAGTCGGGACAGAGCCGAGAGCTGCCCCGGCCCTGTCGGACTTCTTGTCTCGGGGGCCTTCTAGAAGCTACCCTGGAATACTAAAACCTGACATTACAGCCCCAGGAGATCTTATTCTAGCCGCTTCTTTTCCTTACACTTCAGGAGCAAGAATTGGCAGGAATATATTACTCGAAAGCAACTACACTTTCTTGTCTGGTACATCAATGTCATGTCCTCATATCTCTCGCAGCACTTCTCAAATCGGCTCATCCCGATTGGACCCCCGCGGCCATCCAATCCGCGATGATGACAACTGCAAATCCTCGCGATAACACTAAAGAACGGATCAAGGACATGGGGCTTAATTATCAAGTTGCCACCCCTTTAGGCATTGGGTCGGGTCAAGTTGATCCGAACCAAGCACTTGATCCAGGCCTCGTGTACGATGCATCTGTGCAAGATTATGTCAATCTTGTTTGTTCCATGGGCTTCAGCCCCGAACAAACTCGTACCATCATCAGATCGAGCTATAATTGCTCCAATCCATCCTCGGACTTGAACTACCCGTCTTTCATTGCTCTGTACAAAGTTCAAGAAAACAGAACTGCGATTACAGAGAGATTCAAGAGGACAGTCACGAACTTAGGCAGTGATGCAGCCACATATACAGTGAAGGTGGAGAAACCAAAGGGCTCTACGATCACAGTGTCACCAGAAACATTAGTGTTCCGGAAGAAATATGAGAAGCATAGCTATTCTGTTACCATTCGTTATAGGAATAACAATGAGTCTGTCGTCACGGCTCAATCACTTGGATTGAAGTGAACGGAAAACACACTGTAAGAAGTCCCATTGTGATTTCTCCAATACTCGTTTCGAATGAGTAGCTTTCCCCATTGTTCATTGATTTTTTTTTTTTTTATAACTTGGTATCCGGCTCAAGGACCGACTAATCTGGGGGACCAGAACTCAGCTTCCACTAGCGGGGGCCCACTTCAAGTCAGAGCTAAACTCTGTATAGACTGACCCATCTCAAGAGTTTATCGCACTTTAGAGGTTCGAACCTGAGACCTGAAAAGAAAGACACCCTAAGCCCAAGTCTACAACCACTGCGCCAACCCACTAAATGGAGAGTCCACTTTGCCCGTAGTTAAACTCAGATAAACCTGCTCATCTCAAAAAAGTTGATCGACCAGGGGTTCGAACTTGAAAGCACCAGGAGAAAGACACCTAAGCTCCCAAGCCTACAACCACTATGCCAACCCTTGGGGGTTATTGTTCATTGATCCTTACTGGATCATTCTTCTAAGTGTTGATAATTTATTATTCTGTTATTATCATAAAGGGAAATGTTCTTCATGTTGTGTAAAATCACGTCAAAAACTATCCATCTATCCCCAAAATTCATCATAAAATTCCTATATCAACCAAAATTCCCAAGCACATCAAAAAACTATATATATATATATCAAATACAATAAGAGACCAAATTAATTAGTCGTTTATCATTTTTGTTTTAAAAGAACGATTGATGGAAACAAACCATGGAGACTTTGCATTTAGTTCTCTGAGCTTTCTCATGGTAGCGTGATGTTCTCTTGGACACACACTAGATTTCAGAATACAGTTTACCAAATAATTCACCAAAAAAGGGGGGAAATATATTTTTTATTTATATATACATATAACTCTATATATTTTAGACAAAAACTCATATAAGACGGTCTCATGCATGAGATTGAGTACAACCTAGCACAAATCACACACACCCCTCTCATTCCCAAAGTGTTAAAGCGTTAATGTTCAACTTATGTTCCGTCTCACTGTGAAACGGTCTTATACAAGTGTGCTTCTATATTTTATATATATTACAATGAGTTCTTCTTGATGAGTTGGTTATTTCAAAACCTTTTAAGTTCTGATATCATCAGGCCCCGAGATCGAAACCCATGTTTTAACAACCTTCTTTTTCCTTGCATTTTTTATCCCAGCCGCCAAATCTCAAAAGAATCCTTATTTTTTCTTTCTTATTATTTTCCAAATTGAATCTAGACATAAGTTCGAATTGTGTGTATCTAATATGGTATTTTTAATTTTTAATCTCTTATTCACAAATTTTTTATTTATTAAAAAAGTTTGAAGCGTTTAATATGTTTTTTTTTTTGCACCGGACCACTTAAAATGTAGGACCGGCTGTGTTGATCTATTTTTATGGGATTGACGCAATTAGAAAGTAAAAAAAAAAAATGTGGGAAGGATTGAGTAGATGATATCACGTTTTCCTGAGTTGTATCACTACTAATTTCCCAGATGATAGGCAAACATTTAGAACTCACTTGGTATGATTAGACAAAGGTAATTATAATGAGTATTATTAAGGGGTCAATTATTAACGGTTATTGATTGCATTGTTATTATTTAGTTAGAACATCAAAAATTAATATCATATGAGGTGGGTTAAATGAATGAAAGTGATCAATTGCTTATTTCTATTCTTATTACTTGTTTATTAAAACTACCAAACAATATTAATAGAAGTGATTCTCATTATCCACCTCCATTACCCCCAATCAAGCAGCCTTTAATTTGTTTGCTCAATCATTGAATTAGCTACATGAACATCATATGTATAATTGTATATGAGCTAAAATGTCACAATTCATTATTATAGAAAGGGCTCAATAAATCAGACTAGTTATAATAGTAAATTATTAACTGTGACAGCCACATTTTATCTCATTTGTTGGACTTCATAGTGAATGATCACGCCTCTTGTGGTCTGTGGAGTGTGGACAGTTGCTTGCGCCACCTTCATTCATATCTCTGGGTCCCACAGATGAAAATTGGGATACCCATTTACAAAATTGTGTTGGGTCTTCTATTTGAATTATCATTAAAATATCATCACATATATCCAAAATATTCATATTTTTTATAGTCGGGCATCATTTACAGAGTGTGGACTGTGGAGTGGAAGTATAAAATTAACGTGACAAAAATGAAATAAACTAAATGAATGATGAAACATGAATAGAGGATATGATAGGCACAAAATCGAAAACAAAAATGATGCTAATACACTCTCTACGTCCCCCAAAACTATGCTCAGATGGCTAAAACAAAATTTACAGAAAGATAGATTAAATACGTCTATGAACACAATTTTTTACCTTCATCGTTCAACAATCACTTAATTACTCAAGTTATTATTATATTTTTCTCACAATCAATTATACTATTCATACATAGATTTAATCTCCATTTCCGTAAAATATGTTTCAACCCTTAGAGGGTACTTTTGGGGGATTTAATCTCCAAAACCAGTTGGTTCTCTAAAACTTACCTGCTTTGCACGTGACATGCCAATTTTAGAGCAACTGCAGTTGATTTAGCAACCAAAAAAGAACCTGCAATTATATTATTTCTGGCAAACTTTCACTACAAAATAAATTATGTTCAATAAACTTGAAATGCAGTTCTGAGATACACAGCAACCTTATATACTATTACAACAGAGACACTGTCCAACAAATAAATTAAATCCGCAAGGATATATACTATCTTCTTCCCCAAAAACGCTCGATTATCAAACATCACAAATGAATCATAACGAATATGTGTATCTTAACAACCTTAATAAATATCTACTATACGACATATAATAATGAGCACTCACGTATGATTGAACTCAAATGCAGAGGGCAAAAAGGTATTTACATAAGATAATGGTGTACCAATAGTTAAAGATACTGCAGGGGACGTCTTTTGCTATTGCTCGTCATCAGTTTCTTGCTTCCTTAACAGAGTGGTGTCAGTTTGGGCGATGCTGCTCTCGTATCCACTACTATCAACTGGTTCAGTTACGCGTTTCTCAACTATTGGTTGTGATCGTCCATGTTCCTTTCCAGCCCTACGATCCTGTAATTAATCGAAGAAACATATACAGCTGCTTTAAGAACCAAAATGCACGTATTTTAGCATCTTATTACACATGGTTTATTTCATGCTGCACCTGACAAAGATAAACTCCAAAAACACAAACGTAGACGTGGATAAGGCACCTAGTATAAATGTAATAAATCAATTTTTTATTTATTTTTTATTTTTTATAATCAGAGCAACTACATACTGACATGATCACACTTAACAGGTTTCAACCTAAATGTAGTGACCACAACTCTTAAGAGGGCATTTCGTTCAAAATTCGTCAAACCATTCGACTGCTCCTCAACCAACAATTTTTTAATCCCTTTTATTCCAAGATTATCACAAAATATTAACAATGGCATCATTCTCATTGTAATTCATTATTCAATGATTCTCAATATCATACCCATTGAACAATTTGAATCAAGTGCCCCCCAATGCGAATATAAAGAAAAGTTTTGAAAGAGCTTCCAAGTCAAAATAGATTTGCAGCATATGTAATGCTTATGAACGTCTAACAACCATGTTGTGCGAGCGGATAATAATTGATACCAAAGCACAAGCAATTTAATCAACTGTTGTAAAAGGATATGGAGTGTAGAACTTGAGGAAGGACTACCTAATGATGAATTGAACTTAAGAAAGTGGACTAGTTAGATGATGAAAACTTACTTCACGGAAAGGAAAATCGTCAGCCTCTAGCATGTGCACTACATGCCCCATTTTTGGCCTCTTCTGAGCATTCGGGTCAACACATCGCAAGGCTACCAAAAGGGTACGTTTCAATGATCTTGAAGAAGGCTTCTCTGGTAACTTAGGATCCAAAACTCCCTCCGAATTCCGATTGGAGACCATTGCTTTAAGCCAATCGACAAGGTTTACCTGAAAAATATTGACTCACTAAATATATACAAGTAATCGAAAAAAATATTGCAAAATGAAGTAAATTCTCTGGTAGCATATATATACCTCCCCTGGAGCACGGCTATAATCCACTGGGTTCCTCCCAGTAAGAATTTCCATTATAAGAATGCCAAAACTATACACGTCACTTCTCTCATTCAACATGCCTGTGCTGGCATATTCTGGAGCTACGTAGCTGGAAACGAGAAGCAAAAAGACAGTTATATATATCCATTTTTATCGAAATTATATATCTTTTGATGTATAGGACTTACCCAAATGTTCCCATGACTCGTGTGGTGATGTAACTCTTTTCGGAGCCTAACAGCTTCGCAAGACCAAAATCGGATACCTTTGCATTCCAATGTCTGTCCAATAAAATGTTGCTCGATTTGATGTCACGATGAACTACCTTAGGTTCAAGACATTCATGCAGATAGGTCAACCTGAGATCACCATCAAGTTTAAGTCATAAAAGGGATTGACAATGAGCTCGTATTGATAGAATGGTTTCTACGCATTTACCCCTTTGCAGTTCCGAGTATGATGTTCATTCGGATATCCCATGTAAGAGGGCTGCATGGTCCTGCATCTCCATGAATCCACTGTTCTAAGTTCCCATTGTTGACATAGTCGTACACAAGCATCCTGAAGATCGAAAAGGTGAAACTTACATATGTACTAACCTACTAATTAAGGTCAGCTTTAGAAATAACACAATCAGTTCTGCATTCTTTGCATATATTAATCCTGAATCTTAAGACAAAATTAATTACCTGTGAGTTCCTTCAGCACAATAGCCAAGCAACCTCACTAAATTCTTATGTCGTACTCGTCCAATTGCTTCAACTTCAACCTTAAATTCTCTCTCTGCTTGACCCCTGAACAAATTGAACCCTCAATCAAGAACACAAACATCATCTTCTACGGTGGTTTTTGCAATTGAAAACCCAAAATCACTTTTTGTTATCCATAAAAGCTAACTCTACAAAAAAAAAGTGATTCTGCACTATTCAATCAAGTTCCAAAACACCCCCTAAATATGCAAACTAACAAATCCAACTATTGGCTTCATTTTAAACAGAGATCCCTCTTTTTTCCTTCTCATTCCTCCATCAAAACACGTGCATAGTTGCTTACTATCCTAAACCATAATCAAAACAGCAAAATTCATCCACAGATTAAGCAGAACTCACCACAGAACTTATCAACATATCAATTGACATGTTCAACTTATGCAATTATGACCATATGACATCAAAACCACAATAAAACCTCAGAAAATTATCAAAGTTGTTGCATCAAATACCTGTTATTGAGCAAATTCTTGACAGCCACACTAGTATTATCATCAAAAACCCCTCTGTAAACAATCCCATACCCACCTTCCCCAATCACATTCTCATCAGCAAAACTATTAGTAGCTTTCTCAAGCTCTCTCAACGTATACCAATGGCCCCACCCCAAATGCGACACCTCCGGGCCCTGACCCGCCTCCCCACCGCCACGTGCCTCCCCACTCCCGTGACCCGACCCGGAGCCCGTTACCCCCTTGTACGAGACCCTGTTCTCCTTCCAGGTCTCAATTTGGATCCCCTGCCCCTCGATCGGGTCAATTTCCGGAACCGGATCCGACCCACGCGCCTGCAAATTCGGATCGGCGTCGTGCTTCCGGGTCGGGTCGATCCGGATTTCCTGAATCTCTCTGGAAACGTTGGGGATTGTGGAATTCTTGTGGGGTAATGAGAGGGGGGTTTTCTTGTTTCGCCGCGATGTGAACCAGAGGGAGATTAAGAAGAGCAGGATGACGATTGCGGCGCCGACGCAGATTCCGAGGACGACCCATAAACGCAGGCCGAAAATAGAGGTCCGTTTGGAGAGCTGGTCGTTGAGAAACGCCGGTTTTCCATCGGACATTTCTTATTAGTGTGGTTTTTTTGGATCAATTCGAATTTTGGGGCATTTGAGTTGCTGAGTCTCAGAGGGATGATTGTGAAGAAGTTACTGAGTGAGGAGCTGAGCTGGGGTTATCGAAAGCTGTAATGATTGAACTTGTACAAATAGGGAAAAGGGCCCGCTGATGTTTGCAGTTTGTTTCTTTGAAAATTTGGACTAGTTTCGTCTGTGAAATGTCAATCTATTAATAATCAATGCTCTTCTGTTACTCTACTTTAATCCTACTGGAAATTGGAATACCAGTATGGTACTACTACTACTGGATAGGTATCCACGGGTAGTGGTAGATACACTGATACACGATACACGATACACGATACACGATACACGATACACGATACACGATACACGATACACGATACACGATACACGATACACGATACATCTCTAGTATTTTTATTTTTTACTCTGTTTTTTTTTTTAAGATCTGAATATTTTTTTCTTTTGACGGATTAAAGGTCTGAAATTGACCCGAGGAAAAATATTAAATGTGAGCCTTTATGGCGTGGGATTGCGGTTACATTTACGTACGGAAAATAGAGTTTCGATTGGCAAATGAATTTTACGAACTTAGCAAGCCTAATGTAATTACAACAACAAAAAATTGAGTCTAAAGCATTAGAAGATCAAGTATTTCATGAGCTCCAAACTTGTTTATCAATATATTTTTAACCGCTTTAATATGTGCATGCTTGTTATCATAGGCTATATTTGAAAAAGAGACACACTTGAATGAGGCGGTGCATAATTTGGGTATTGACACTTTAATATTTTGAGAGGATTTGGTGTAATTTGTATTAGATTATACCCCATCTCATACATGAGACCGTCTCTTATGAATTTTATCATTGAAAGATTATATAATTATATTTACATAATTACTCTACTTAAATTAATTACCTAAATTCATAATCTAAAAGTCGACAGATTTATGTTTCTACTGATCTAACTTTTCTATTCAATTTTTACCACACGCTCTACATCTATTTTATAGGATTGTTTGTTCATTATATTCCAACTTGAGTTAAAGTCTAGATCTAATTAAATATAAATAAGTTTTCAAAAAAAAAATTAAATACAAATAAATAAACATATATATATATATATATATATATATATATATGTATCAGATAAATTTACAATGATCACAAAGCTAGAGACTCGCTAAAGACAAGCATGCATTAATCTAATTTGATTTTTTAGTACTGTTACTAAACAAATGACATAGTGAATTCAGCGAAGGATCCGGGATCTCGTAACGGGGTGGGCTCATGAGCTGCTGTATATTTAATTAAAATGAGTTATTTAATTGGGGGTGGACTGGGTAATTAAGTAGAATGAATTTTTTATTAATTTTTATTAAAACATATATATATTTAGTGTATTTGGGGCGGACTTGCACTGGGCTTAAGCGCTGTGTAACTCACTAATATGTCAACCCTGTGAATTATAAAAAATATATGCTAGAATAAAATAATTAACATATCTTCTTTAATTATATGAGAATAGGGTGCAAGATTCTTGTTCTTTTCTGTTTATATTAACAATACGTTATACGTACGTAATTGTTGATTTTGTTTAGATAGATACAAATTGTTAGTGATGATTGCTTATGATGCTTGTAGCCTGTAGGTGGTGCTTTTATTTTATGTCATTTTACTTTAAATAATTATTTAGGGTGGAGTATGCATGCGTACGTATATTGGATGTTAGTGATACAAAGCTTGTGATTTATGGTCGTTGTGCACTTGAAATATTACGATTACTTTACCTATTAAAATACAAATTTAAATACAGTAAATGATAACTTCCAATTATATGCGCATGATGTCATACAAGGTGTGAAATATGTTTAATTAAAATATTTTATTTATTAATTTGTATTTGTTTAATTCATTATACATTTTAATATATGAGTAGGATATTATTTATGGTGCGTCTTTAATTAATATTCTCTCCGTCTTAATTATATAGATTTGTTTAATTTTGTACAAAGATTAAAAAATGATATTAGAAAGTAAATTAGCTTAGTAATTTTTTTATTATAACTCTATTTATTTAATAATATATATGAAAATATTAATAAATGAATTGTGATGGAGTAAGTGTTATACTTTTATAATGTAATTAATGTATGGGATACATAAAAAAACGAATAAAAAATAATTACTTTAAATAAGAATAAGTCTACATAATTGAAATATTTATTAAAAAAAATGAACATATATAATTGAGATGGATAAAGTATTTTTGTTTTAATAATGGTTTTATTCTAAAGGTAGCAGTGAATACTACTCGTGAGAAAGAGAAAACCCGTGAATAATTCATATAAATATCTAATAAATGCAGTCAAGTCAAACACCATATATTTCTTATGTTTATAGCTATTGAGTAGTGTGAATTAAATATGTATTAATATGAGTATCTCTTAATACCAACTTCTCTATAATTATTGGAATTTGAATTAAAAATATCCAGCTTTAAATCCAACATTCCTACTTATGTACCAATATATATAAAACACGATACTAGGAGAGGTAGAAAACAAGCTATTCAGATTGATTGCATTATCACATTAATTTATTCATATCAATTATCATTGAGGCAATCTTGATAATTATAAATTAAAAAAGGAAATAGAAGAATTATTATGTATAAGCTGAAAACTAGAGGTTCAATAAATAGAAGAGAAGAAATGTTTGTTCATAGGTTTTAAGATTTGAGCATTCCACCTCATTTAATTTCACACACCATATCCATAACTCAAATAAACATCATCTCCTCCAATTTGTATCCTTCTTTTTCATTCTACTATGAAGACACACCTGGAGATGAACTGTTGCCAGAGCAACTTATATCCATTTGCAATCGAGACAACGTATCGTCCCTGCAAATATCCTACACAAACGAAATCAATCACGCGACATCTTGGATAGTATTACCGATCCTACACCACATGTAGTATCCACCACTGATTCGGATGTAAACACACGGATGCTTGTATATGTAAACGTGAAATCAATGGTGGATACTACATACCAATATAAGTAAATGTAAAATGGTGGATAGTACATAACCAATACTAATATAAGTCATGCAACTTAAGTTGATTCCACTTTTAGTCGTTTTCTTGTCTACTTTATTCATTTGAATCTTGCATGATCAAGTTTGGATGGAAAATTGCACGGCCCTTTTTTTATAGGACCACATGCAATTTTCTTGCTGATTTTTTTTATGCCAACACACGAATGCATGTAGGTAAACATGAAATCGATGGTGGATGTTACATCGTTAATACCACAATGTACGCCATGCAACTTAAATTGATTCCACTTTTAGTCATTTTATTATCTACTTTATCAATTTGAGTCTTGGTGTGTCCAGTTTCAGTACTTTTCTGTCAGGAATTCAAAGATCGGCCTGAAAATTGCACGGTCCAGAATCCAGATCACATGCAATTTTCCGGCCTATTTTTTAGTTCCGACAAGAAATGACCAAAATTGCACACTATTGATATAAAAAAAGACAAAGTGGAATCAGCCTAAGATATAAGACTATTTTTCTATTAACTCGGATATTACACCTAGGGTGTTGTCCGCCCAAAAATACCTTTGTGGAGGGCAAATGATTAGCCAGTCCATAACGGTTCTGCACTGGCGGTATGTAACTCGGGAGAATTCCGGGATGAGGAGTGTGTGACGTGGAGGGCATGAGCATCGGAAGGGTCGAGGAAGCATGGTTGGTAGCCTCGAGAGGAGTTTGCAAAAAGACATCTTGGTCCCTAGAGAATGTGTCGGTTGGTCTGTTTGGATTCAGCAACGAGTTACCTTCATCCATCTCCAGCCCGGCTGAGGGTGCTAACATCGACTGCAACGAGCCCAGTGAGTAGCCGGGGTGTAAACTCAACCTGTTTCTCATTGTCAACATCTGCAAATGCAATGCATGTACTAAGTGCAAACAAAATTGTACTTTAGAGACGAATAAGAAACGAGTTGGAAGTTTTAATCTCTGAGAAAGAGATCAAGATCTTATAATGATATCCTAGTAATATCTATGGGTTAGTGTGCAGGTGAATTTGAATACAGATGTATAAATAGAAAGAGAAAAATGTTAAGAGGTTAAACTAAAGAACACATCAGATGAACTTTCTATAAATATTGAGAGGTTAAACTAAAGAACACATCAGATGAACTTTCTATAAATATCATTGCCACAAGTAAACATATGCAAACTTCAAAGGCTATTGCAAGAAAGAAGCTTTAGATGGTTATATCAATTTTAGTCTATAAGGAGTTAACTCGGAAGGCAAAGATATAGGGCATCATCATAATATATAAATTTATTTTATACGTAATATGCATCAAAACAATCTTGATCTTCCACAGTGTAAAAAGTAGTATATTAACTAATACTTTTGAACGAAATAACTATTACAGATAAACTAATACTTATGAACAATCTAAGCAACTTCTAGCAATGCGTACAATCTGAAGGCTTTTAACTCACATACGCAATGCCACCAGAAACAGAATTCTTGAAAACAACAAACTTGTATACATTAATGGCAACAACTGGATTAATTAAGTAACCAAAAGTGAATCCAAAAACACATTTTATCATCGATTGAGCATTTTGTGTTCATATCCTACAAGCATATGTTTAAGGAGAATAGAAATCAAAACCTGAACTTGCAGTTGAAGCTGTTTCAGATATTCAATGGCTTCATCCAACATTGATGCCTTGTCGGTCTAGCATAGGAAACACCAACGTTGTTCACATTAGATCAGTTTTTCATGAAAAAAGAACAATAAAGATTGTAGAGATGTTGTTGAAACACCACCTTGTTCGAATTTGGAATTAAGTTCTGAAGTGCTTTCAGTTTCTCATTGATTCGACTTCGTCTCCTCTGTTACAGAATAGCAATTCATCAGACAAATGTGCAGCGTAAAATCTTCAGAATCAAAATTTAATCAAGCTGAGAGTAATTATACCTTTTCTGATAAGTTATGAACTTCAGCAGCTCTAGTTCTCTTCGAAGAACGCGGCTGAGGAAGATTGCCTTGCACATCACAACCTTCAGCTCCCTACATTTCATGATTTTCCCAAAATAAATTACTAATAAATGGAGATCAGTGATCACACGAGATAATAACATCCCAAAAAAAAGTCCAAATTGTGAAGATAAAATACAAACTACAATACCCAAAGAAATTACTGTGATGAATTTTTGCTGCAACATTAGAAGTACTACTAAACTTATAGTTCATTCACAAAAACAATCAAAGGGAAAAACAGTACTGCAATAAAAATCCTTTAAGAAAAAGAGTAACACTTAGTGTACATAGAAACAACTAATATTGTTCAGTGAGAACAAGTAATACTGTTCACTGAAACAGGTAATACTGTTCAGTGAAAACAGGTAATACTGTTTAGTTAAAACAGGTAATACTGTTCAGTAAAGACAGGTAATACTGTTAAAGAAAATACAATTGCCTTTTAAAAGAACAGCCAAAAGAACTTTGATTAAATTTCGGGAAAGAAAATTGATCATTTGTGTCTACCTCAAAACTTGAATCCGGATTCTTGCCTCCACTATATGGGTTCATCTCATCAGACTCTCTAGTGAAGAAGTAACTGGGATCAGAAAAATTGATGCTACTGGAAGATTCCGCCACCGCCCCTCGGGCGCTAAACAAGCCGCCGGCCGCCGCGGAAGCGGCGGCGCTCTCAGTAGTGGCGGCAGAAGACGACGAGTTCTGGAGAAGGATTTGAAGAAAAGAAGACATGTCTTCAGATTCATTGCCTCCATAGAGATCCGACATTTCAGTAACACTATAAGATCACAAAATGCTCATCAACAGAAAAAATTAAGAAAGATCTCGAAAATGAAAGATCAATTTCAAAAACCCATCTCTCCGTACGCCAAAAGAAGGGAGAAATTTCTACAACTTTTCGAAATTTTGAAATTTGTGGGGAAAGAAAAACTGTAGCTTCAGTGGGGATTTCTTGTTTCTGCTTGTAATTGGAAAATTGCAGGCTTTGAATTGTGAGAAAACAAAAGATTTTGGGTTAATAGAGGTAATTTTCTGCTAAATCTCAGAAACCCATTTTCAAGTTTTCTGCTTTTTCATATTCCGATCAAGAAAAAGGTGCTGCTATAATGGGGGTGTATCTAATTTTTCTATTTTCAGAAAAGAGGACGGTTTCTTCTCTTTCCTCTTTTGGCTGAAGATTTGGGTTTGTAAAAGAGCTTTTAATCTTTGGTCATCCTATCCCGCCTTAATTCTTCTAATCTTTGACCATTTACAAAAAGGGGCCTGAACTTTGTGTTCATTTATAAATGATCCTTCACTTCGCACTTTGGGACGAAACAACTCAAAACAAGTGTGCTCTCTGCTTTGGAGAATTTTGTTGGACAAATTTTGAAATGAAAAAGGAAATTTCATAGAGAGTTTTTCGTATTTGAAATAATAACGATAATTTAACATTATCACAGATTTGCGCTAAAAAAAAAACATTATCACAAATTTAGGTATTAATGTAAAATTATTCTAGTTGCAACCATTGGAACCATGGTTTGAATCTTCGAAATAGCTTGCATAAAGTGTAATATTTAATAAAATATTGTTTTAATCATAAATAAATAAAAATGTGGCAAAAGCTTACTGGGTATTTTGTCTGCCACATATTCAGTAGTTTTGAAGTTGAATATTCGGGTTACATAGAAAATGTCATTTATTTTCAGATTTGTATTTCTAGTGATTTATTATACTTCCAACAAAAGATCTTAAAAAATCTTATGAACAGTTGACTTTTATATGAGTTTTTGCGAGCGAGTTTTGTATTATTAATTGAAATGATAAAATGACTTTTAAGGAGGGGTATGATAGATACCCCTCATCTATCATACCCCTCCTTAAAAGTCATTTTATCATTTCAATTACTAATAAAAAACTCGCTCGCAAAAACATATGTAAAAGTCAACTGTGTATAAGATTAATGGACGGAGGGAGTATTTTTTTTTTATTATTATTTTGTTGTAATTTTCGATAGTATTGGATAAAATGATCATCTTTTATTTAAAAAATAAATAAAATAATAAATAGATATTACCTCCGTCCCAAGATAACGTGCACGCTAATTTTATTATCGAGTTTTTGCGAGCGAGTTGTTTATTAGTATTTGAAATGATAAAGTGACTTTTAAGGAGGGATATGATAGATTTACCTCTCTTCTATTATATGCATCTTTAAAAAATATTTTATTATTTTAAATATTAATAAAAAACTCGCTCGCTAAAACACATAAAAACAGCAAACGTGCACGTTATTATGGGACGGTGGGAATATGAGTTAGTGTAATAGTGTCCTATGAGCATAAATTTCTATGAACTCTTTTTTATAGTGTTACTATAACCCATACACGCAATGTCACTATTTAAAAAATATTTAATTTTTAAATAATGACATTCTACAAACCTTAACTTTTGTACAAACCCTAACCTTAAAATTATGTATGCACACAGAAACAGTAATACACTATGTACATACCAGTGAATAGTTAGAGCATTTTCACAAGTAAATTTTAACACTTTCCAAAAATAAGTAAATTTATACACCGAATTTCCATATGAGAAAAAAAATGAATGTATGCAAACATGATAAAGTATAGGTTGAATAAGTTTTACGCTGAAACTAGTTAAGAAGTATGATTTATATTATTAAAAAGTGTGACTTTTTTATTATAAAGGATATGTTTTTTTACTATAAAGAATATTACTCATAAAAGTGAAGGGTGTGAACTTATATTATTGCAGAGGGTATTGTAGTGATAACTGAATGGTGTAATTTATATTATTAAAGAGTGTGATATATATTACTAAAGAATACATCTATATCAATTCTGCAAACATATATCCAGATTATTATATTCTCCTTTGCAGCCTTCTTTTCAATTAATGTTTCTTCATGTGTTTCAAAGTAATCATCCCACATCATAGTACTAAGCAATACATGATTAAATACTAAAATGTTTTCCTAAAAAAAAAAAAGAGAAATATAACAAAATAATCAATTTTATGGAGCAGTTGCAACTGTTATTACAAATACTAGTATATCACCCGTGCGATGCATGATTTGTTAGTATAAAATGGACATGATATGAAATGTGTTTATTTTTGTGTTAAATAAATTATAAAAAAAAATTTACTTATAATAATAATAAGAATATTTTTTTATTGTTTTTTTCCTCATTTCGATGCAACACACGATTTATGAACATATTTTACTTTTGCAATCAGGCATAGGAAATGGGTGATGCTGCAACTGTTTAAAAAATTTACATTGTTAAATAATGCAATTTTGAGGGGTTTTTTTTCTTACAATTTTGAATTATTCCTTCTAAAATACTTTGATTGTCATCTATTATCGTCTTCTCAATTCCCATTGTATATCAAATTTTTTAAATTGTCTCCTCCAGTTACTCTGAACATGATAACATATAACTATCCATAATTGAAATTGACATCCTTAAAAAAGTCCAAGGTTTTTAATAAGTGTCTATAATATTTATTAATGGTCACACCATAAGATATCATTAGTCAAAATTGTCTTTCAAAGATGTTAAAGAGAGTCTTCTACCTGATGAAGTCAGTGTCATTCCCGAAATCAACATTCTTTGTCCTAAGTTAGTCTCGAGTAGTATTTTCTTTTAAAAATGTGGGTACCGAGCTTCATCACAACCAACTCAGTATCGTTTTACAATCCAATATCTAATGTCAATTGTACATGCAACTACTTCATTGTAATTGGACTCAATGATGGACATACATATCCTATGTTGGGATCACGTGGCCCCATAATATTTTTTTATATAAGCATATGTTATATATATTATAATTATTAGGAGTAATACTTATATTATATGGTGACTTAAATGAGTTTTTAACAATGTTATAATTAGTTAATCATGCAAATATTTATTTAAAAAAAATAGATCTGTTATATATATGCAATATCACTATTTAAAAAATAAAATATTTTTAAGATAGTGATAGTGTATATGCATAATCGTGATTCGTGACACTAAAAAAATAGAATTCAAGTGAACTCGGGTTCACAGGAAAATCTAATTTTTATATTATTTATTTTTGTGCCCTCGTCATGAAAGTTTTTCGGATCCTTCCATGATTGAACTAATCAATTTAAATATTATATCATGTAAAAGAATCATACAAATAAGTAAATAAATCGAGTTTTATCACAACCAACCTAGTGTCATTTTACAATTAAACTAATAACGTCAACTAATAATTTAATTAAAAATTATTCAACAATTTAATTCTAATATCAATAGCTCATGCAACAAACTTATGGTGATTGGACTAATCAATTTAAATCCAATATCATGTAATATTATCATACAAATAAGCATATAAATTATACATTTTCATATATATATATAATACTTCTCATCTTTTTTAGATTGCTCAAAATTCAAAAAGTCCATCTTTTATCACATACTCAAAATAGCAATAAAATAACTATACAGTTCATGCTACCCCTTACAAACATCAATAAATTACATCACATGTCACTAATAGTTACATACAAAAGTAGCTTATTTTTTATTTTATTTACTAAAATTGACAAAATACCCTTATTAAAAAACTATTTTATTACCTTCAAATATTAATAAAGAATTTCCTTATTAAAACCCGTGTCAAAATCAAGTGATCAATCTAAAAAAAAGATGGAATGAGTAACAGATTTAAAAAAAAAGTATATTCATATCAACTGCAAAATATAACATTTTATATTATTAATCATTAATGCCACTTTTAAAACTTTATGATAAATTTGTAACAATTTTTTTGTTGATTTTTTTTTTGTATAATATTTTGCTATTATATATACATAAATAGATCTAGTTCAAAAATTTAAAAATAATATTAATAATTTAGAAAATATGTGTGGTAGATATGAAGAATTAAACCTTGTACCTCTTGCATACAAAAAAGATAAACAATATTTGTTATACCATATGAGCTACATCAAATTTATAAAAATGTTTAAAATTTTATTAGAAAATTATAATAATTTTTTGGCCCAATATTTTGTTATTAGATTTGTATAGATTTAATACTATTAATAATAATTTAAATTAAATTATAGTCCGACTATTTTATCCCTTTGTAACTGAAAATAAGACTTTTTTTTTTTTTTTTTTTTTGACGGAATAACTGAAAATAAGACTTACGAGGCCAAAATTTGGTTACACCGTTGATTGCACACCTTATCCAACTGGATTCCACCTTACCCTAAACAGATTACTATAGTATTTTCAAAGGCACCATTCCCTATGTCATTCCAACTTGCGTGTACGAAATATTGATATAAATTTATTTAATCAATTTATTACCCTACCACTATGTGAGATATTGTTTTTTGTACAATATAAAATAACGTTTCTTAATATTATACTCCATATTATTTTTTGGAAATATAACGGTGGTAATTATTATAGTACATGATACTCCTTCTATCCTATTTTTAACTGCATTCTCCCTCTTTTGGGCGTCTGTCTCATTTTTAATGAACATTTCTTTAAATATAAATATCAACTTTATCATTTTATCACATAAAATACTAATAAATAACTATTTTTACCCTCAACTATTCATCACTTTTGTTGTGTTCGATATAATAAATCAGGATTAATCGAACATCAAAGAGCGACACGTGTAATGTTTTTAATTATTATGAAGTTAAAATTCGCCAATAAAATTGTTTCCAAACCCTACCGAACAAACGAAACCCGGTCAAGATGTTCGAACTCAAATCTTGAAAAACCGACATCTTTATTTTAAAGTCCTTTAACAAAAAGATTAATTCGACGATAAAAGAAGCGTCCCCAGGGCAGCGTTTATACAAAGATCAATCTAGAAGATGAAGTTTAAACGTGGCAATTTTAACGGAGTTCTTGCATGGTCCAAAGAATCCAAAGACATGCTTTACCAATCCAAATTTATACGATAAATGGAAGTAAAAAAAAGAAAAAAAGGGTTGGTTGATAAGAAATAATCCCAGAAAGAAAACAAAAAATTAGGTGAGGAATAAAAAAAAATTAGAGTGTTCATCCACATATATGAAAAAAAACTCATTCGATAACTCGCAAGATCGATTCATCTTCATAAGATGTATCGAAGAATCATGCGATGTAAAATCAAGATTACATCATCCGGCTTGGTAAGTAGTCTTTTATCGATTTAACCGGGTCAACAAATCCATCTTATTTCTTGTTTATTTTACATGATATGTTTTTGTTTATGCAGTCGTAATTAAATTAGCCACATAATATTCATCAATCTTTCGCGACAATTTGGGTTAGAAGGAGGGTTTTCATACACTAACCCTTAGTTACCGAGGCGGAAAAAAGAAATATAATGCCTCAATCTAGAACACCCAAACGGAGAGGTCGGAACAAATTCAATTATATGAAAAAAAGAATGGTTGTCGGCCTCATAAAGATCAAAGTAAGTGAAACTATTAATCTTGAGGATATTTTAAAAAATAATCACTTTTTTCGAAAGAGAGGGCGAAAAAGAATCATGGGTTTTTTGGAAGAGCAACACTACATACACCCGGCAAAGAAGCAAGCTAAAAAGAAAATCCCATGGATTGGTAAAAAAAATGATATGTCGGGATGACGAAACGACCCAAGTGGTCTAGACCATTGAACTCCAAAGTTTTGATCCGGAAAGAGACATCCGGATGAGGTGCCCGCGATTCAGATCTTCAAAAGCATTTTCTCGAACAAATATATCGGCGGGAACAAAGATGTCTATCCATCACCGATTTATCAAGGACAAACTTGGAGAGGGGATCGCCCCATGGAGCATGGAGATCCTCATGATGGGAAACTTGACCCCCAATCTAAAATGAAATTTGCGTAAATGCAAAAAAGCCATGGAATTTTCGATCCGCCGAACTAAGAGCTACCCTCGAACGAAAGACCTTGTTCGCCATTATCTCCAGGCGATCATGGCGGCCAAGTCCAAGAGAAAATCGCAAATACCACCAATTCTATTTTTGAAGCCGGATCCTCATGTCCATCTCAAAAATTTTCGGACTTTTATGATCGCGTTAAGATGACGCAAAGGCCGATCATTCCCCATGACTTTGGGAGATCGAGCACATAGGTGGTTTACCACTTTACCCGCAAAGATCCATCACATCTTTTCGCATAACTGGGGACGGCAATTTTTGTCCCATTTTCGTCAAGTAAGCGCCGCCTGCTACCGAAACAAAGGTTGGATTTTTTCCCAATTAAAAAGGTGAGTCCGATCGGTCATACATAGAAAGATTTGATAAATGTTTATATGATAGTTGAAGAGGATGCTAAGATCCTGCGGTGGTCGGAGGTCCGACTTTAAATCTGGACATGTGGAAGGCCATGCATCAAGATTGGCGAACTCATACTCGAGTTTAGAGAGCGGAAAGCTAAAATTATAGCCATGCAAGATTTGCTCGACAATCACAATTGAGACGAGAGCCTACCGCTAGAAAAGAAAAAAAAACAATGAACGGTCACAGATCCTCAACCTCCTTCAAACCTTTTGAACAAAAGAGTCAAGCAAATGCCCCACGGTCTTTTGGGTTTAAAGAAAAAACTATCTTTAATCAAATCAAAGATCGGGACATGTTGGATTGCCAAGAAGAATTGTAATGGATAAGCGTCGATTAACGCCCAAATATTGTAATTATCACGAGTACATCGGCACAATATCTGTAAAATTGCCGCGATTTATCGCCAACTTTGGAAGCTATAAAAGAAAATCGTCTTTCCCGGTTCTTAAAAAAAAGGATTCGCGAATGTAAAAGGATAGGAAAAGCGGAAGGCCGAACAAACATTTGACAATGATGAAGAATTACGCAAAGAGAAGAAAACGCCCAAAAAGGGCCTCCTACTATTGGAAGAGGTCGAGAAAGTCAAGAAATCCAAATGATTCGGATTCCGAATATGGACCCGCCAGGTGGATGTTACCAGCGCCAACGTTATCTAACAGACGTAAAAAAGATGGGAGATGCGTGCAGAACATCCATCGTAAAACAAGTAACACAACATCCATCATAAAGGTTCCCATCATCACACACCAAATCATTTTCTCGGAGGACGATCTCGACGGGATTATAACTCCCCATAACGACTTCTCTTAACCCAGTGCTCGTCTCCTGGATTGAAGGTGACATCTCTTAGTTGATCTTGGGGCTTATGCAAACATTTTGTTCGTTAATACCCTTCGGATGGAAAAACAAGTTGGGGATTTGAGAGGTTATATTGAACCATGTAATCATACTATAATGGGTTTGGGGAGTCAAGGCCCCTATGGTATGATTAGGTTGAGAGTCGAAGCTAGAGTCAACTTTGAATTAGGACATTAGAGCGAACTAGAATGTTAGATTTTGTAATCGTCGATGCTCATCCAATTTATAACGGGTTTCTAGGTCGCTTGGATTTATTCAGAATTCAAAGCGGCTGCATTCACGATTATTCTTATTGTGTTAAATTTCGGCACAAGATGGAAGATATGGGGAAGTGTAAAAGGAGATCAAATGGAAGGTTCGAGATTGTTTGTCATGTGTGTTTAAAACAAAATATGGTTAACATGATGGAACAAACGGGAGAGATTGGTGAGAGTTGAGCCGCCGAGTAAAAAAACACCGTCTAAATGTCCCGAGCGAACACGAGTTTACGAAAGCATAACCATTCGAGCAAATAAATAAGGCGTGAACATAAACCGGAAAGACAACTAATTCCCCGATCTCCTAGAACAAATGAATATTGATCACCGAGCGAGCAAAACGGACTAGAGCCTTGATAGGTTTTGAACCCGTGGAGGTTGATGATGAGCCCCGAGGATCCATTCAAGACCCCGGTGGAAGCAAAAAAAAAGCGACTTTGAGCAATTGGAACCAATCAAGTCGACCCAACGGAAAGTTAGAAAGAATTACCGAACAATCGAGCGAAATAATTACTTACCTTCAAACAAATTTAGATGTGTTTGCCATGGTGTGGGACATGGTTGGAATAGATCCGAGCATGCCCGCCACTCCCTCAACCTTGATCCAATACAAGCTCGGTTGTCGTAAACGTAGAAAATTTAAAGGACAGATGAATAGTGAAATCAAAAAGCGCTTTCGATAACAAACCGATCCAGAGGTAAAATGCCCAATGCGAACCACATACTCGTTCGCAAGTCAAATGGATCTTGGAGATTGTGTTCGATTTGAATAAGGCATGTCCAAAAGATAATTTTCCGATGCCCCACATTGATTATTTGGTCGATAATACAAATGGGCCATGAACTCATGAAATTTATGGATCGTTATTTGGTTATCACCAAATACCAATGCATCCGGACGATCAAAAGAATACTGGATTTCGCAGTGAAAAGAACATATCTTGTTGCAACGCATGCCATTCGGATTAAAGAATGCGAGCAACGTATCAACGTTTGGTGAACAAAATGTTCGGACGAACACATCGGTAGAACAATCGAGGTATATATTGATGATATTGTGGTTAAGAGCGAACATAAGGAAGACCACATCACCCACCTCGCACAAACGATTGATATATTGAGGAAGTATAATATGAAGTTAAAAATTGGAAAAGAAATGTTTTGGGATTCATTCGTGGAAATTCCTCGGACACATGGTTAGTCGGCGGGGATTGATGCAAACCCATCAAAGATTCAAGCAATGCTTTCGTTATTTTGAATAAATGTGAAAGAGGTCCAAAAGTTAACCGACGACGATTAGCTTAGTGAGCGGTTTTATATCACGAAATGGGGACAAATGTAAACCTTTCTTTGATGCATTAAAGAAGGGAAATTTGTTGGACCGAGCATTGAATCGTTTGAATCATAAAAGAATACCTTGCGGATATTTGACTTCGTCTAGCTTTATCCTGCGCGAACAACTCTATTTATATCCATTGATCCAACACGCGATCAGTCTTTGTGCTTTATCTGGCAGAGAAGACAACGATTTACCCATTTATTATGTTAGCCAAGTGCTAAAAGAAGCCGAGCTAGATCCTCCGTTGGAAAAATTAACAGACGTCCGAATGAGTGTGCGAAAATTGCGACCATATTTTTCGACCACTCGGTTGAGGTATTGACTACGTTTCCATTGCGCTGAAGTCCTCACCGAGATGACTTGGGCGGATTGCTCAAATGGGCGGTGGAAAGATTACTTTTGCTCCATAACAAGAAGTTATGGCGATTTCATGGTTGAGTTGACATATCCATTTAAATTGTCGATCAACCATGGCACATGTATGTTGATGGATCATCAACAAGTTCAAGAGCCGAGCAGCGTAGTTCTCATCAACCCAACTAGGCAAACGTTTATAACAAAACCCATTCGATTTGATTTTCGGTACAAATAAAAATTTGAATATGAAGCTTTGATCATTTGGACTACAAAATGGCAATGACAATGGGAATTCAAAGGTCGATGATCTATAGCGATTCTCGGTAATCGTTTATCAAATGTGAAGATATGAGAGGCGGAGGCGAACAAATGGCACAATATCAACAACTAGCAAAAGAGTTGCTCGAGCATTTTGACCAAGTTTTCATTGAACAATTAACGATTAGGTAATTGTCCCGAAATTTTGGCACGCCGGCAAGCGGAAGGAGTGACGAACACAACGAGACATTGTGATCGTCACGTTTTATACGCAGTTCGGGAGATTGCGATCGCCCACGGATAATGTTTAACAAAACTTGGATGACTCAATAATGAGTTATTTACAAAAGGGACTTCTCCGCGAAAATAAAGCACAAGTTACTCGCCTCCAGATTTATCCGCTTTCGATATACTATTATAGGAAAGCATTTGTACAAAAAAAGCTTCTCTCTTCCACTTTTGAAGTGTATTACTCACGAAGAGGACATGTATACGCAACAAATCCATGATGGAATATGAGAAATCATCGGTGGGAAAATGGCACATAAAATAATCAGTAAGGTTATTATTGGCCAACCCTTAGAAAGGATTGCTTGCATATGCTTTCGTGCATGTTATCGATTGCGGTACATGCTCCACTCATTCATAGCCCTTTCAATTCAAGAGTTAGTATCGGTTTATAGTCCACGGCCATTTGCTAAATGGGGGATCGATTTAATCGGCCCATTTCCTCCGCACATCGGGAGTTAGATGTTTGATTATTATACTAAATTACGAGGCAATTGTTAAAATCACCGAACAAAGGATGTGGAACTTTGTTTGGAAAAACATCATCTGTCGATTTGGGCTTCCCCAATCATTGGTCACGGATAACGGCAAACAATTCGATGGAAGTGAATTTAGACAAAATTGTGCTTTCATTTGGGGATTAAAAGCACTACTCAACTCAGTATTATCCCCGATCAAATGGTCAAGTCGAAGTTAATAAAATTATCAAGCATACCCTCAAATTTAGACTTGATAATTCGAGGGAGGATGGGCGTAAGAATTGCACGAAATATTGTGGGCTTACCGAACAACTTTCGAACATCAATCTGAGAGACCCCTTTGCTTTGCTTTAGCAGCAAGGGTATTATACTTGAGAATCAAAGTTCCAAGTCATCGAACAATGACTTTGGAGAGCATATTAATGACATTACGAATTGGAACACATTGGAAGAAAAAAGAAGGACGGAGGTGATTTCAAAAATGCTAAGAAAAGTTTTTATAATTCCAAAGTCCGAATGCGCAGGTTTAAAGAATGGTTTAAAGGCGATCGATGGGGGTACCTAAAGTGGTGTTTTTTGGGAAGGTCCATTGAGAGTCACGTAAGCGTTTATCAAACGGGGCATATGACTTGGAGGACTGAATGGAGTCCCATTGTCTTTTTCGTGGAACGTCAAAAAGTATAGTCTAAATAGAACAAAGTTGAAAATTAAAGCGCGAGCATATGAAACACAATCACCAATCGAAGTGAGTAGGACGATCTTAAAAAAAGAATATATTATTTTCGATGCATATCTTCAAGGAAAAAAGCCGACAACACTACACTGACCATGGGGAGCTACGTGTCGAACGATGTCAATAGAAATACGATGTGAACAAGTTGACAAGTGGTGAATGGTGAGTTAATTCTTTGAGCCAGCCAAAAAAAAACAAATGAACAAATGTCAAAAGGAGAGCAAAAATAAAGAGAGCTAGACCGAGTTATCTATGCCAAAGACTTTACTATAAATAGGGGCATACTTAAAAAAAAAAAAAAAAGGGAAAAAAGATGAGGAAGAAAAAAAAAAAATCTTTGGATCCTGTAGGAAGAAAAGTATGCCCCAACGTAGAAGAATCCAACTCTCGATTCAAGATCATGGTATGAGAGCTTTTACCTCACATTCATTCTCAAGGTTGAAGCTCGTTTCAAGATGCTCGGAAGAGTCATGGTTGCCACTCCACGTTATTTAATAAGCAATGAGTCCCCATGCATCCCCAAAATCTCCTTCGAAGGGAGGATGTCTTAGTGTCCACCCCAAAATAAGATCTCTTGTTCTTCGGGCAGATGGGGGGACAGAATGGTGCGGTTATGTGGATGACATCCAAGATACTTGATAGACAACCCGATGTGCCACATCCTTGTCAACATCAATTATGGACAAGGTAAGGCGATTCGTGTCTACTCAAGACAGATTTAAATTCAAAAAACCGGTGCGATAACAATAGTTTATGTAATAGATAGTTTTTTGGTTATGAGCGATGTAATAGAATACAAAGTGTTGCAAAAGAAAAAGAAAGATATTTTCTTTTGTTCTTAAAGAGATTCTAGTTCATTTATTTGAGGGAAACAACAAAGATGAATTTTCGATTCCCGCAAAGAAAAAAAGAAGTAATGGGGACGCAGCGAATAAAATACTTACAGATACCAGAAGACGACCGGGTGATTAAAAATACGTGGTCATGACTAAATAAGACGGCCCGAGTAACGAAGTGATCGCACCTAAATAAGACGATCAAGACCAAGAAAGGGGGTTCATAAAGTAACCCATGGACCTAAATAAGACGATCAACCGATTGAACGTCAATAAGACAATCAAAACCGAAAGAAGTCGTGGCATGCAGGCAAAAACCTAATGTTTGAATTCATTCGGAAGAAAAGAGGCAAAAAACGGAAAACAATAAAAGCGAACGCAAAGCAAACAAAGAAAATATCGTGCAACACAAGTATCAACATTCATCCTCAACAAAACGGGTTAGAGGAAACAATTCAATATGAAATTCATTTGTTCAATTGACAAAATATTGGGACAAAAGAAGAAGTATCAACAAGAAACAAACTAAAGATATATTGTTCGAATTAAAAAGTGAAGAAGACAAAATTACACAAGTCTTGTAAAAAAAAAAAGACATCAAGGCATAAAAAGTCAAAACTAGGGGTAGATGGAAGAGAAATGTCGAACACATTATGTTGGGGTCCCCCCAATGATTCGGGATGTCCGGCATCGGATGCTCTTTCACGGAGGCGATTTTGCTCGATTCACGGAGGTTCTTGCTCAAATCTGGATGGATTGATCCCAGATCCAAGATGAAGATTTTGATCGGCAACCTCGGTATAATAATGTCCGAGTTCTCCTCTTCATGGAATTGGATCGTCAATTTTGATCCCTTCGGGAAGAAACGGAAAAGTCTTAAACCATTCAAATCGACATTGGGAGGTTGCGATCCGGAGGGTTATCAACGCAATCTTTCCGAAAGTCGGATATGAGGGCAATTTGTTCATTGTTGTTGAGTGTGGCGACGGATCGAATCAAAGATCGGCAAAAGCGCCAAATATCTGAGAAGTTAGACATGGAGTCAATGTGTGTTTCGTCATGCGGCTTAGAGTTTTCAAGGCCTAAACGAGTGTTAGTCTCTTCAAAGAACGATGAAATTTGTTGGCCAAGTTCGTCCCTCTCACTTTCCATTTTTTCAAAACCGGCCGGAGTTTGGAAATTTTCAAAGATTCATTTCTTCTTGAGCCCTTCGTATATTGATCACCTCTCCGCGAAAGGTGCCTCTCTTGTGTGACGAGCATCCTCTTGAGCAGCATTCTCACTGAAATTGGCGGGAATAGAGGATTCATTTTATCAGTTTGAAGCGATGAAATCCGATATCACTTTGGTTTTCAAAGCCCAAATAGTTGGCTTGGATGTTATGACTGAGCATAATGGATGATGTAGGGGTGGGATAAATGAACTCCCAGAATCGAGAGTCCACGCCGAGCGAAGTCGACAAGCTTTTTTGAATACGCCCGAACTGCGAATTTCGGCGAGCAAAAGTAATTCTTTAGGTCGGGCATTAAGGCGACAACTGCTCAACCTACGATTATATACATTTTGACTAAGTGATAAATATCGATTTTCTACAGCTGAGCAAAGCGTGCAAATGGCCGGATCCATCCCCTTGACTTATCTTGGAGATCGTGGTTGAGTCTATTGGAGTCCAAGATCGAATGGAGGAGGAGAAGATGTGCCAACTTCCATTTCGACTAATATTTTGCTGACAATAATACTTTGTTTGAGTTTGCTCGGTTGGCCCTATTCGTCGGCCCTTGTTTCGCTCGGGCCTGTTCACGAACCCTTGGTCTTTTTCGATTGGTGGAGTTTGTTGCACCCATGCTCCGATGTAACAATCGTTGATTCTATCGGACATCACTTGAAATCCCTCTACCGATTAGATCATGTTGAAAAGTTCCCCGTGGCCTTTTTTCGAGCCATCACGACGCGATAGTATTGGAAAAAACTGGTGACAAACAAAAAGACAAAGACTAGTACAAAAACAAAAGATTATCTTTAGGAAGGATCCAAAGAACAAGATGGTGTGGAGGCACGAACAAACCACTTTTCTTTCTCTGTTCGGGCAATATTCAAGGTAATCACGGATCTTTACGAGCGAGTTTCTAGATCGATCGATTTCTTTGAAATAGCCGTCGTTTGTCTCCTTATCCGTCGCGGCTTGAATCCACGAAATAAAAAGTGAGTTAAAATCGGTTCAAATTGAAGAATGAAAGTTACAAAATCACTTGCCGATTTGCAGAAGTCGATTGGGGATGTCCAAAAAGCATTTGGCTCGCTTCAGAGGCCGGGCTTTTCCAATCGCCCCTACGAACGAAATTTCTCTTTCCAAATATCGATTTTGTTAAGACATCCTCGATAATTTTGCACTTGGCGTTAGCTTGCATAAACAACCACCCATACTTTCGCGCCGCCGGACGAGTCAAGTGCACTAAAACAGCAAGTTTCTTAGAAGGATAATACCTTGGTTTCATTTTTGCCGAACAACGTCAAAAAACTCATGACCATATGCCATCCATTCGGTTTGAGTTGTGTAATGAGATATTCCATTCCACGAGCAAGCGGGTAATTGCGGATGGAGAGGAAATCGAAGACCGGCCTCATGGTATCAAATTCACGGCAACACAACCCTCGGGGGTTGGTTTATCGTTCATCGGGGAAGGGTGCCCGGAAAAAAAAAAGACATCCTTAGGGGTTTCATAAATTCTATGCGGTGGCGAGCATATCTACATCAATTATGCTTTCGCCATTTTGCTCGGCCGGGTACTCGTTCTCTACACTAATCCTATGAGGTAAAAAGGCAAGCCAAAATTATAACGAGCATTATACGCTTATATGTTGGACTGTGAGGAACACCAACAAGTATACCAATTTGGAGTTTTGCCCACCATCTACACCTATGTTCGATTCGACTAAATTTGCGATTCTTTAAATTTAATAAATTATTTCTATCTACATCAATATTATCCGTAACCCCAGACCTAATTTGAATATGGGGAAGAGTTATAATCGTAATCGTCGACTAATCATTACGGGACAAACCCCTAATATCGGTCGGAAGAAAGAACGGTAAAAGGTTGTCGAAATTGCCAATCGGAATCCTGAACCGAGGCATTTGCCTATGTATTTACATTATTACGGGGATTCTACTAATCGAAGGGGAACTATAATCGGATTGAACCGAAAATAGGCCATGATTATAAATAGAAGAAGGCGGCGATTACTGAATGAATTCTTCTTCACGAACAATGAATCTTCGCAGGAAACTTTCGAACGGAAGACGATAAAGAGTAGAGGAGAAAGGAAAAATTTTTAAAGTGGAGAAATAAGATTTAATTAGACAGGAGGGTACTAATTCGAAGTTTAATGAATTCAAGCGACGCCAAACATGGCCCAATCAGTTTTAATAAGGCCCTTGATGGGGGTATTGTTGTGTTCGATATAATAAATCAAGATTAATCGAACATCAAAAAAGCGACACGTGTAATGTTTGAATATAATAATCATGTCTGGGCGAAGTTATTTTTGTTCGCCAACCGATCGTAATTGCTTTCGCCACCCTACCAATTCAAGTCAAGATGTTCGAACTCAAATCTTGAAAAACCGACATCTTAAAAGCTTAACGAAAGTCCAACCGAACAAAAGATTAATTCCGACGATAAAAAATTTGACGTTTATACAAAGATCAATCTAGAAGATGAAGTTTAAACATTGGCAACACCAGGAGTTCTTGCATGGTCCAAAGAATCCAAAGACATGCTTTTACCAAATTTCATGCTTGACAAAAAGTACGATAAATGGAAGTAAAAAAGAGGAAAAAAAGGGTTGGTTGATAAGAAATAATCCCAGAGAAATAGCCTACAAAAAATTCCCTGAGAGGTGAGGAATAGAAAAATTAGAGTGTTCATCCACATATATGAAAAACCCTGAAACTCATTCGATAACTCAGATCGATTCATCTTCATAAGATGTATCAAGAATCAGACGTGTAAGGCTCTCAAGATTACATCCGGCTTGGTATGCCCCCGAGTGAGTAGTCTTTTATTGATTTAACCGGGTCAACAAATCCATCTTATTTACTGTTTATTTTACACGTATATGTTTTGTTTGCGAGTCGTAATTAAATTAGCCACATAATACTCATCAACGAAAACGACTCGCGACAACTTTATTACATAAAATATTAATAAACAACTCTTTATACCCCAACACTTTATCATTTTATTATTTTAAAAAAAAAATTGAGCATACAGTAACATAGCGGTTAAGAATGGGACGGAGTGAGTATTATATAACAGTATGATATAATATAACAGATTATTCGATCTATTAATTTGTTGTCAGATTCACAGATGTATTGGATAAAATTATTCACATATAGAAAAAACAGCCCTATAACTATAGTCAATATGTGAAATAAATCATAATCATTTCACGAATTCTTTTTTTGTTCTTTTCCACTAATTCAAACTTATTTTTCGTTTTTGATACCTAAATTTTGATTTTCTCACAAAGAAGTGTTGGGTTACTGTTGGAGGAACAATAAAAACAACATTTTTTTACGGTGATTTTACGGAGGACATTTATATGAAGCAACCAAAAAGATATTTGTCGAGGGGAACATTGAGCTTGTTACAAGAAATTTGATGGATTTATGCACTAAATTGAGTTCAATAGATGTGAGGCTGAACATTATTGCTATTTCGAGAGGTAAGATAATGACTATATCATTTTGCTATTATATGTTAATGACATGTTAATAGCACGCTCTAGTCCTCGAGAGATGAGCAAGTTGAAGAAGTAGTTGTCTGATCAGTTTGTTATTGAAGGGTCTTGGAGAGGCCAAATAAATCTTGGGTACGTATGCGCATTGATCGCGATAATGTGGCAGAAAAATTGTATCATTCATGGACTGAATATATCAAAAAAAGTCTTGAAAAGGTTATGTATAGAAGATGTGAAGTCAGTTCGTGTCCTGTTGAGAAACCAGTTCAAGCTATCCAACAAGGATTCACCTAATAGTGAAGAGGAGCGAGTCCACATGCAAAAACTCCATATTATTCAGCAAATTAGAGTTTGAATGTGTTATGGTGTGTACAAGAGCAAACATTGCACATGCGGTGAGAGTAGTTAGTCAGTTTATGGGTAATCCGAGTAAGCAGCATTGGAAGACAGTAAAGTGGATCCTCAAGTACTTTATATGTACTACAGAGAGAGTCATATGTTTTAAAGGTAAAAGTGTTGAATTGGCAGGGTATGTTGATGCAAACTTGGCATTTAGTGATATAGACAAAGGAGGAGTACAATCAATTATGTGTTTTCTTGGGTTTCTAAGTTGCAGAAGATCGTAGCATAGTCCAGTGCAGAAACAAAGTATGTAACCGTGATTGAGGTTATTAAAGAGAAGGTATGGTTGCAGAATCTCTTTTGTGAATTGGGTAAGAAGTAGAAGAGTAATATTCTCTACAGTGATAGTCATAGTGTTATTCACTTAACAAAGAATGAAGCACATTGAGTTGAGGTATCATTACATTTGTTACCTCGTGGAGAATAAGATCTTGTAGCTAATGAAGGTTCGAAGAAGTGAGAATCTAGCTGATATTTTGACTAAGATTGTTATCTTGGAGAAAATGAAGTGTTGGGAGATGAATTTAATAAAGAAATTTTGATTAGATCCCAAAACCCCTGTATATGACATGTTCAGGATAATCTTGATAGTCTGAGTCAGGTTTCAGTATAGATTGTTCAGGAAGATATCTGCACCATGTATAGTCAGCAGATATTAAAATCAGGTTATATATTGAAAACCCTGAAGAAGAATTGAAGACTCAGAAGTTACTGAAGATTCAGAAGTTACTGAAGACTCTGAAGTTACTGAAGACTCTGAAGACTCAGAAGAATTGAAGACTCAGAAGTTACTGAAGACTCAGTAAGTTACTGAAGACTCAGGAAGACCTGGATGTTCAGAGGCACTAAAGAAATATTTATCTGAATACATACAAAACTGAGAAAAACGCACATTTTTAGAAGAATAGCCCAAAACGCACATTTTCTCTAACAATGTTCTGAATAGAATTTCCCCTGAGGAAGATGATTCACTCTCTCATTTTCTGTTGTTCCTTGAATTTGATGAATTACCTGAACCTAACATTTCTGATGTTGAGGATACTACTGAAGGGGGAACATCCAGGAGAAAATGGTTGGATAGTCATCCTACAAGTCAGATTGTGGGTGATCCATCAGAAGGTGTCAAAACAAGAAGGTTCCATGGAGAAAATGTTTTGTTCTGCTACTTCCTATCTGAAAAGGAACCTACTGAGATTGAAGAAGTTCTTCAAGATTCATTCTGGATTACTGCTATGCAAGAAGAGCTGAATCAGTTCACAAGAAATGAAGTTTGGGAGCTAGTGGACAGACTTAAGAGGCACAATGTGATTGGAACTAAGTGGGTGTTCAAGAATATGAGAGATGAGAACAACAACATTGTAAGAAACAAGACAAGGCTAGTTGCACAAGGTTATTCTCAAGAAGAAGGCTTGGATTATGATGAACCCTTTGCACCTGTTGCAAGACTAGAAGCCATCAGAATGTTTCTTGCATATGCTGCCCACATAAAATTCACAGTCTATCAAATGGATGTGAAAAGTGCATTTCTGAATGGTGTGCTTAAGGAAGAGGTTTATGTGGAACAATCTCCAGGATTTTGTCAGAATGACCAAGTTTACAGGCTCATGAAAGCCTTGTATGGTCTCAAACAAGCACCCAGAGCATGGTATGATACTCTCTCTCAGTTTCTTACTGACTATGATTTTATCAAAGGGACTGTTGATATAACTTTGTTCAGGATAGAAGATGGGAAGGATATCTTACTAGTTCAGATTTATGTGGATGACATCATATTTGGATCTCCAAATCATCAGTTGTGTGAAAAGTTTTATACTCTGATGAAAGGAAAGTTTGAGATGTCTATGATGGAGGAGATGAATTTCTTTCTTGGATTTCAGGTGAAACAAACTAAGGAAGGAATCTTCATCAATCAAGTAAAATACACCAGAGATCTGATTACTAAGTATGGTGTACAGAATTGCAATGCAGTTAGAATTCCCATGAATACTAACTACAAGATGGATCCTGATCCTGAAGGCAAATCAGTAAATCACACTGATTATAGAGGGATCATTGGATCATTGCTATATCTCACTGCAAGTAGGCCTGATATAACATTTGCTGTTGGGATATGTGCAAGATACCAAGCTAATCCTAAGGCTAGTCACATGGAGGCTGCCAAAAATATTCTGAAATATCTTAAAGGCACTGTGAATAGAGGATTATGGTATCCAGCTGATGATAACCTTGAATTAACTGGTTATTCAGATGCTGATTATGGATGATGTAGAATTGACAGGAAGTCTACCACAGGAACTTGTCAATTTCTTGGAAGTAAACTGATATCATGGTTTTCAAATAAACAGACCTCAATAGCAACCAGTACTACTGAAGCTGAATACATGGCTGCAGAAAGCTGTTGTGCACAGATTCTTTGGCTCAGACAACAATTGAGGGATTATAAGATTATAGCCAATGAAGTACCTATATTTTGTGACAATAATAGTGCAATTGCTATTACACAAAATCTGGTATTGCACACCAGATGTAAGCATGTTGATATCAGACATCACTTCATCAGAGATCATGTTGAAAAGAAGGATATCAGAATGGAGAAAATTCATACTGATAAACAAAGAGCTGATATCTTGACAAAATTTTTGGCTGAATCAAGATTTCAGGAACTATCAGTTGAATTAGGTATGTTGGATCCAGGTGAATAAGGCAAATCTGAAAGATTGAAGGTTTTCAGATGCATGAAGTTTTTCAGGTGTCTACTGAAAAACTCAGGATAAAACTGAAAGTCCTAAACACTGAGTCTTGGGAAACTCAGTAATCCTGAAGTTCAGTACTCGATTTTATATTGACTTTTTATCAAGGTCAAAACTCAGTAAGACTGACAGTTAAAATTAGTCTGAAGAAGTATTGACTCATGCACCACATTTATTGGCAAACTGAATCTCAGAAATCATTGGTAATAAATGATAAAACACCTGAATAAATAATTGGGTGGGACGTTTGAAATTCTAGAGGAAAGTCAATGGTCTGCAGGAACAGTAATTAAATGCATTATTCATTAATCACCAATAAGAATAAATTGGCGGCTAAGTGCTTGCAAAATCGTCCTTTCAATTACCCGTTTTTAGCCGGTTTTAATCTTGACCGTCAAATCCTTCATCTACGCGATTTTCCATAAATCAAGGTCTTATATCCATTACAAAGAATCCATTCAAGCCATTATTTCAAAAACCTTCATCTTCACGATACTCTGCTTTCAAACTACGATTACCCAAAGTTCTTCACTTTCCAAAAACCCTTCACAGAAATCTCAAAAAGATGACTCTCACAATCTTCGATAAACTTGATATCTCTAACAAACCATGCTACGAGAATGTTGTTTCTCTAGATGGCACAACCAATGCAGCACACGAAGAGGAGGCGCTGCACATGATCCGGCTGGTAAAACTTACATGTCTGGTTGCGAATCGCCCAGAGGCAGAATATCCAAGAGAGGTAATCGAATTTGTGGCGAATATGCAACTAGATGATGATAATTTCATTGATTCTAGTGTTACCGTCTCGCATTTGGAACATGGTACAAAGTATGTAGATTTTGTTAGAGAGCTCTATATCATTCCGAATAATTTAAATGTTGTCTATGAGTTGAATGATAGAGGGGAGAATCCTACTGTGTACATGATGGGAAGAGAGCAAGAATACTTGGATAGGATTGTGGAAGCCCCTGTTAAGCTTGAGGCCACATTAAATAAGAAGTATTTGAAACCCAAGTACCGAGTACTTCTTGACATTGTGAGCAGATGCCTCATGAGTGGGACAGGAAGCCTCGAGCAGATTAGTAAGCGTAAGCTGAGATTAATGGCTGCTATTGAAGACTCTCCTTCTAAAGATTTCAATTGGTTACAATATCTGATAAAGATAATCAGTGATCAAGCTGACTATGTAGAAAAAGAAAATGATGGAAGTATTGTGATCAAGAAAGGGATCCTACACGGCACCAAGATTGCCTACATCTTGGAAACTTGCAGAGAAGAGGAGGATATCTTTGCAAAATCAAATGCTTATCCTACAGCCAAAATCATGTTCAGATTGACAAAGAAGGGAATGAAAAGCAAAAGGGAGAAGCCTGCTGAGTCTCAGGAGGAGACAACAGAAGAAGAAGTTGAGGAGGATACTGCAGAGGTTGAGCAAGTCAGGGAAACCAGACAAACCTCTCAGAAATCCACTTAGGAAGCTGATGAAGAAGCTACGCAAGCCAGGGGGAAAGCCCTGATGAAAATCAAAAGGGGGAAAGGTGAAAAACTGAAGAAGAAAACATTGGCCCCTCAGAAGAGAAAAAGACTTCAAACTATTGCGGAAAATGAGGCCAATGAATCTGAAGAAACTCAACCTGAAGATCAGCAAGGGTTGAAATCTCGACTTCAGGTTCTTGCTCAGGTGGTGAAAAATGTACAGGAACAAGAAACTGAGGAGCATGTTTTCTCTGAGGTACTCGAAACCTCTCTGAGTTCAGACAAAATTTCTCAGGAAATTTTCAAGGGACCTCAGATCACTACTGAAGCAAGGCCAACTCAGACTTCAGATCAATCTGAACCTCAGGAATTACTGAATTTGGATGCACTCCTAAATGAACCTTTTCTCGATCCATCAGCATTACAAATCATATAATCTGAGCCGATCGTTCCCGAAAAGCCCAAAAATTGAAGAAGGAGGAGAGGCAGAAGAGATCGAATTCATGGAGCAAGGGGGAACGGTTCATCTTGGACCGATACCCTGAGCTGAATGCTTATCCTGACCTTCAGGATATGTTCTTCGTGCTCGTGCGACGAGTTTATATCCCGAATCGACACTTTTAAATCTTTGAACATCGCCGCTCGAGAAGAAGAAGAGTGGTGGAGGCCGAGATACCGCTTCGACCGATTTCTCGTGCCGTGAAAACAAAGCCGAGAATGAAAGTGGGTGATTTTGATGAATTGGTAAAATGTAAACTAAATGAAAAGGAAAGCTATCAAGACGATGATCCAGTTCTCATGATCAAGCAAAGATAGGGATTAGGGAGGTAACGCAGAAAAGCAATCTGAGGGGGAGAAGGAACCTCTGAATGATGCTGAGAAAGAAAATGATACTGAAAGTCATATGGAGAAGGACATCGATGTTCAAGACAGATCGATATCACACAACCTCGACCGAAGTTAAGATTCTTCAGTACCTTGAAGCATCAAGTATACATTATGCCAAAGTTTCCAAGTTCCTATCTTTAAACTGTTGTTTATGATATGCAGATCGAGGCTCGTTTGGGAGCAACCAATTCGAGTTGGAGACCAGTTGTTTATTCCGAGATTGATTTCAATCCAACTCGATGAATTAAAGGTGGTGCCAATGGTGGAGAAAGTAAATCAAATGGAAAAACCTCGCAAGTCAATCTCAAAAATTTGGAAAGTCTCAGGCTCATCATCCGACATCTTTGAAACTACAAACAACTCTTACAGAGATAAGATGATTTGTTTTGGAAGGAAAGATTGATGTGATAAAAATTGAGCTCAATGCGTAGATGGAGCAAAGGTATCAAACCGAATCGCTTTATCTTGAGACCAAGGTGGTTGAGAAGAATGAGCAATTGATCAAATCGGGTTGTTGAGGAAATGAGCACTCGCTTTCATGACCAAGACGACAGTGCATGATGCACAAAAGCCCGCCGACTCGGTTTTGTTCCACTCTCGGATGAATTCTCCATGGCCAAGAACTACATGATGAATTTGGAAGACGAAAGCATGATCAATTTATTTGGAGAGGTGCGGAGCTTAAAAAGAGCAATATTATATGGATGCCAGCGATTATCTCAACTTCTCCCAAGGTATGATGCCAAAAAGGGAAAGGCCAAGTTCGAAAGGACAACCGATAAGTTGTTGGCTCAGACCTTGGAGAAGAAAAAGAAAGAAGGTTCGAGGCTAAGAAGATCTTGATGCTCCGAGGAAGTGGAGGCTCTTGAGAAACCAAGTTCAAAGAAGTTGAAGAAACCGCCACACTTAGACATCGAGAACAAAAAATTTCAGAGATTATTGAAGAGAAGATGGTTGAAAGAAGGAGAATTGAAACGAGCAATGCTGGTGAAACTCAGGACAGGCCAGAAAAGAGAAAAGTTGTAGCTTTCGTTGAACCTGAAAAGAAGAAAAGAGCTAAGGTAGCAAAGCCTACACAGAGGAAGCTGATTATGGAGTTTGAAGAATCAGAAGAAGAAGCTGAAAAAGAAGAATCTGAACCTCAAAAGGAAACCTTCGACACAAAGAAAACTCTAAGAGCCCTGCAGATTGAGAAAGAGAAAAGGACTGCTGCTTCGGTCTCAGGTGCTCCACTGACCAAGAAGAAGAAGGAGGAGGAACTGAAAAGAATGGGAGGTTTCAAGAAGTTCATTGGAAAAAGGAGGGGTACTGAAAAAGCTCAAAAATGGCCGCATATTGACAAGTGGATACCTCTACATATCAATGATGCATGGGAGGAGATCAAGAGAACTTTCTGGTTCTATTATGAGATTATGAGGGAATGGAGGGGGAGATACTCGGATAAAAATGAAGCATTCGTTGAGTATCTACTGACTTTTTATACTGAGTATCTGCAGAAGTGGATCAACCTTGCAGATGAAGGCAATACTCAGATTGTAGCTCCAGGACCTTACATGTACCCGGCTCCTAGATTTGAGAATGGCTATATAAATGAAGCAACAATCTCTCAGGAAATTGCCCAGTATGCTATTCAGCTAGGCTTAACAGGAAATAACCCAGAAATCATCAAGGCAAGAGATGACCTGAAAAAGAGGTATTTTGGGATGTTCAACTTGGAAGTACCAGAGGATGAGGTAGAAGAAGACTGACAACTATGTACTTCTGATTGTTTTTTGATTTTCATTGTACTTTGTAACTCTTCTCCTACATCAATGAATAGTTTATCTTTTATGCTCAAAGATAATATCTCATTATCTTCTTACATGTCTTTAATTATTTGATATGCCAGTTTGGTTGGAATTGTTGGGAGAATTACCATTTTTTTGTAATAGATAACTGAAACCTGAGTATAGGTTAGGTTTTCTTAAATGTAACAAGATGGTTTTGGCATCATCAAAAATGGGGAAATTGTTGGGAGATGAATTTAATAAAGAAATTTTGATTAGATCCCAAAACCCCTGAGTATGACATGTTCAGGATAATCTTGATAGTCTGAGTCAGGTTTTAGTATAGATTGTTCAGAAAGATATCTGCGCCATGTATAGTCAGCAGATATTAAAATCAGGTTAGATATTGAAAACCCTGAGAAGAATTGAAGACTCAGAAGTTATTGAAGACTCTGAAGATTCAGAAGTTACTGAATGCTCTGAAGACTCAGAAGTTACTGAAGACTCTGAAGAACTGAAGACTCAGAAGAATTGAAGACTCAGAAGTTACCGAAGACTCAGTAAGTTACTGAAGACTCGGGAAGACCTGAATGTTCAGAGGCACTGAAGAAATATTTATCTGAATACATACAAAACTGAGGAAAACGCACATTTATAGAAGAATAGATATTGCCCAAAACATTCAAGTGCAGACAAAAGGAACTAAGTCTAAGTGTTGTTTAAGGTTGTCTCATTCAGAGAGATTGACCTAAAAAGAGCCGTTTTGTTTGTCTACATTCACTGAAGACAAGAACCAATCAGAGGAAGACAACACTGTACTTTACTGACACTGAAAGCGACAGGATCCTGAATTTTGTCAGTAGTACTATGTTCCAGGCTGCAGAAATTGGTGATTGGCTACATGACTGCATATTGCCTAAAACATGTAAAGGAGTGTTCAAACCCTAAAAATAGTCGTTCATCAATAACCAGAAGAGGAAATTCTTGATGTTATCTCTTCCAACGGATAGTTTTTTTTTTTAAGAGTGACCTTGGAGAAGTTGCCTATAAATACCAGTGACCTTCACCATTGAGAGGTTACGTGAAATTTCAAGCAACTCAAAAGCTCATTCGTATTCTTGCAAATTGAAGCACTCGAAAACCCTAGAATTTCTCAAGTGTTTCACATTGAAGAGAGCTCATTCACTAAGCCTAGATTGATAGAAATATCCAAAGCTTAGTAGAGATTTCTAGCATTTGCATTTTGTTCTTATTGTAAAGGATATCTCACCCTAGTTGGAAACCAACCCAAACCCAAACCCTTTGATAAGGTAGTTTGAGTGTGTGTTTTGTTGGTGAGTTGGAGTTGTAAAGAGTGAGTAAGCTGCATGTTAGTCAGCCATAAAACTCTAGAGGGGAAGTTAGTAAGCTACTTGTGGTAGTCTGAAAACTTGTGTGTATTGAGTTAGTAAGCTGCAGTGAGTCAGCCAGACAACTCAAAGTAGAAAAGTGAGTAAGCTACAGTGAGTTAGCCTGAAAGCTTTAGGAAGTGGTTAAGGAATTTCTCTGAAGATCAGAGAGAGTGGACGTAGGAGCTTGAGTCTCTGAACCACTATAATTGTTGTGTTGTTTGCTTTCTGTACTGCATTATATATGTTGCATGTTTTTCACTGAAAGCATATTTCACTGATACTCAGTTGGAATCAATCCACTGAATGTGCATTAACTGATTCACAACCTTAATCACAGTTTTATTAAAGGAAAGAGAAGTTCAGCAAAGCTAAAACGAGTATAAACTTAGGGCCAACCATTCCGCACACTTGAGTAGCTAGAACAGATAGTTACCAAACTGAACTAACTCTACTGAGTGTTCAGTAAGATAATTATCTGATCCAAGCTCCTCAGGATCTCTGATAAATTCAGGATCAGTTGGGCTAATCTGAAGCTTCTGAAAGCTGCTCAGGATCATTGTCTCAGTAGACTTTGACTCAGGGCGATTTGTGCTTCTCAGGGCAAAAATATCAGGATAACCTGACCCATCTGACCTCAACGAAGAAAAAATTTTAAAAATCACTGAACACGTGTATTCCCCCCCCATACATGTGTAAGACTCGTTTTGCACCGGGACCAACATGAAGTTATGCATGACTTCAACTTATCTTAAAAATGAGATGAAGGCTTGACTTTACTACTAGTACAGTTATCAATAAGATGAAAGAGATATGCACGTTACATTTGAAACCAGTCTCCACGTGGGAGATTGTTCGTGGTTATGGAGTTTAAACTACTGCTTTATGATCTTTAAAACAATATTCGAGTTGAATGGGTCTTTAGGGCTACAACCAAGTTTTGGGTATAAATACCCCTCTGATTTATTGTATTTGTTATCACCGAAAATATTAGTAAATTTTATGGCTTAGTAGTGCTCCAGACGTAGTCAAATCCATGACGATCAAGATCAACAAGTCCATATTATTTATTTTCGTTTCTATCAATTTCTCCATAATTATAATTAAATTCCTAACAAGTAATGTCTTCATATTCAGTATATACTATGTCAAATATAATAGAGAAAAAAAGTTTTTTTGTCTCATAACTTATATATTACCCAATTTTCGTCCAAAAAAATTTAGTTGTTCAATTTTTGGTCCTATAACTAGATCGATTGTCCAAATTTTGTTCAATTTTTACCGAAAAATCGCAAACAATGTCGTTTTCAGTCACACGTAAGTCACGTGTTGGTAAAATTTATTCATTTCTAAATTTATAGATTTTAAATTTTAATTGTGATTTAATTCATTAAGATATTTACACATGTTTATTTAATTGAATAAAAAACTTAAAAGAACATAAAGAAAAGGATAGTCCATGTCCACGTCAGTGAGGGGATTTGAAACTCCCAAATTTACTTACACCTAATTTGCATGTGATCGTAACGATGTTGTTCGTGATTTCTCAATGAAAATTGAACCAAAATTTAACAATCAATTTATTTATGCAACAAAAGTGAACGATTAATTTTTTTGGGGACAAAAAATAGACATTGAATAAGTTATGGGACCCAAATTTTTTTTTCCTTCAATATAGGGGTTTTATCAATTCAGTGCCTGAAAGATGGTAAATCTATCAATTTAAGGCCTGAAAGATTTTCCTATCGATTCAAGACCTAGAAGATAGAAAACTATCAATCCAGGGTCTGAAAGATAAAAACTATCAATTCGAGACTTACACATTTTAAGGTCATGTATGTCACTAAACCCTAAACCCTGAACCGTAAACCCTAAACCCTAAACAATGAACCATTAACCCTGAACCATGAACCCTAAAACCATGAAACCTAAACCCTAAAAATAAAAAAAATAAGGACATGAAATATAAATGTCAAACATAGCCTTAAAATGTGTGAGTCTCAAATTGATAGTTTCTATCTTTCAGGCTCTGAATTGATAGTTTTCTATCATCCAGGCCTTGAATCGATAAAAAAAATCTTTCAAACCTTAAATTGATAGATTTACCATCTTTCAGACCCTAAATTGATATTTTTCCTAGAGGATAACCTACCTAACCTTATTACTGATATTTTCCTCTCCAATATCAAAGACAATTTTTCGAAATCGATATCAAAGAGGATAAATTTGAAATATACAAACATAAATTGTTGTGTTTTAAATTAAAAAGTCTATACCTTAAGAATATGTTTATGTAATTATTATTCTTCTTCAATGTAGCCTGCCCTATAATATTAGGGGCTGGACTAAAAAAATTAGCCAGTTAGGTCAACATCATATAGGGCCGTTAATTAAGAATTACTTCTCCTTCACAAATATATAGTCCCAAATATATAAGTTTGTTTGACTTTTCACACAGATTAATAAATTATATTGAAAAAGTAAATTATACAAGCAAAATTTCTAATATATCCCTATTTAATAATTGTCATAGTTTCCAACATAATTAATGTATAAGGTTATATCAATAAATTAATTAGAAAAAAGTTACTTTTAATAGAAACAAACATATATATTTGAATCATTCATAAAAGGAAAATAAGTCTTATATAATTGAGACGGAGGAAGTATGATTTGCCACTGTAGCACAATATGGAAATGAATCGACAGACTTATAACATGCAATAAAGTTAGATAAAAACTTATATAGACATGGTTCATGCTTTTAATTCATTATATTTGATCCTACTTAAGGTATAATTCGGGTCAAGTTTAATGATTTAAAAAAATATGTTAAAAATGAGTAAAATAAATTAAATAATCTAAGTTCATAGCATAAACTCGATTCACGAAAGACTAGCTAAAAAATGTATCGTAAAACTGTACAAGTTGCACTTTAAAAGAAAAATTGTATAACTTGCAGATTAATAAAAAAGTCATTATACATGTCGCAAATTAATATTAACTCTGAAATGCTCCAAAAAGACGGATTCACATATGAATATTTATTACGACTTTAAGCCATAATAAGCACGAAACATCCGTTACATTGCATAAATTCATTGAACTGTCCCCTCAATACAAGATTCATTGAACCACTCAAAACAAATATTGACAAAATAATAGGATGAATTTTCAGACAAATCAAACAATATTCAATCCCACCCAACAGCAGCACAAGCCAAACAATAGAAATATCTCCCAATAAGGAATTGCAGCACACCACCAAACAATATAAACAAATGTAGTCCAAATAAAATCTAAATGTCAAATGTAGCATACAACAATCGAACAAAAAAAAAAAAGTTGAATTTTCACGAATCTAGTTACCATTATTGTCTAAAAATGTAGTTCATAAAGGTTCTAATTTCACTTTAATAATCATTTTCAAGCGCGATAAATTAAGAAACGGAGAAGATGCCAAGCTTCGTTTGAAAATGGCTATCATCTCAAGCGGATAGACCTGTCGTTTTACAAATGGGGCACAGATTCTTGTGCGTGAGCCACTGCTTAATACAATCCGCATGGAAATCATGTCCACACTCTAGCGATCCAAGATCTTCCCCCACATTATATTCCTCCTACATAAAAAGAACACAGCAAAAGTAGGGTACATAAACACGAAAGGAATTTGAAAAGGTCGGTTTTGCAAGATATTCTGAGTTGACGAAAATGCCCTTACTCGACATATACTGCAAGGCTCCTCTGTCTCAATGGGATCGTTTGTTTTGTTCCCCATGAATTTCTTTTGCTTCAAACGGCCGGCTATGGTTTCTTCATCCAACCCAGTGGACACATTCCCGATGCGCTCCTCCAGGGCTAACAACTCCTGTAAAAAAATAAAAAATAATAATATATATTAGGCAAATACTTTTATGCACCAGTTGCACCATGTAACTCAAGTGCATTTATTGAAATGGTATTAGTTTTTTTACTGAAAGGTATTTAATTGGTCAGTATTAATTTTTTGACCGAACAGTATTAGTTGTGCACCAATTGCACGGTGCAACTAGTGCACCCAAGTGTTACTCTTAAATATTAAACATGGAACTGTGTATTATAAATGTTAAAAAAAATAAAAAATTCTACCTCATAAGACATGTTATCAACATCCAACCGCATTTCCCGATGTCTATCATGAACGTCAGCCATCCCAAAAAGGACTGAGTGATCAAGGGTCATCATATCCTACAAGAGATAGACAATTAATTTGGAAAAAATTGTGCCCTATATATATTATAAGGTAAGAAATTAGCTTCAAATGCTGAAAGTGAGAAAAGATAAGGTGTAATGTAATTCCCTTTATTTCTCTACGCATTGTTCCATTCAACTCAAAAAAAAAAGGAATTCTTGTTCCTTAGACTCGTTTATATAGAGTTCCGTTTCAAAAAAGAATTAAAGTGCCAAGAAACGAGTTAACCAACACATCGTATAGCAAAATGACGAGTAAAGCTGGTGGATCATGTTGGAGGTTTAAAAGAAGGTAATTAGTTAATAGAAACTTTATATCCTGTTTCCTCCTACCAAAGGATAAAATAACGTTATGCAGACACATTCGCATAGGAAACTCACAAATTTGGGGTGTCATTAATGCATGTAATTTATGACTGAATGGTAATAAAAAGAAATGAAACTAGGAAAAAAACAAAAAAAACAAACCTCAATTCTCAGGCCCTCCCCTCTTCGCATGAGATCCAACACGTGGCGAATCTGCTAAAACAATACGTAACATTATGGTTTCTGAAATAGAAAGGTCAGAAAAGCCATTTATTTATCTAGATATCATGTTGCAAAACCAGAACAAACCAAAATCAAAGGACAAATAAGCATTTAAAGCTATAGAAACGTCGAGTGAAAGAAAGAAATCATCTGCATACACGTATTACTTTATTCCTAAAAGAACCTTTGATGGTCTAACCTAATGTACTTCCACCAATTACGATTTAGTCCCTTTAATGCAACTCTACGACAAATTTATCTCCTTGTCGTATCATTTTTTAAGAAGAAACTCACCTTCCATTTATATTTTGGTATCTTAACTTTATATAGTCATTCTGAGTTCTTACCTACCAATAGTTTTTCAGCTCATACTCGATCTTTTTCTTATCCCTCTAGCCAAAATCCCGTTCAAGTTTTAAACATATCATTTTTCGTTTAAAGAAGTAACATGCTTGGACTTTATCATCGTGAAATCAAGAATTTCCAGAAAGAAATATTGAAGTCAATCTCATTTAAAATTAAAAAAACATGTCATTATTTACAAGGAAAGTGTTCAAACAACTAATTAGCTAATAACTCCAATTCGTTAATAGAAACACCAATTCCTAGTGCATAACTGAAAAAACACTTGACAATCAACATTGGCAGTTTAAACAGTGGCGAAAGAAATACAGATGGATTATAACAAGGGTGGCTTTTTCATAAAATGGCGCTAAGCTGAACCAAAATCCTTATCCAAAAACGGGAACCATTTTAACACGTGATTGGAACACGTAAATCACACTGAGATACATGCAAAAGAGACCGACAATTTAAGTACCCAGTATTCCAATTAGCATAACGTCCAAACCTTTCAACCATGTGTTCCATGGATTTATTATAAGGTAATTAAAATTACAAAACCAAGTACACAGAACATTCCAAAAAAAGTACACACAGCCACCAAGAAAACTTACTACTCCCTCCATTCAAATTTAACCGTTGTTTTTTGGTGTCACATGGATTAAGAAAGTCATTTAACACGTATAGTTATTTGTATAAAATAAGTAATATACCCCTTTACAGGTCACAAGTGAATCATTTCTGGTCATTTATCTAACCTAATATAGCAAAAGTTAGATAGAGCACAGTTGGAATGTCTCTTGAAAATCCAAAAGCCACAGACATTTTTTAACATTTTTTTTCTCTAAAACGGCACTACATTGGAAGGGAAGGAGTATATAATTAAAAATACCGAGCAAATCGTCACCAAGAAAACTTAGTATACGTAATCAACATGAAGCACTTAGATGTAAATAATGTAAACTTGATCTGCTTAAATTCATGTTACAACTAATAAAATATATTAAGTACTCCCTCTGTCCCAAACTTGTTTTCCTGTTTACCATCATACCTCTTGTGAGCGATTTTTGTATTAGTAAATGAAATAATTAGCTGACATGGTAAGAAGGGGTATGACAGATGAGCCTCTTATCTATCATAACCTTCATTTAAAATTAATTTATCATTTCAATTACTAATACAAAAATCGCTCACAAAAACATGTGCAAACAGTAAACAGGAAAACGAGTCTGGGACGGAGGGAGTATCAGTGAAGATAAACCTTTATGCAAACTCAGTCCAAGAATTACCAGCATGATAATACAGAATAGCTTCCCAAATAAATCAAGCTAAAAAAAACAAAAGAATTCGATATACCTCGGACATTATACTGCCTCGTCCTTCACCAGCAGCAGCCAAAGACCTCAACGAGTGTGGTAATCCAAACGAGCCATCAAGATGTCTATCCAAAAGTGATGATCTTGAGCTAAGCAAACGATGACCATGACTCTCAGATCCCGTCTCCTGAGACAGAGCAGGAGAACCCGATCGTATAGCAAGATTACCATTGTGCCCTCCAGCCTCACCAGCTGCAGAGGACGACAACAAAGATCTTCGTACCATTTCTGATAATCTTCTAGGGTATTGATGATAACTTCGGTGGGCCCAACTGGATCCAGAAGAATTGGCCCCAGTACTGGGGCCTGCCCGAGAACTGGATGCCACATTACCCAAAATAGAATTATTTCCTTCATGCAAGTTCCAATTCGTACCATTCTGAGACGAAGATCCCGTCTCAGGAACAAACATAGGATGTTCTGAAATGCTTCTGGGAATACTTCTAGAAGGTTCTCCAAAAATGGCAGCATTCCTCTCTTCAGAAACAGATGAGCGGCTACTTCTTGTGCTAGATGATCCACTCCACCTAGAATGATAATGTCTACGCACAGATGGAGCGTGCAAAACCGGATGCTCGTTTTCCACAGGAGGATCGGGATTCAAATCCAAATGATTATGAGTTAACCTTGAAGAGTATCGGTTAACATTTCCAGCATCGGTTGAAAATGGATTTTCAGGGATAGGATCCTGCTGATACAAGCCATTAATGCTGCGTAAACGGAAGTTTCTTCCGGAAGTTTCTGAGGAAGTCAATGAGAACGGAGTTGGAGGAGCGTGGGCTCCAACACCGAGACGAAGCCTTGCATTTGCTTGCTCCGAACCATTGTTAATGCTGATCTCGCCCCTTTGCTCGGGCATATTAGTTTCGGTTTGAGAAGCTGGGATAGTATGCCATTGATGATTTCTTTCCTCATTCTGATAACAATGTGAAGAACTCCCAGCTCCCGACAATTGCCCTTCGAGTGTTTTTCTCTTGCACGACATTCTCCGACCATCCAGCCTGTCTTCTCTCTCATGGAACATAGAGAGAGAAGATCGCATTTGATCATTAAACGGTCCAATCGGTAAGTACGAGCTGGGGCATTCAACAAGCTGGCATTCATCATCGTCGTCTTCTTCTTCTTCTTCATCAACAAATCCCGAAAGCACATTAAGATCCTGAGGAAGGGCAGTGGTGGAATTTCGCAAAACTAAAGATACATTTGTAGTCTGGTTCACATTACGAGTTTCATCATCATCAGAATCCAATGGAACAACATTAGATTGCTCGTATGGCCGCTCAATATTAGCTTGAGGGCAAAAACTCCACGAATGTTCTTTCTTCCTTTCGTTTTGATCGTCTTGATGCTGTGATGAGTTGGCACTCGTTGCGTTCGCTGATATTCGGTAATCTGGAAGACGATTTTGTACATTAGTCTGCGTATCACTCCACGACATTTTGGGCTCTAAGCCTGAGTCACATGGCCCTTGCATTAGGCCTAGAGTTTAATTTATATAAATACTTAACAACACAATGTATGTGGCCTTCAGCAAATCTGCAAGAAATAATTTCAACAGTTAATTATAGAGATTTGATACACCATAAGTTTATCAATGTATCAAGAATGAATATCCTAGAAATGCTACATTAGGCAACGATCATTCTTTATAGGAAAATAAGAACAGTAACTGATGCTAGAGAAACTTCTTTTTATAAAGCTGAACGAAATTTGCTGAGATTGAAGAAGTTACAAATGAATTTAGTCATAACTCATAAATCAGCTACATAAACATTAAGCCATTTTTTAGAGAATCATTAGAGTAAAACAGAACACATTCGTTAGTCCTAAACCTAATTGTTTTTTTTTTTATCGAAGAAAAGTGGAGGAAATTCATAAATCACCCACAAAATGGAAAACCCAAAAGCCCAATCAAAAGAAAGGCAAAACATGATAGCTGGTAATCTCCAAAATGGAAAATTGGAGAAAAAACAAAGGATCAAAACATGAAATCAAGCATCAAGACATAAACAAGGAAAGAATATGAGAAACATGACCAGCCAAAAAGCGGCAGATACACCGATAGATTTACAGCCCAGACCTGAAATTGAAAAATAAAAACACACATTAAATTAAAAATAAAATCACCAAACCTCTGAAGAACAAACAACCTTTCTTTCTTGCACAAAACGAACAAAAATAAAAAAACTCCTCCACCCCACCTCTGCTTTTCTTCCTCACAGAATCAAAAAATGACAAAAGCACAGATTATAAAAAAAAATATAAAAATCTAGAGACAGAAAATAGAGGGATGATGAGAGAGAGAGAAACGGAATAGAAACAAAATTGGTGAGTGGTGCGGATGCAAAAATTAAGAGGAAGGTGGGGGTGATTAATGAGGGCAGTAATCTTTAATTTACTCTCAAAACCACCCCACCTGTAAAACCACAAACCCACATTCATTATTCATATTTCATACCTCGTGAAAAGGACAAGAGGTTTTCAAGAACACAGCAATAAAGAAAAGAAAAAAGACTCAATTTTGTCATTAACCCATGATAGAAAAGGCAAAGCAAGAGGGATTCCTCCCAGTAGTTTCCACTAATTTTTAAATTTTTAATTTTTTTCTAAAAATGAAATGCTCGAAAAATGGGGTCATGTTGCGAGGTGGCTCACCAAAATGTCTCCTTTTGTTGTCAGATGCGCCTGTTTTTCAACTCTTGCTCCAAGAACGCGCCGAATGCAAAGGAAAAATCTTTAACATAAATCAATGAAAATTGAAAACCTTTTTTTTCTTTTTTGGTATTTTTGCAATGTGGCTTACAAAATCTTTCACGCCGTCCACCTGTCCTTTGTTCATGTATGAAACGTTGCATTCATGTGTTTTTATATTATTTTAGTATTTTTTACACATGACTACTATTAATTATCATCCCCTGTTTAGGGAGTGTTTGGCCACCGGTGGGACATTTCTTATTCTTTCTATTCTTGATTGGAAAATTTCTATTATGGTATAGTATATATTTTGTGATTTCATTCATCCCTTGGGGTTATGTAATTTGTGGCATGTGAAGTTATGAAATTGAATGAGTAGATTTTTTGGTGCTTGTTACTACTTATAATATCAAGACATTTTTAAAATTGAACCTTGTGTATTAAATGTAATTTTAAAAATAATTTTTTACCTAGATAATTTTTAACGATTTTTACTTCTTCTTTTTTTGTCCTCACGTATTACGTGTTTTCTTGTTTTTTGCCCGAGCAGTGGACAGTGATAAAAGTTCTGAATCATCACATTTTTTCTCTGTTATACTTCTGATCTTTTCAGAGACTATTTTTTATATTTTATTGTAAATTTATGTTGTTTTCAAAATACTTTGGAGGCGTATTTTATTATTTCTATAGAGTAGGATGTGTTATTAAAAATTTGGAGATAGTTGACTAATAAAGAGCATGACGAGGTGGTTTTGGAAAAGAAGATAGACAGTGCGGAGGGTTGAGATTTCTTTGGTGTGGGGGGGGGGGTTTTTTTTTTTTTTAAAATTCCAGTTGGCGATAGATACATAGATTATTTTCCATAAACAATCGTGGAACTTTAGGAAGTCTCTTTTAGTACTATAGCGTTTAGATCAATTTAAACGGTCATAATCGATCCCAATCACGATGGTTCCTTTTTTAGGTTTAGATACATGGACTTCCAATACTGACATAAATGAATAGGGGTGGATGGTACGGCATACCGAAAATTTTCTCGTCATACCGTTATACCGAATCGAAATTTTCGATACCGAAAAATGTCATACCGTTGTTAAGATCAGAAAATTAAGATACCGAAATTTCGACATATCAAATTTTTTAGATGTCAATATTACATACCGATACCGTACCGAAATTTCAATATATACCGGTATACCGAAATATTTTCGATATACCGGAAATATTTTTGGTATACCTGTATATTTTTCCGGTATACCGAAAATCGAAATATTTCGGTATCTCGGTATACCGAAATTTTCTATATTTTATACCGTTATCGTACCAAAATTTTCGGTACGGTACCATATCGTACCGAAAATTTTGATAAAATCGATATTTTTCGATACGGTAAGTGCGGTATACCGGTATTTTTGGTATTTCCTCCACCCCTATATATGAATGTGAAAGGTTTAGTTTGATGTGAGGAAATTTTCGAAAAATGGTTCATACAATGATACAAATTTCCGTTTGTGCATCTTCTTTCTTGATTTTTCTCTATCAATGGAGCACAAGAACGATGATTAAAGTTTAGAATTAACTAATATATTATTTCTGATACTTTTTTTTTAAAAGTTGCTTCATGGACTTTCATTTTTATTAATATAATGAAGAAATGTTAATTAACAATTTGAAAAGTACTAATATTGTTCAAATACAAATATTTTTCATTATCCTTCATTTTTATTTTGTGTTGGTATATATATTGTTATGACCTAGTGCGGCTCAAAATTTAAATTGAAATTGATTATGGAGTCGTGAGTAATCAATTGCTATGGCGAGTATAATAATTGCACACATCGATTATATATGTTCAGAACTTCTAATTTTTTAGAAAACACGTTATATATCATAAATGTTATCTACCAAAATAATGATGCCTAACCATTCAGAGCACGGAAATAGAGTTTTGAAATTCAAGTGAGTTAGCTCTCTTGTTACTCCATTTAAAAAAAAATAAAAATAAATTTATAGTTCATTATATTTGAATCTCACACAACATATGCATGCCAAATTGCCAACCCTATAGATTCTGATTTAACTGTCCGATTTGAACCAATAATTATATGAATGTACACTGTGTATATCTATATCTATACAAGTTCTTTATATTCATGAAAGCATGCTAGACAACATGTTGCATCAAATACTTAATATGTTGTACAGTAAACCACATGATATACGTGTGGTCCAATATGTTAAAACAATGCTAGAGTAACATGTAAATAACCTCTAAATTCGTCCAAAGCAAATTAAAGACTAACATGAAACAACGAATTATACACACATCAGTTTCCCAACCCTGTTCGGGAGGGGGATGATCTTCCCATCAAAGACCTTGCTGCCTTTGGTGTGGACTTCAGTTTCCTACCCCCAGGTGCTAAACTTTATGATCCCGAGGAGTTGCTCGGGCTGTTGAATGAAGAAACGGATGATGGCCAGGATGGCGATGGTAGGGAGGTTGTTTGTGGTGATGACGGTGGAAATGATGAAGGGAATCAGGTTGGTGTCGAGATTCCTGAGGTTGAGCAAAACACGACGACCAACCCTGTTGAGGGGACCTCGGATGCTCCGCCGAGTTGATTCCTAGGACGGTTTTTCTGCGGCAGTATGCCAAATGCCTTCGAGCACCCTTTGTAATCGCCGCCGGGGTTTCCTTTATCGGTAGTTAGGTTGCCGCCGGGGTGTGTAAGTGTTTGCCAAAGGGCGTAGGACTTATGCGCCTTGAGCGTTTATTAATGAAATCACAGTTCCTTTTCATTTCTATCTTTCTCGCTTCCTGGTTTGAATGCTTGTTTGTTTCTTTCCAATACTTTGTCGTCGGTGAATCCGTATATTTTGTCTTCCTGAGAGCCCGGGTAATAAACAATAATGATAAAATATTTGTTAATTGATAGCGACTTGATTATCGCTTTAGATGGGTATTACGCGATCGAGGTCGGCTTTTAGACTAGGTATCGACATACTAGTTTTCATGTGTTCTCGGGCTTAGCCGACTTAGATCGGGTATCGACCGAGGTCGGCTTAGAATCCGTATAGACATACTAGCCTTCGTGTGTTCTTCGCTTAGCCGACTTGGGGACGGGTATATACATACTACCTTCATGTGTTCTTGGCTTAGCCGACTTAAATCGGTATGCGAATCGTAGGTCGGCTTAGACCTGGTATCACGACATACTAGCCTTTATGTGTTCTTTAGCCAAATTTAGATCGGTGATGTATCGAGGGAGGCTTTTAGACCTGGGTATCGACATATTAGCCTTCATATTCTTGGCTTAGCCGAATTTAGACCGGGTATGCGATCGAGGTCGGCTTAGACTGGTATCTGACATTTAGCCTTATGTGTTCATGTTCATAAGTTTGATTGGAATACTTAATCGGTATCAAGAAGAAACAGATGGGTATGACATCTTAGCCTTCATGTGTTCTCGAACATGGAGCTTAATAGACTGTCGATGCCTCCAGGCTTGGCCAGACTGGTTGACATCTTACCAATTCGTGTGTTCTCTTAGCCACATGTAGGCCGGTGTTTGAAATAGGTCCTTTTAGATTGGTATGAAAACATACTAGCCTTAAAATATTCTTGGCTTACCGGCTTAGGATTGGTATGTGACCCGAGGTCGGCTTAGGATATGCATAAACATAAAGCCTTCATGTGTTCTTCGCTTACCCGACTTAGGATCGGTATGCGACCAGGATATGTGGCTATGGACTGGTATCACGACATCTTAGCCTTCATGTGTTCTCGCTTAGCCAACTTGTGATCGGTAGAACATATAGAGGATGTTAGACTTCGAATATTGAATGACATCTTAGCCTTCATGTGTTCTCGCTTAGCCCGACTTAGACCGGGTATGCAACCGAATTAGAACCAGACTAGGTATGCGACATACTAGCCTTCACATATTCTTGGCTTAGCCGACTTAGACTGGGTATGTGACCAAGGTCGGCTTAGACTGGGTATGCGACATACTAGCCTTCATGTGTTCTTGGTTTAGCCGACTTAGATTGTGTATGCGACCGAGGTCGGCTTAGACTGGGTATGCGACATACTAGCCTTCACATATTCTTGGCTTAGCCGACTTAGACTTTTTCATTTGTGGATCTATTTTTGATCGAACTCGTGAGAGGTCGGGGACCATTCCCCCAAGTTCGTAAATGTAAAAAGGTGGAGCAAGTTTGTGCTATAAGTCATAACTCATAGAGAAATATACAATCGATCTGGATTTTACAACTTATAGTTATTGATAGAACTTTTGGTGGGGTCGATTCCACGGATACATCGCGGGAATGCCCTCCAAGTCCTCGGTAGTAAGCCCCATTTGGAAGGCATTTCGAAATCTTCATGGGTCCCTCCCAAGTTGGACCGAAAACTCTTTTCTGGACGCCGGGGATCCTTTTTAAGACGAGGTCGCCGACCTTGAATCTTCAGATTTTTGCTTTAGAGTTGTAGTATTTTTCCGACTTTTGTTTGTAGTTTGCGTTTCTTAAGTTGGCTTCCAATCTTTTTTCTTCGAGGAGGTCGAGGCTGAGAGATATGGCTTGATCATTGTCCTCTGGATCGTCTGCGATGTTCGATGGCCGACCCACGACCTCGGTTGGTATGATCGCCTCCGTCCGAAAAGCCATAGCAAAAGGTGTTTCGCCTGGTTGAATTTGACAAGTGGTCCTATATGACCATAGGATGCTCGGAAGCTTGAAAGCCCACAATCTTTTGACTCAATGAGTTGAGTTTTCGAGGTATGTTTGATTATTTTGTTCACAAACTTCAACACGCCCATTGGATTTGGGGGTGATAGGGGTGGAGAAACGACTTTTGCGATTTTCCATTTCGCGAAAAAGACATCGATCTCGAAACCATCGAATTGCTTCCCATTATCTGTGACGATTGCTTGTGGTAAGCCAAAACGACAAATGATGTTTTTCCATATAAATCAAATGATTTTCTCCTGGGCAATGGTCGCCAAAGGTTCTACTTCCGCCCATTTGGTGAAATAGTCTACTGCAACCACTGCAAACTTCGAACTACCTGGGGCTTTTGGGAACGGACCGATCAGGTCGATTCCCCACCTCGCGAAAGGCCATGGGCTGTAGATTGATGTGAGCTCCTCCGGAGCTCGCTTAATCATCGGGGCGAAAAACTGGCATTTCTGGCATTTCTTTGCATATGCAATCGCATCTTTCCTTAAAGTTAGCCAATAATAGTCTTGTCTGATCGTCTTGTAGACGAGAGACTGGGCCTGCGGTATGATTTCCACAAACTCCTTCGTGGATTTCCTTCAGGATCACTTGGCCTTCTTGCGGGTGACGCATTTCAAAAGTGGCAAAGAGAAATTTCGCTTATAAAGCTGTTCGTCGATGATGGCATACCTCGCTTCTCTTAGTTGTAATCGGCGAGCGGCGACCCTATCCTCTGGTAGTATCCCTTTCTCGATGTAGTCTCTGACTTCGGTCATCCAATTGTTTTCCGGGGTCGCGATCTGAAGGACTTCCCTATGAATGTTTGATGGACTCGTTTGGTTAGTCCAAGTTATTTCCTTTATGTCGATGATGACGCGAGCTGCTGAGGGAGTGTTGAGTTTAGTAACTGCTATGTTGTCCATATTTGTGGCGCCTTCCGACATGGCCAAGCGAGCTAATGCATCTGCCTGTGTGTTTTCTGCTCGAGGTATCAACTCTATTTGCACCTCCTCAAACTTTTCGATGAGTCTCTTCACTATCTGCTGGTATTTCATCATTTGTTCACCCTGTGCTTCGTATTCTCCTGACATCTGGCGTACGACCAACTGGGAATCGCTGTAAACTTTCAATTTTCGCACACCAATGGCCATCGCCATTTCCAGGCCATTTATCAAGGCCTCATACTCTGCTTCGTTGTTTGTGGCATGAAAATCAAAACTTACAGCCGTGGTGAAGGATTGCCATTCAGGACTAATTAGGACCACTCCAGCCCCTGCTCGGGTGCTCGTCGAAGAGTCGTCGACGTGCAATGTCCATGGGATGTCGGCCGCCTCCGGTATCTTTTCTGGAAAGGTGAGCTCGGTGAGAAAGTCGGCGAGGACCTGAGCCTTGATCGTAGTTAGGACTTCTATTTGGTGATCGAAAAAATACTATCGAAGCTTCCAGACGCTCATAATCAAGGCATAGGCGAGCTTCTCGAGCGGCGGGTACTTGAGCTCGACATCATTCAAAGTCTGGCTGACGAAGTATATAGACAAATGGTACTGACCTTCTGCTCGTACTAACACCATGCTGAGAGCGGATCCCGAGGCCGCGAGGTACAGAAATAACTTCTCGCCTGGTATGGGTTTTGCCAAGACCTGGGGGTCGGAGAGGTACACTTTGAGCTTCAGAAACGCGGCTTGGCATTGCGGGGTCCATGAGAACTTTCATTTTTTCATGGCTTCGAAAAAAGGCTTGCACTTATCCCCCATTCTGGATACGAATCTGTTGAGAGCTGCGAGACAACCGGTCAATCTTTGGACTTCTTTCACGTTGCGAGGTGGTTTAATGTCCATGATGGCTTTGATCTTTGTAGGGTTAGCTTCGATACCCCGCTGACTGATGATATGGCCCAGGAACTTTCCCGAACCAACCCCAAAACTGCATTTCTTGGGATTCAGGCGCATGTTGTATTTTCTCAAGATGTCAAAGGTCCGGGCGAGGTGGCACAAATGGTCCTCCTTCTTCTCACTTTTCACCACAATGTCGTCGATGTATACCTCCATGGTCTTTCCAATCTCGTCGGCGAACATTCGGTTTACCAAACACTGGTAGGTTGCCCCTGCGTTCTTCAGACCAAATGGCATTCTCTTCCAACAATATACGTTTTTCTCTGTCAGAAAAGATGTGTGTTGCTGATCATTTTTGTCCATGGTGATCTGGTGATACCCGGCGAACGCATCCATGAACATCATCATCTCGTGCCCAGCGGTGCTATCTACGAGGTGATCGATGTGCGACATTGGAAAGTAATCCTTCGGGCAGGCCTCATTGAGGTCGGTGAAGTCGATGCATAGTTGCCAAGAGTTGTTTACTTTTTTTATTAACACTGCATTGGCCACCCACTGCGGCTGATCTGTTTTCTCGATCAACTTGTTATCTAGCAGCTTCTTTACTTCCTCGGCCAGGGCTGAGTAATTTTTCGGACCGAACTTCCTTCTTTTCTGGGACACTGGCCTCTTCGTCGGATCGATGTTCAGTTTGTGGCATGCGACCTCGGGGTCGATGCCGACCATGTCCTCATGTGACCATGCGAATACGTCTAGATTCTGTTTGAGGAAATCTATCAGTTGATCTCGCAGGTCACTGGGAATTCGCATTCTGATGGTCACGCTTAGTTTCGGCCGATCGAGGTCGACCGGGATTGTTTCGAGCTCCTCAATAGGGGTTGCTCGTTGATCATTTCTTTCCGTTCTTGGATCATGGTTGGACTCTCACTGTTCGGAGTCGACCTCCGTTGGTTCGAAACCTAGGCGAGGTTCCAAATCTGGTAAATCTCGTGAAGGCTTCTCTTTAGCTGTGATGTCAACTTCCATAGGTGTTACATTTGTTTTTACTACACTATCTATCTTCATTTCATTACTTTCTTTCTCTTTCCGAGGTGAAGTTTGGCTCGTACAACTTAGCCCCACCTCGGATTTTCTACCAAAATAAAAAGCAGAATTTAAATCGACACAAGTGTAAGTTAAACATTTTCTTGCCGCAATCTGGTCACCCTTGATGGTGCCAATCTTCCCGTCAGGCCCGGGAAACTTAATACAATAAAAGTAGGACGAGGAGGCAGCCCCGAACTCATGTTCGAAAGGCCTGCCGAAGAAAGCATTGAAATTTGATGGAGCATCGATGATTACAAAGTCCAGCTGCCTCGTTGCCTTCACTTTAACGTCCAAGGTTGATGTGATCTCGACAAATAGACGGATCATCCCATAGGCCTCAACAGGCTGGTTCCCGAAACCCTGAATTCCGACCTCACAAGGTTCGACGTAGGAGTGGAAATCGCCGAGCAGGTCCAGAGTCTTTTTGAAAAGGATGTTGCAGAAAGCCCCATTATCGATCATGACGCGATGAACTAGAGCCCCCATTATTCTGGCAGAGATCACGAGTGGGTCCCAGTTTGGAAACACCACCCCATCTTTGTCCTCCTCGGTGAAGGTGAGCTACTTCTGACTTGGGGCGATGGTGTTGATTGGAAGGCAACTCAGCACGGCGTTGTCGAGAGCTCGCATCTCGGCCTTCTGGAGTCGGTTAGACAGGGAGGTCACTGGGAGGAATCCTCCAAGGGTCCCCCAGTAGGGCAGATCATATGGATGACCCTGTTCTCCGCTCCCGCTGGGCTCTGCGGACCTTGCTTTCCTTGGTCGGGCTGGTTTCCTGGCGGTGGCACTGGTCGCTGATTTTGTTGCTGCCTTGGCTTAACAAACCTTTCCAACTTCCCTTCCTCGTACAATCTCCAAAGCTCCCTTTGCAGGTCGCGACAATGCTCAGTGTTATGCCCAATGGAGTTGTGGTAGTCACAAAACTTCTTCGGGTTGAGTTTGGAGGTGTCCTGGTACATTTCCTGGGCCGGGGGAATCTGTTGTCTGCCCCTGATCGCCTGATAGATCTAAGCTGCATTCATGGTCAGTTTTTCCAGGAGTCTTACCTCCAGAGGGTTATCAACTGGCTTGAAAGTCCCTGGAGGTTGGTAGTGCGTGGATCCGGGCCTCCTATACGGTTTCTTGGGTTTTGGATCAGGCTTCTTGACTTCGATCTTCACCTCGCTTGGTCGTTGCTCGCCCAATCTTGATGCCAGTATCTCGACATTGGTGATCATAACCCCTGCCCGGTATCGGAAATCGGCGTAGCTCGATGGATAATCCTTGTTCATCATTTTTCAGAGTTTTGTTCCCTTCTTCAACCCATGTACTATTCCCAATACCTTGGCTTCGTCGCCCAGCGACTCGTCTTCCATAATGAGCTGGTCTATTCGATCAATATATGTCCGGTCCGACTCCTCATCGAACTGATAGATGTTTGTCAAACGCTACTTTGTTCCCTTGTGCGGGGTCAGCGAGGCGAAGTGAGTGAGGAACAATTGAGCCATCTGGTGGAAAGACTCTATGGACGTCGGGGGTAAGGAGTTGAACCATCGGTAAGCTTGGTTGCCTAGAGTGAGCGGGAAAAGGCGGCATTGAGTGGCATCAGTCGCGCCCATGGAGTTCATGTAGGGCGTGTATTTGCTCACGTGAATTATCGGGTCGGTGCTGCCGTTGTATTGGGTGATGGAGTTGACATTGATCTTGATTTGTACAGGAGCGAGCATGACCGTGGGTGATAATGGCGAAATGGGTATTTTTGTGGTGAGAGGCACTCTCTCTTTGCTCGCCAGCTGCTCTTGGAGGTCCTTGATGTTCTGAAGGATGGCGGCCATGTTGGGGTTCCCCAACAGGCCATCTGCGGAGAGTCGTTCTGTCCGGCGACCTCGCCAGGATGACGGCGAGGTGGAGAATTTCTCTCCTGTCGGTGGGGTGATGGGGTTCGATGACGTCTGCAAGGTGAAGGGGTTCTTTCCACCCTGCAAGGTGAAGGACTTCGTTCGAGCCAATCTTTTGCCGATACTCGTTGTCTGGGTCTGCCTTGGGCTACCGATCCTGAACACGAACTTTTGAGTTCGGCATAGTTGCGCTGCGTGGCCTGGGCTGATTTCGCCGGGGTCCGAGGCCTTGGTGCGGGCCGCTATTGAAACCTTCTGAGAATAGATGTTTGTGAATGGGATTAGGCCCCTCGTTCAGATTGCGCCAATATACTGGAGTACATTGCGTCCCTCGAGAGTTGGCTTCCTCACTTCCCTCGCGGCGAGGTCCCTCCTGGCGAGGTTCTTCTTGGCGAGGCCCTTCGTAGTTGGCTCTATCCTTGTAAGACTCCTCGCGCCCTTGGCCTTTGCCCTTACTTTGGGCCTTCCGGTTCAGGTTGTGGCGTAGGTCACAGTCTGGGATCAGCACTTCGGCCTGCTTTCGGCGTAACTATGCGATGGCTTCATCGATATCTTTCGGAGTACAGATCTGCTCGAGCTTTTGAGCAATCCCCGTGGTGGGTCCCCCAGCCTAGCAGTTGCTAACGGCCGGGCCGCTAGCCCCTGCTCCGCCGGAGCGACATGAAACTGAAAAGGCTTTCCTCTTGGTGATGAGAGTTGCTTGAGACATGGTTGAGTGATTTTTTGAGATATTTGGGTATATGAGATGAGTTTGTATCGAAGATTCGTGAGGAATACTCTAATGAGAAAACACTAAGAACTTAGCTCGATATTTCTTAAAGAGTACCCTCCTTCTAGCGCCAATTGTTGTGTACTAAAATATGAGGATTATGGATTAAGATGTGGCTTAATGATCTTAGTGACACAAACAATAAATGTGTAAAGATGATGGTATTTATGTTATATGATTGCTTGAGAGAGTAAGAGTTTGAGCAATGAATTTGCAAGAGGTTGGTAATGTATTAATTCCTCCCTCTATTTATAAGGTTTGGGAGAGTGGAGTTCACTCTCCCGATTTACAAAGACAAGTAGCCGGAAATAGCTCTGCAAAATATTAAATGCTACGTGATTGATGTGACCCAGGTCGGAGGTCGCTGGGAGGTCGTTCGAGGTATTTAAGAGCTCACGCACCTCGCTGGGACGTCGCCCGAGGTCAATCCGGATTTGCAGGGATTTGGCCGTCTATCTACTCATAGCTACTCATCATTTCCGTCTTTTACTGACACATCTCTGATTAAAGTCATTCTTAGGTAAGGTCCCTAGAACTGCTCGCCTGCCACGGGTCCCATCCCCATTAGTGCTCCGTACTTGTGTCAGTGTGCGACCTGCGAGGTGCGTCCAGGTCGCATACCGGTGCTTGGCATGCCTTCGTTTCTGCCTTTCTGGTGAGGTGTTATACTTGCACAAAATGTGGTCTGATCCTCTTCTTTTTCTTTCCAGGTCGGGCCCGACCTCGCGCCATATGCCCACAATATCCCTCTTCCAATCATCGGCAACATTCTCCAGCTAGGCGATAATCTGCACCGATCTTTGGCAAAATTATCCAAGATATATGGTCCGTTGATGCACCTCAAGCTTGGAAGCAAACACACGATTGCAGCAGAGGTGCAGAACCACCACGAGGCCTCTGTAGTGTTTTTGCCAGCTGGGGGAAACAAATGGCGTAATTTTCGCAAAATGTGCAAAGAACATACTATGAATAAACTGGAGGCGAGCGAAGCTTTTATCCAGGAAAAGCTCGGCCAGCTGCGCAGTGTTTCACAGGTGGCCGAGTTGTGGATATTAGCGAGGCTGTTTTCATAACCGCACTAAATCTAACGTCCCCGATTCTCTTTTCTATCGACTTTGAGTCCGATTTAGGTTAGTGGCGGATCTACACTACAAGAAAAATGAAGAATTACCTACGAAAATTTTCAAATGGTTACGAAAATTTTCAAATGGTTACGAAATTTTCCTTAAAAAATAATTTGGTCATTAAATTTTTAGAATAATATTTGAAAAAAAAAAATACCTACACAAATAATTCCCTAGACAAATAAATTACCTACGAACAACCTACCTACACATTTGCAATTTTCGTAGGCAAACTTATCTACACAAATAATTTCCTTGACAATTTATATTTCTGTAGGCAATTATATTTGTAGTTTAAAAATAATCCATAAAATTAGAAAACTTTGTAGGCAAATCGTAGGTAAGTTTTACTATTTAAGGACGAAATTATTTTCGTTGGAAATTTCGTCGGTACATCGGAGAAATATTGAAAATTTTCGTAGGCAATGCACTATTTTTTTTGTAGTGCTGGTTCAGAACAGTTGCATGTACCCAAAATGAATATATTTCACCTATATGCTATTTATGCTATAGTTGCAAGAAAGGACAAGCCATACGGTTCAATTCAGTTACTAACTAATTAATTAATTAATTTGACTTGAATTTGTTAATTATAAAATGAGGTTTATAATATTTTCGTAATATGTATGTTAAATTACCTTAATTGAAAATAATTAATTTGTTTCCTTCGAAAAAATGAATACTCGACAGATTGAAATATAATTGTTTTTTTTTAAATGTCATGTATTTTTTTATTTAATTTGTATCGAGTTGTGAAATTATAAATATTAAATAATATTCTTATTAATTATCTATTGTACCAAGAATTTAAAATTCTGGATCCGCCTCTAATTTAGGTCAAGAAATGATGGAAATTATTACCGGCCTATCGAGCATTGCCGCCACTCCTAATGTTGCCGATTACTTCTCACTTTTGAAATTGATCGATCCGCAAGGTATTTTTTGGACGGCGACGTTTTACGGCGAGAAGTTATTCAATGTTTTGGACAAAATAATTGATGAAAGGTTGCAGTACAGGGGCAGATCCTCCGCAACAAAAAGGACTGATTTCCTCGAAGTGCTCCTTGATTTGAACCAAGATACCGATGCTAACTTGAGCCACCATGATTTAAAACATTTACTTTTTGTGAGTATGAGGAATTAATTAAAAAACATTTACTTGCCAAAAGTTTCTTTTTATGCGTACTTTTGGAACGTATAAAATTTAAAATTGTCCCATAATTTTTTTCACATTTTTCAAAATAGTCCAAAAAATATTTGATGTATGAATTGTTCCTAATTTTTTGTGAATGTACCATTTTAGTCACAAATTCGTCGAAACTGGTGAAACGATGTTGTTTTTGGTTATCCATTTTAGCAAGAAATCTCCAAATTGAATGCTCATATGTAAGGCGCATGATAAAAAACGATGTCGTTTTGTCAATTCCGACAAATTTGGGACAATAATGGTTCATTTGGCGTAAATTTGAGACTAATTTCATACATCAATATTTTTTGGAACCATTTTAAAAATGTGAAAATTTATGAAACTATTTTGGGTTCTATCCCTGCAGTTGTTCGTTCATTCTAGAGACATTTTCACTCTGATATTTCCACCACTTGAACTATTAAATTTCGTTAAAAAAATGATCGATTAAATACTAATTCAACTTCAATAATTTCGCAACCACAGATACGATGGTGTGGGCAATGATAGAACTACTTCGCAACCCTAGTAAAATGTCGAAAGTTAAGGAAGAGCTTAATAGCGTGATCAGAGAAAATCATGAACTAATTCAAGAACGCGACATTCCAAGACTCCCATATTTGCATGCGGTACTCCGAGAGACCTTTCGATACCACCCAACCGCGCCCTTCTTAGTCCCTCACAACGCAAACGGTGATTTAAAAATCGACGATTATTCTGTTCCAAAAGATTCAACTATACTTGTTAATTTATTCACAATTGGCAGAGACGAGACCATATGGTCGAAGCCCGACTTGTTTGAGCATGGGCGTTTTTTAGACAACAAAATAGACTACGAAGGCAAATATTTCGAGCTTCTTCCATTTGGGTCGGGCAGAAGAATGTGCCCGGGCATGCCCCTGGCTCACATCATGTTACATGCCATGCTGGCATCCATGATTCATAAGTTTGATTGGAAACTTGAACCGGGGGTAAAACCGGAAGATATCGATGTGGAAGAAAATTTTGGGCTCACACTTCATAAGGCAGGGCACCTCAAGGCTTTTCCTGTAAAATGTTGAAACCTAGAATCTATATGTCTACATGTTACTTACTTACTTTTGAAATAAAGCCATAACTAGTGCATGAAAGAAAATGACCTAATAAAATACACACTAGTCAAGATTGTATTAATTGGATATTATATTACAGAATATGATAAAAATAAAGTTGATTGTGTTGTATACCAAAATTTACGGAACGAGATATTGAATGTGGCTATGTGGATTGGTATAACAAACAAGTATTAGTGGAGAAATGAGTGTGATTAATGAAGAACATATAGAATGTTCATCATTGAATGCGAATGATAAGTGTTAAAATCTAAGTGTTAGATGCGATAAAGTAAATGCGAGAGGATTTGGGCAGAAGGCCTCTTTTGTTGGATAATAAAACCGTTATATTGTATGTAAAATTTTGCCCCCTTAATGAGTCTTAACTTCTAGTATTTATACTACAAGTTCACTAGTTGGTCTTTCTCCCGTCTCAAGGGGGAGTTTGACCCAGCACTAAATGTTTTCCGGCTAAGTTGGACTCTAAAAACCTATTTCATCAAGTTAAACACGTCTCCAGCTCTGAAGCACGGCGGGTTGCAGATGATATATGGAGATTTGTGCCTATTCTTTCCTCTTTGAGTCCGCGGCTATAGGACCAGTAATTTCTTCAGACTTCTCGGCCATTTGGGGGAGTTCTCTGATGTTGGTTGATGTTGGTGGTTTACGTATTTGGTTAGCTAAAATCAGACCTTGGTAAGTGGAAAATCTTTGTCTCAAACCTTCTCCATTCCACCAAATTGGCTAAGTATAACTTGCCTTTTTATGTATGCAATTATATTGAGAGTGTTGCCTTGTTAAAGAAGTGGGCGACTTGGCGGGGCAAGTTGCCCGGGCGTACGCGAACTCATCCGCCTAGTCGCCAATAGGGTGACTACAAGGTGAGTTCCATAACTATAGCAACTCAGGCGACTTGGGAGACCGGGGAGACTTAGGCGGCAAATATGCATCATGGGCGACCCGGTACCGAATGGCGACCAGGGGCGGCTTAATTTAGGTGACCGCCCGCTGGCGAGGGTGGTACGCGGCGGCTTGGGCGACCAACATGCGGCAGGCCAGTGGGCGACTTGGGAGACCCGAGGCGACCGACTAAATAAGTGCGGCTTAGGCGACCCGGAGGGCGACCATGGCGCGGGCGTGTGGTGGAGTGGCGGGCTCGGCGACCATCCAGGCGAGCAACTTGCCCGCCTTGTTGTCTGCAAGGCAACTTCGGACATCCTTACAAGTAGTTGGGTTTAGCGGCAGGATTAGGCGAGCAACCTGCCTTCCATCCTTAAGAATCGTGGGGCGAGCCATCTTTGCCTCATGACAACTTGCCCCATATCTCATTTTAATAGAGGTTAGTGGGCCCTCCATTTGTAACTTAATGACATAAGGAACCCAAACACTAGCCTGGATCATTTGCTTTAACAATTGCCCCTCGAGGTTACTATTCACCCTGGTGGGAGTAGTGACACAGATCTTCGTGAGCATAACTTGGCGACTTGGGCGTTTTGTCTATGTTTGGCGAGATCCGCTTCAATGACCGATTTGAGTGTGAGTATCTTGAGTAGGCGACTTACAATTCTGCCTGCTCAAGAAGTAAAGCGTCTCCCTAAGCCTGGAAGAGTTGCTTGAGTTAGACAATTGCCGCCTTTGCTTTTTTGTTGTCTAAAGGGCAACTTCGGCGGACATCTTACAAGTAGTTGGGTTTAGCGGGCAAGTTAGGCGAGCAACTTGCCCCATCCTTGGAATCGGCCGGGCGAGCTCGTCTTTGGCTCATGACAACTTGCCCCATATCTCATTTTTAATAGAGGTTAGTGGGCCCTCCATTTGTAACTTAATGACATAAGGAACCCAAATAATTAGCCCAGATCATTTGGCACACAACAATTGCCCCTCAGGTTACTATTCACCTCAAGTGGGAGTAGTGACCTGAATCTTCGTGAGCATAACTTGGCGACTTGGGCGTTTTGTCTATGTTTGGCGAGATCCCGCTTCAATGACCGATTTGAGTGTGACGAGTATCTTGAGCTAGGCGACTTACAATTTACTCGTTAAGTAAGCGTCTCTCTCCTCATGGAAGAGTTGCTTGAGTTAGACAATTGCCTGAGTTGAGGCGATGGTTTGTTTATCCTTTTCGAGGTTCGGACCTCCGAATATTTTTGTTGTGACATGGAGACTTGCCTTTCATTTAAGCGATTTGGGTTTAGTATTCTGGATGAGCTTCTCTTATGAGCGAGATGTTTTTCATCGATCCGGGTGAGTTGTTTAGATTCAGGGCGAAAGACATTGAAAGTTAATCGATTTTGTTTTGTCCCTTTAGTTTCAAAAATATTATGGCAAAAAAGAATGATTCAAAATATGCGATATAATTTTTTTAATATTATAGCTAAGTGGATTGAGCACCGGTGTTGAGAAATGATTTGATCTAATGAATATTTAAATATAAATTTAATTCATTAATTATTACTAGCATGAATTAATCTATATTAATTCAAATAATAATTGCAACAACATATCATGCATATAAAAGCCACGTAAAACCTCACTAATGTATAACGCGGAATCTACGGGTTTTGAGCGTCTCTTGTCGGGATAAGAATTACTTATCTTCAGACCCAGACGGATAACAAAAGGACTTCCCAAGTATTCCTTACTACTTTTCGACAATGGAATTGGAAGGATTTTCGAACAAAACAAAAAGGAAAAATAAACAATATGTGGATTTCTTAATATTTCCAAAGTATTGGATTGTCTTGGGAATGAACTAATCATCCTATATATAGGAGAGAGGGGGCACGAATTTTAATATTTTCAATGTGGGATAAGTCTTTTCTTGGTCAGTCAAGAAATCTTGAATATATCCCTATATTCTCTTAAATAATTAAAAATATTCTAAAAATTAGTGCCTCCTCTATTATGGTTAATTTTAGAAAATTATGATTAGGAAATTTGGTGTTGAATTTATGAGATACTTGTATTTAAGAAAATACATATCTTCCATAATATCTTTTTCAAGAAAATCAAGAAAATCTTTTAATGGGAATAATTTTCAAAAAAGGTGAAAATTGATTATCCATAACCAAAACAAATTTCTTGGAGATAATCTTTATTCAACAATACATATAACAAAATTGGGAAAAAATTGGATTCGAAATACCAATGGATCTTTAATTCATTGAGCACGAATAAATATAATTAACAATATTTGTAACATTCTTTCGAAAATCAATGGACCATTTACGAAAGTGAAACCAAATGGAGCTTGAATTTATGAGAAGGTTCCTTGTATTAATTCTTGTATTCGATTCAACATTTATCCTCCATGGGTCCTATCATAACAAAATCGGTCGTCAAGACAATCTCACATCCTTCACCAAGCCATTTTTAAGAAATGGAAAATGCATGTTATTTTTTTTGGCTAGGTGGAAATGATGTGGGTCGGTTATTGAGATAAATATGATAACATTCAAAGATAAACAAGCGTCAAGAAATGTCGAGCTCTTTGTCGTGCATATTGATAATCCCCAACAATCTCGGCCCCAAGTTCAAGAAACACTTTCGAGGGTGCATCCGTTCAACATTATTATCCATCTGCAGAAAACAAATTCAACTTAGAGATTGCTTTGGTGAGAACCTCGGGGTCAAATGTCAAGCAAGTATTCAAGGAATTATGGATGCCACTTGAGTCTTTTGGTAGAGCTCGATGTGGGCTTTAAGCAACTAGGTGGATGAGTTAGCAATATATTGCTGAGACTTGCCCATCCTTAAGAAGGTTTTTCCTAGAGAATTCTACTTACAAGTCCCTTGTTGCCCGTGGTATGTTTAAGAAATATTGGCGTCTCGTCCGCGGGATTTGAAAATCAACAAGTTAACATCTAAACCGCCGGACGACTTAACTTATTTCTTGATCTCAATCATATTTAAGCATTCCATCCGCAAGTTGCGATATTAGGCGAGCTCACGGGCGAGATGGGTGAGCTCCCAGGCAAGATGGGAGAGTTGGGCGAGATCCCGGGTGAGTTGGGCGAGCTCCCGGGCGAGATGGGCGAGTTCCGGGGCGAGATGGGCGAGCTCCATCGAGCATCAGTTTTGTTACGTCCATAACTCGAGTTCCCGACCTCCGATTGAGTTGATTATTTTTTTGTTGCGATCGTATTTTCGAGGATATTCTCATGGTTATGAGCTAGATGTATTTACACATCGCTCTTATGCGGGAAAGTTGTTTAGATTCGGGCGAGTAGGGGATGCCGGGCGAGTAGGCGAGTGCCAATGAGCATCAGTTTTGTTTCGTCCATAACTCGAGTTCCGGACCTCCGATTGAGTTGATTCTTTTTTTGTTGTGACCGTCTTTTTGAGGAGCTTCTCATGTTTATGAGCGAGATGTTTTTCCACATCGATCTTATGCGGGTGAGTTGTTTAGATTCGGGCGAGTAGGGGCGAGTAGGCAAGTTGGGCGAGTTCCAATGAGCATCAGTTTTGTTTTGTCCATAACTCGAGTTCAAAAATATTCACATGGCAAAAAAGAATGATTCAAACTGTGCGATATAATTTTTTTTTTAATATTATAGCTAAGTGGATTGAGCACCCGACACATTAGGTGGTGGTCATGATCTCTTTTTCAAGGGTTGGGAAAAATATCTCGATCTTATATCTAATACCATATTCGTTCATGAATAGCGATGATTAACCGCATTATTTTTTTCGTTTTTAGCGAGCAATTTTTTATTAATATTTGAAATGATAAAGTAAATTTTAAAGATGCATATAATAGATGAGAGGTAAATCTATAATAATTAATATCCTCCTTAAAAATCATTTTATCATTTGAAATATTAATAAACAACTCGCTCGCTAAAATTCGATAAAAAAGGTATTGTGCACGTTATTATGGGACGAAGGTAGTAATTAATACAATGCATAAATAATCCAAATTGATTTGAATTTTAAAAATAATAGTCAAAATACAAGTTATTGTGTACATTACTACTTTGAGCAGGTCTAGTGTACATTTGTATAGATGAAAATATATAAAATTACACTAAATCAACCAACTACACCATTTTATCTTTTGCTGCTTTTTTTTTTTTTCTGGTTTTTATGTATTCAAATTTACCCAAGCATCTTTTGTTGTTTTACTATATTATCTTTAAAAGTTTTTCTTTTACGCGGAAAAGAAATATTTTTTTTTGGAGCTAATTTTCCATAAACCAGGTATATGTTATGAAATTTGATTATTTGATCCATTTTACTCATTCTAATATATTTTTCTAACCCACCAAACTTGGAACGCGTTTTCTAGCGTATGTCATCACACTTGATAGCTCAAATGAACGATATGAATTAAAAAATAAAGTTCATAAATGGCATTATGTAACCAAATCATAAAATTTTTTTTATCTTTTTCTCGAGTTCTAAGACTGTAATTTCGCAAATGACAAAACAAAGGTCGTAATTTTTTGGGCTAACAAAACAATAAAACACGACCGTAGTAAAGGAAAATTTTAGTACATTAAATTTACCCGTTCGTTTATTATGGCGATGGTCAGTTTCACATTTTAAAATTAATTATGTAACTTTGAGGTTTGAGCCAAAAAAAGAAAATTAGTCAGGAAACGTGAATTGCATTGTGGGGAAACTATTTGGCAGCTTCTGGCCATAATATCTGGCAAATTTTGTCTCTATCTTTTTTTGGTTCTGAGTGATAATTTATTGATATATATAATATATGTATTTTATTTTTTTTTTTTTTGTGCAAAACGTTTTAATTGAGAAATTGTGTCGGCAAAGCGAGGCTGGATATTAATATTATTGTGAAATTGTGTGTGCAATCTCTCCTATATATAGTACCCCTTCCACCATCTTATTTTCTCACAACTACAAAACTCTAATACTCACTGGGCTACTTATTAATACTATCCAACCTTTTTTTTAATAAAGTTGGCTTTCTTAACCATTTTTTTTTTCTTTTAATTTAATCATAACGTTCCTCCACTAAAAGAATTAATATAAAATACCTCTAATTACATCAATATTTTTTTTTCAATTGTATTCAAAATACATATCTTCATTTTTATTTTAATATATTCTTATTTATTTAATTAGTTATATGTAGATTTTAAACTATTTTTGAAAGATTGGAAAAAAACAATTTATCCCATCCATTTGAAGATCTTTAAAGAACGAAAGAACTTAATTTTAAGACCAATTCAATAATATATTATTCATTAAAAATCTTAACCTTTAACAAAATCTAAAAATATTTTTTATTTCCTTTTAATATTATCTTGAAAAAAAAACTTTTTTTAAAAAATTTAATTAAATGTGATATATTTTTTTTTTTTTTTTTTAATGATTTGTTTATTCGAATAAAGAATAATGATCTATTTTCTAAAAAAGTAAAGTTCATTTATTAACCTCCCAAAGAGGGCATCAAATATAAAAAGTGTTGTTTATATTTGCATATATCAAAAGTAAAAATATAAGACAAAATGAGATAGTTAAAGATGTTATCTAAAATAATAATAAACAACATATATATAAAAGCCGTAAAAGATTCAAATCATTTATTTACCCTCTTTTTTTGCGGATCTATGACTGGCTTTTATATTAATTTTTTCACCTTTTTCTTTTTTTATTTTTTTAGGTTTTCTTTTTATTTAAAGAATTTAATGTGTATTTTCAATGTGGGATAAATGATTTTTGAAGATTTGAATATATACGATCTTTCATAATTAAAATATTGATAAAAAAATCCACCAAAGATAAATAATCCCAAGTGATCTTTTAAAATACTATCTATCTTTTCCCTTATTTTATATTTTATATTTTTGATATATGCAAATATAAACAACACTTTTATTTTTGCCGATAAAATAAAGAAACATAAACTAATTTTAAGAAAAAAAAAAAAGATCATTATTCAAGAAACAATACGAAAATACATAAAAAAAAAAAAAAAAAGACACATAAGCTACCTTTTTTACTTTAGAAAAGTAGCTTCATTATTCAAGTGACAATAAGATTACACATAAACTACTTTAGATAAGTAGAACCACACCGCAAGCCCGGAGGATAGAGTTAAAGGTTGACTTTTATGAATGAATTAAAATTGATTTTTTTCAAGGTTAAGATCTTCAACCTTAAGATAATTGGGATGGGACGCTCCCTATCCTCCACGTCAATAATTGTTTTTTTTAACGTTTTCCATGCTAGATATAATTAATTAAATAAATAAGAATATATTAAAATAAAAGGACGCCAATTGAAAATATATTGATGTAATTAGAGGTAAGAATATATAATTAATTCAGTGGAGGAACGTTTTGATAGTAGTTAAAGCCAAAAGAAAACATGGTTAAGAGCACGGAAAAAGGATGGATAATATTAGTAAGTAGCCTAGTGAGTATTAAAGTTTTGTAGTTGTGAGAAAATAAGATGGTGGAAGGGGTACTATATATAGGAGAGATTGCACACACAATTTCACAATAATATTAATATCCAGCCTCGCTTTGCCGACACAATTTCTCAATTAAAACGTTTTGCACAAAAAAAAATAAAAAATACATATATTATATATATATCAATAAATTATCACTCAGAGCCAAAAAAAAGATAAGAGACAAAATTTGCCACATATTATGGCAAGAAGCTGCCAAATAGTTTCCCCACAATGCAATTCACGTTTCCTGACTAATTTTCTTTTTTTGGCTCAAACCTCAAATTTACATAATTAATTTTAAAATGTGAAACTGACCATCGCCATAATAAACGAACGGGTAAATTTAATGTACTAAAATTTTCCTTTACTACGGTCGTGTTTTTTGTTTTGTTAAATTTCAAAAGTTATTTAATTTTGTTTTGTCATTTTATAAATTACGGTCTTAGAACTCGAGAAAAAATATCTATTTTTCAGATAGATTTTGGTTCGTTTTACGCTTTATTATTTAACTTTATTTTTAATTCACGCAAGATTTAACTTATCGAGATGATGACTGCCAGTTTGGTGGGTTAGTTAAAAAAATATATTAGAATTTGTGTAAAAATGGATCAAATAATTAAATTTCATAACATAAGATTATTAAAAAAATTACCCCAAAAAAAAATTTATTTTTTCGCTTAAAAGAAAAACGTTTAAAGATAATATAGTAAAACAACAAAAGATACTTGGGTAAATTTAAATACATAAAAACCCGGAAAAAAAAAAAAAAAAAAATAAAAGCAGCAAAAGATGCCATTTTTCCTAAAGTCGGATTTGAGTCATTTGACTTGCTTTCGGCTGCGACCAAGATTTAGTTTTAATAGGGCCGGTTGTCTATGCTTTGGGCCTTTTGAATCTGAAGTATTAGTCCACTTGTGGCTCTGTTGAATAATGGGCTTCGGCCATTTCCCTCTTTATGATTTAGCATTTTTTTTAGGTTTTATTTGGATGGAAGAATTTTAAATTTATAGATTTCACACATAAATCATTATCTTCAATGGATTTAGGGAGGGAAGAAAGGGAAGATGTGAGAGGGAGGGAAGGGTAGAGATGAGAGAATTTCAAATGTCTAGGTTTTGATGAGGATTTGAAATTCTTTCGTTTTAAACTAAACTCTCAAATATAAATATTTATAAATCCATTAGAGAGTGATGATATATGCGTGAAATTCATGAATTTCAAATCTATCCATCCAAATGGAGCTCTTAGGTTTGGGTTTGGACGCCTTTTTTTTAATTCTTCAGAGTCGGCCTATGGCTTCCTCCTCTTTGTATTTTTTTATAATACATCAATTTTTGTTTACCTAATTAAATTTTTTTTACTAATTACAGTGCAAGTAATGTAATTCTTCTTCCATTTCCTGAAAATTGACCTACAGTGTTATTATTATTAGGCAAAAATTTGTATGCAATATTGCAAACAAATGATATGTGTAATTGGTTTTTTTTTCCTCGCGATCAGGTAGGGTGATAAGTGGATTATATTGCATTAATTAAGTTACTTAGAGTGTGATTAGTTGCATTTTAATGTGACTTATTTTCGTGTTTTTCCGCTTATATATATGCTGGTGAGTTAAACGCCCACTTGATCTTGTTGGGGAATTAATTGCACGGATCTATTCGGGATGAATATTTAAATACAAATTTAATTCTAACAATTATTACTAGCATGAATTAATCTTATATTAATTCAAATAATAATTCAACAACAAATCATGCATATAAACAGTTCACATAAATCCTACGCATGCGGAATTGCTACGGGTTTAAGTGAACTAACCTCTTGGAGTGACAATGGTCTCGTCGATTAAACACACCAAAAAGTCTTCCCAAGTATTCCCTAGTCCTTGCTCGTCAATCCGATGGAAGGAAACTCGCGAACAATTAACAAAAGGAAAACTAAAAATTTGTTGCACCACCTTTGTGGATTTACTAATTTTTTCAGCACATGGAATTGTACTTGGGAATGAAAGAATCATCCCCTATTTATAGATGGGGTGGTGGTCGAAATTTTGAGGAAAAACTAATGTGGGAAAATCTTTTCTTGATCTCCAAGAAATCTTGAATATATCTCATATATTCTTTTTCTCCATCATTAAAATATTCCACAAAAATCCCACCTCATCTTGTTATGGAGTATTTTCGAAAATTAAGAGGAAAGAATCCAAGATTTGGATCTTCTTGAATTTATAAGATATACTTGTATTTCAAGAAATACATATCTTCCATAATATCTTTTCAAGAAAATCAAGAAAATCTTTCTTTCCTTTAATTATTCAAAAATTTCAAAATTTACTATATGAATAACCAAGTGGGAGATTTCTTGAATTTAATGAGATAATATTGTATTCCAAGAATACATATCTTCATTCCATAACAAAATTCAAAGAAAATCTTTCTCCTCTTTTATCCATAATTTTCGAAAAATATGAGAAAAAAATAAGCAACAAATTTATTTTATTTTTAAACACCTTTTTCAGTTATTGGACTTTATGTTGGGCTACTTGGGGGGCCTTTAGGAGAATTAAGATTGGAACTTTCAATGGATCTTGAATTATCAGTATTGAGCCACAATATTATTCAAGCCCATAAATATTAATTAATCTCACTACATAATTAATATTCAGACTATCCATCTTAACCCATATTACGGTCAATATGGCTCTTGTTATTATTTCCCGTGTTTAAGATTATCTAGCCAATTAATTAATTCAAGCCACTGAAATAGCTTTCCATTAATTAATATCTTTTTTGTCCTTGGTTAAGGCGGTTCAACATTATTATCCATAATTAAAAAAACTAGTTCCACTTGCAAGATTTGGTATGATAAATCTTATGAACCTCCCAAGGGGGAACCGTCGAACAAAGCGATTTTGCACACGATTCTCCTTATTAAATCTTAGCAATCGCGTGTGACCAATAATATTGCCCAAGATATAAAGTATTGAATCTCGTTGATTCTCTACCCGTAATAAGTCAAAACAATAATTACTAACCACACGCGATCCTATTTAAGGGGCGAAGATTAAGAAATAACGAACCACCGAGGTCTAATTCTTCCCATCTTTCAAGAATTTGTCCTCATGTAGGTTCTATTCGATCATCGATCACCATGCACTAGTGTAATCTCTTGGTCAAGACAAACCAATCTCGAGCCTTTACACTTCAACCTTTCACGATGGATTGTTCATTTCCATCTAGGTCGTGAATGTTGTACTTTTTAGTTACAAAGGGATTTGTTAATTTAATCTTTCGTGATCCGGTATCACTAAATTAACTACAATGTAACGCTGCACTATTTATTGAACAATTATGCAAATAAATATATATAACATTCAATGATATTTAAAGCATCGGTGATAAATAATTTATTTCAGTAAATAAGTCCGAAATTCAGTTTTGATTATACAAAGTAAAAGCATACTTTCAAGTATAATCCCAACAGATCTTTTGTTTGAGTTTTTTTGTATTTTTAGGGTCTTTTTGGAGATATAGAAGTGTTGGAGAAGGGCCCAAAGATCCATAATAAGTATTGGACCGAATTTCACTCATTGCAGCCTACACTGGGGGCCCAGTGTGGACCGAAATCTTGAATCTAATGGGCAAGCGGGATTTCTCATTAGTTCGCATCAAATATCACGGAAAAAAGGGGGCGGCATTGAAAGGCAAAATACAGCCACCACCGTGACTTTGAGAACGTAACGCATGAGTAGGAGAATTCTGGGAGTTTAAAGCAACGGAGAGAAGATCGTCTTTACCGCTTTAAGTATTTTTTCTTCCTAGAACTATGAACTCGTTATTTTGTATTTTTGTTATGCCTATGGACGGCTAAGTCCCTTATTTTCAATTCCAGGGATTTCCGAACTTGTATTTGATGATTACTAGTTAATTTGATTTCGTTTGTCAGACCTTCATTTTCATATTATTTATACCACCTGCTTTAACTTTCTGCATATTAGGGTAATTAATTTAGTTTGGTCACCTAGGTTAATTTATTCGTATATGCCTGTTAGTTCGTATTAAGTAATCTGTAATTGTTGCGTGTATACGATAATTGGTAACAACTAGTAAAATTTGCTAGGGTGGTATAAATTGAATTCTTTCGAATCGAGCTAGCGTATTTGGGAATTTATTTGACCTTTATCCTAGAGCCTAATGCTTTTACTAAATTAAATTTAGATCGTATCTAGACTGTTCAGATAAAAAGGTTCATTGAAGAGCGTATTTCAATTGGATAAACTTAAGGGATAAAACCGATAAACAGAGCTTGTTGTTTATTGAGGGTCATTAGTCTGAGAGTAAGGTTATGCAAACGATACTTTTAATTGGAAAAGTTAAAATACAAGCGAAGAATGAACCGTGAATTGAAAGCCTTTCATCATTTGAATTCGATTATTAATTGTTTCTGCGTTATTTAATTATTTGACAATCCTCCTAAAATCCAAAACCCCCATTTTTCTATCTCTTTAAATTCACACAATTAACGTAATAATTATTTTCATGTTCCTTGTGGATCGACCCTTACTTGTCCTACTACACTCCAGTGGATCAGTTAAGGTATTTAATATATTTTTTGATATTTTTGAGACTGAAAGACACCAAATTTTTAGGCGTCGTTCTTAGGAAATGGTGTTAATAATTCTTCTGTGTTTTGTGTGATATTTTTGGAGACTTATTGTTCTGCTATTGTTTTCAAGTATTTTTGTGTGTTAGTTGCTAATTTTTATCCCCCGTTACCCCCTCGTTTATTCTTTGTCGTTGTAATTTTCTACAGATTTTTTACACTGGCCTCCCCAGTGTCACTGCAGCAGAAAGTCTGAATTTTTTTTCTCGTGTTCAATTTTGCCCCCTTTCTTTATTTTCGCCGCAATGTTAGTTTGTCATCTTTCAGTGTTGATTAGTGGTGATGATTACGCGGTCACAAGGGAGCAAGAATCTGTTGTTCTACCCCGAGATCACTAGGAGAGACTGAGTCTTAAGGCATCAAGCTAGAGAGACTAGAGAACCATTTGAGTCACTTCCATTTTCTCAGGAATTTGAGACGAGTGAATCTGATAACGAGGAAGAAATCATGGCAGATGCACATACATTGAAAGAATTGGCTACTCCACAAAGATGAAAGAAAGAACCACTTTCAGATAGCCTATCATGCCGATGCTAACAAGTTTGAGCCGAATTGGTCGATCCACCTGCTACCCTCATTCTATGGTAATGCAGGCGAGGATCCACATACTTACTTGAAGGAATTCCATGTGGTGTGTTCCAACACGCGACCTCAAAATACGACGACCATTATCAAAGAACGTTTTGGTGAAACTTAAGGCATTCTCGTTTTCCCTGAAGGACTCAGCAAGGGAATGGTTTCATTATTTGCCTTCCAGGACAATTACCACTTGGGCTCAGATGGAGCAGTTATTCTTGCAGAGATACTTTCCTGCATCCAGAGCAGCTAGCATAAGGAAGGACATATGTGGAGTGAGACAAATTCAAGGAGAAACTCTACACGATTACTGGGAAAGATTCAAGAAGTTGGTGGCAAGCTGTCCCCAACATCAGATTTCTGAGTAGCTCTTGATCCAGTATTTTTACGAGGATTTGAACCTTACAGACCGGAGCTTAATAGAGTAATTTGTATGACCAAGTGGGAGGCCTAGGTAATAAAACTATCTAAATTTTCCTTTCAAACACGAGATCTCATTGCAAGCACGACTGAATACTCCTAACCGTTTGGTCATCGTGAGGCCCCATTGGGTGAATGATTCGTCAATCAGTGATGAACTAACCGAGCTGGCCTCTTTTGTGATTTATTTAATATTAAATAAATAATAATATTAAACCAATACTGAATATTATCTGAGCATTATGTTTCTTACAACGGATTGTCTCTGGACACTAACACTAACAATATCGCACTTGTACTTAGAGCCAATCACCTACATATGCCTAACCCCTGACCATCAAAATGTCTAATGTGTACATGAACATTTCAAAGTCTTGGTGAAAGGATCAACAAGGTTATCCTCAAGTGGGGACACATTCTAACTCTATCTCCTCTAGCAAGAATTATCTCTTATCAAGTGATAACGCATAAAGACATGCTTGTTTAATTATCGATCTCATTCCTTAGCTTGCAGTGAACCACACCAAAGATTGTCACAATATAACTTTATTGATTTGCTAGCACTTAAAACTACCCCTAGTTCGATTATGAACTATTTTATCCAAATTGGGGCGTCGCAATAATGTACTCAAATTTTCTGGTTGTTGAAAGAAACAGTAGTTTCTTGTTTGGAACTATTCCAACTAACCGCCCCACCATTGAGAAATAAGTAAAAGTTGACCATGACTTGTAATCATCACGGTCGGATTAGAAAACATTAAAAAAGATAAATGCAGAATATTCATGCTCCCATGTCAAAACTAAGCTTCTTCTTCCATTTCTGATTTCATTGACCAGAGAAGAAAACATTCAATCTTTGCACGTTTTTAAGGTACTTAAGATCGTTTTAACGACAAAGAATCCAAATGAGGTTGTTAAATCTCGATTGATTGGGCCGGTATCTACCGACATTAATAGAAACAAATGTGACACATCCGGCCTTGTGCAAATCAATTTTTCCATTGATGGAATTCAATTAGATCATACGGTATATCCTCACGGATTTTTGGATATCGGAACCTTTCTAGAAGATTTTATATTAAGGACAATCCTTCTAGATTCAACTTTATCCCACGACATGCTTGTAGAGAACCTCTCTTAGAGTTCTCCATCGCAAATCACTTTAACACCTTATCTACGAGGGTCGATCGGGTTTTAACATCCTTTTCGATCTATCCCTATAGATCTTGATCCCTAAGATGTGAAGAAAGCTTCACCAAGATCCTTCATCATGAAGGTCTTTAATGACCATTCTTTCACGGATGAAAGATGAGTGGATATCTTGTTTTCCCATAATGTGTATGTCATCGACATACACAATTATAAAAAGATGATTCTTCCCATTGCATTCGATAGACGCATGAAATCTTTCGAAGTTTCGATGAAGTCAAATGATTTGTGACCTCATCAAATAAGATATTCCAACTCCTAGAAGCTTGCTTCAATCCATAAATGGATCGTTTAAGCTTGCACACAAGATTAGTTTTTGGCTTTGATATGAAAACCTTATTGGTTGAGTCATAAACACTTCCTTATCAATGTTCCCATTGAGGAAAGTTGTTTTGACGTCTATCTGTCCAAATCTCATAATCTAGGTGTCTGCTTTTATTCATAAGTAAAAATTCGAATGGACTTGATCTTAAGAATCTGGTGAGAAAGTCTCGTCATAGTCAATGCCTTCAAACGACTATAACCTTTCGCCACCAAACCTAAATTAAATTTTGTAGGTTTGTACTTTGCCATTTGCATCGATCTTACCCTTGAAGACCCATTTGCAACCTATGGGTCTAACCCCTTTTGGCAATTCAACCAAGTCTCAAACTTGATTGACGTACATCGAGTCCATCTCGGATTTCATGGCTTCATGCCACTTCTTTGAGTCAATATCTAATGTTGCCTCAGTGTAAGTTTTAGGTTCGTCTTTATCCAAAATCTCCACGTCATCATGTTCCTCCACGAGGAAACCATAATATCGGTGATCGAATTCATTTAACTCTAGTGGACTTTACTTGAGTTGTGGTTGTTCAGCCGTACATTCCGATCGTGAAAATTTTTTGTGGTGCATCGATTTCATCAATGTCCGGAGAGGCCTCAAGAGCAACACTTTCAGATGCCTCTTGGGCGGGAGTTTGAACTATGTTGTTCTCATTCAGCCCACTTGGAGTTTGTTGCGAAGGCAATGCAACTCCAATTATGCTCCCACTGGCTGAAAGAGGATCACTAAGTGATAAACTTCCACCATGAGAGAATCAGCCGAATGCTCCCAATCGATTCTTATCATGTTTCTTTGACAAGATATCGATCTCTTGGTTATCTGTGGTTCTTGAATTTCTTCAAGTTCTATCATCTTCTACGATTTGTTCCTTAAAGACATAGTCTTCTTCGAGGAACCTGGCCTGCCTAGAAATAATTATTGTTTGTTTTTAGGGTAGATAGAAATAATATCCTCTCGTTTCCTTAGGATATCCCACAAGGTAACCCTTTTCACCTTTGGACTCCAACTTATCAGTGAGCATCTTTTTCACAATTGCGGGGCAACCCCATGTTTTGATATGGGAAAAAGTTGGCTTCTTGCCACACCATAATTCATATGGTGTTTGCTCAACTGATTTGGTTGGAATTCTATTCAAAATGTAAACTGAGGTTTGTAATGCGTATCCCCATAAGAATGTCGGAAGGGAGGAAAAACTCATCTTGGACCTTACCATGTCCAACAAGGTTCGGTTTCTTCTCTCGGACACTCCGTTCATTTGTGTTGTTCCGGAAGGAGTCCATTGTGATTGGATTCCATGTAACTTTAATTAATACATGAATTCATGGCTAAGGTATTCACCTCCTCGATCCGATCGAAGAGTCTTGATACTCTTACCAAGTTGTTTTTCTACTTTAGCTTTGAACTCCTTGATTTCTCAAAAGATTCGGATTTGTGCTTCATAAGATACACATATCTATATCTTGAGAAATCGTCAGTAAAAGAAGTAGGCAAAGTGACCCCTAGCTAGAGTGGGCAATGGTCCACAAACATCACTGTGGATCAATTCTAGAACTTCTTTGGCACGAACCCTTTCCCAGAGAAGGGTTTGTTGGTCATTTTGCCCTTGAGACAAGATTCACAATTTCCATAAGACTCAAAGTCGAATGGGGTTAAGTAGTCTAACTTTCTTAACCTTGTAATTCTATTCTCATTTGCATAACCAAGCCTACAATGCCACAAGTAAGTCGGGTTTTCATGATTACTAAGTTTGAGTAGTTTATTTTGTATATTAAGAACATCATATCTACAATGCAACAAGTAGAAACCATTATATAAATGAGCATTTCCATACACATCACCATTAAGCGAAAAATAACAATCATTGTTTGCAAAATGGAAGGAAAAACCTTCAATATCCAACATCGGAATAGAAATAATGTTGCGGGTAATAGAAGGAACAAAATAACAATTATTCAGTTCAAGTCTAAAACCGGAGGGTAAATTAAAACATAAAAAATTAACACGTTAGAAGAACTCTTGCTCCATTTCCAACGTGTGAAAGGCTACTTCACCCAAATTTAAGCGCCCTACTATCCTTGAGACCTGAGACATTTGTACAAATGTGTGAGCCACAACCCAGATCTAATACCCAACAAAGTTAGTATCATTTGCGGACATGTTTATCTCAATAACAAACATACTGTTTCCAGCGATGGCCGAGACACCTCAGTCTTCTTTTTAAAATTCTTTGAACTTTGCAGTCATTCTTCCAATGCCCCTTCTACTTACAGTGGAGGCATACATCCTTGTTCACCCTCTCATTCTTTTGAATTCCACCTTTGGGCTTAAGGAAGTTTGGCTTGAGTCTTTTCTTTGCTTTGCCTTCTTCCCTTCTTCTTTCCTTTCGGGGGAAGATTAAGAGAGGCACTCACCATGAGTACGGGCTTTTCCTTAGCAGTGGAAGACTCAAAGGTATTTAGCATGTTATGTAGCTTGGGCATAATCGATTCCGTCTTATTCATATTAAAGTTTACTAAGAAACTCGAATATGAATCGAAAAGTGACTGAAGAATGGCATAAACAACAACATTGGTCTTGAGCTCAATGCCCAGACGACCAAGTTTCTCGATTAGCCCAATCATCTTCAATACATGAGGAGAAACCTTCCTCCGCCAGACAATCAAAGATCTAAACAGATCTCTCATCACTTCATAAATCTTTAACGAGATTGAATCAAAGAGATCCTTCGGATGCTTAATCATCTCGAAAGGAAGCATCTTTTCATGTCGCTTTTTTAACTTTCGGGAATCATCCCGAAGAAGATAACACATCGAGCCCAGGAAGATCCTCTTGATCTTCTTCCGAGCCTCAATGTCAAAACGTCTCGAACTTCTTCAATACCAAACCTCACGGGTGTTAGGATTGGCGTGTCCAACACGTCTTAATCTTTTTTTGCTCGAGCACCAAAGCGAATGTTTTGGTGCGGTCGAGAAAATTTAGCCAACCAATTTGTTCGTTTCAAAACGCTTCTCAATGACAAGTTATTCATTTCAACAATCTTAGAAATAAAATAAAAGCGGGAATTAAAACACGTAATTCCTATGATCAATATTCAAAGAATCAAAATAAACATGACCTTTCAAATTTATTTTGTCTCAATTATTTTCACATATTCAACTAACTTTCATAGGAAGAATACAAATTTTATATCTAATATAAATCATAATTTACCAGGATCACATTCCTACTATCACAATATCTCTGAATTGGGTGATTCTTTGCGATAAGCATAACCCAGAGGTTTCAAAACCAATTGCAAAATGCAACTCTTAGTTGATTGAACCTAGTTCAATCGATGCCTCTTGACTCTCGTTTCGACTGTTTTTTGGTTTTTGGTGAAACAAAAAATTTTTTTGATTTACAACCATCGCCGACGACCTTAAACGTGTCCCTATAAAATTCTCGTTAGATGTAGATCAGAAGCAAAAGACTTGGGCCTTAATCTTCGTTGGAACGAAATCTCGGTTTACTTTTTAGTTTTTTGGATGGGCGATCGTTCAATTCAATGAAAATCATATTTTAGCGAGGATCATTTTTAAAGGCAGGGTATTAATTGCTTAATCGAGATCCAATCATGTTAATCTACATCACATTTGAGCACTTATTGGGCGTCACCTACCCAAACATGATTTCACACGGACTCACACTTATATGGGCGCCGTCTACCCAAACAATGATACGGTCCGATAAGAAATGAATAATTACCAAAAAACAATTTATAATGTGATCAGAATCGATTAGCTAATTAATATAAATAAGTTAACCAAGTGGGGATTAATAATTCGTTTAATTTTCTAAATCCAGAATTTTAAAATCCAATTTTAAATTTAAGTTTAAATAATTAATTTCATTATTAACTTTTAATTAATCCAATTAATTAAGTCCAACTAATACATTTTAATAAAAGCAAATCCAAATTTTATTAATTTTAATTAATAAATATAGGGAGCTCAAGTGCAATTTTTAAAATTCGCACAAAAAGGGCTATTTGAAATCCAATTTGTAAAATAACTCTTCCTCTCACCACTGCCCAAAACCACCTTTCCAATCGGGACAATTCGAAACCAACAGTTCAAACCCAGTTCAGCAGATTTAATCCAATCAATCAAAAGAACAGTCAACCTTGGAATACAGTTTGAATGATTATTCGAAATAGTCCAACTAGTTCGAACAAATAGAAAACCCAAACCGCAGAAACATGAACAAACAAGGAACCATGTTTCAAAAATGAAGCATATGATCAGCGCGTGAAGGCGAGTCGCCGCCGCCGTTAGGCGCGTGCGGGCGACTCGTCACTACAGCGAGCCAAGAAAAACGTATACAAGCATCCACGAGCATCGTCTCGAAACAAATCAGAGACAAAATTTGCAGATCGAGAGTAATACGGTGGCGACAGCGTAGGGATCGCAAATCGAAGACGGGTCGCAACGACACAAATGGATCGACTTGGAATTTGTAGCACCGAAGCCATACAGTAGCGCTCCGCCGTGAGACCCACAGATTCAGGGGCTCGTTTGACCGAATCGATTCACGAAACGGGGACGCCGCCGCCTAAATCGATGGAATACGGCGACATCGCCAAGGTGCATTCGGCGAATAGGGTTGCGCTGTCGCAGACCGGGTCTGCTGAGTGTCGCACCGATGCGGCGTCATGCAGGCGTTGTGAGTCACGGCGCTACGCCGTCAAATCGAGCGACGCCGTGGATACACGCTGTGGACACGAAAACGGCACTGGACGAAGACGATAGCGGCGAAGGGATTTTCCTAGAAAAACCCTAAATTGAGCGAGCGAGAGAGACAAATGAATTGGGGTGTTTGTTTCAATCAAACAAAATAAACAAACAATTAACAAATATTAGGATTCGTCCCCAAAAATTATGAGCAGCAATATGTGCGGTCAATTCAAGGACCGTACCACATACTTATGAAATATAAATCAACTAATTATGCAATATAATCAATTGCCCGAAGCTCTGATACCACTGTTGAAATTTAGAGGCACGTAAAAAATGTAATAACAGCAGAAATTAAAGTTCACCAACAACGAACAATTAATTGCATATAATTTACAATAATCATAACGAGAAATCTTACAATAACTCGAAAGTAGATTTTTACTACTTTAGATTCACGCAATCCTCAATTATTCGGTTTGCACGGATTTCTTAAGGCGTTGATTTAGAAATAGATTTTGCTAGGAAAAACCAAACTCTATATTTTATGGAGAAAATATGAAGTCACTTATTATGAATTCCCAAGACTTTTTATATATATAGGAGATGCTCAAATTTTAAATAAAAAATTAACCCGATTGGTAAATAAAATCCATAATCTTTAATTAAATTAATTTCTTTTAATTTAATTCCCTAAATATAAATCTCTACGAATTTAAATGTCTTATATGAAAATCTCTACGATTTATTTCCATATACATTAAACCTACAATAATATAACAAATATAATTATTGGGAAATCTTATTTAATTAAATCCAACTTAATTAAATATTAATAATAATTAATTCTAAATTAATCTATTATTAATTTCTTCTCCATAAATTAAATATTAAATCCAATTTAACATTTAATCAACCAACTATAATCCGTAAAGGTGAACTACTTGTCATGACCCATACAGCCCCTCATATATCGGCGATTAGTCAAACTAACTGTCTTAATTGAACCCTAGTCAATAAATCGACATTCTCATATATAGGAACGCGTTGCAGAAACATGCAACTACCAGAATCAAAAACATGGGCTATTACGATTTCCTCCTTTCATTCGCGAATACTCGATTAAGCCTCGAACCCATGATGAAGTTGTCTATTCAAATAACTTAATCAATTTATCTTTAATCACTAATTGATCATTCATGTCACACTTGGCCACAAAGTCCAAGTTGACGTGCATTAATTAAACGACTTTGATCCAATTATGATGAGAAGATGAGTATTTTCTCTAAATCCACTTTGAGGAATGAATCATTTTTTACCAACTACTACTGCACAGCATCATTCATTGATTGAACCCAATCCAAGTTCTATCTACCCCATTGGAAGGGTGCTGGCGTTGGTCATGGTCAAAGTTCATCACTCCACACATGTCGTGAGTATTGACCTCAAGTCGAAAGGAGTATTGCATAATTTTCCCACTAACCAAGAGACACCGTGAACACATATAAAGTGGAACTACATCAAAGCAAGCTTTCGGATGGGTATACTAATACCCTCTAAGGTATTTTGTGCATCCATCATGAGATACCTAAGTATCTCGAAGTGAGTGAGATCTCACTACACTCTCTAAGAGTATGATGTAGATCACACACCAATCTCCATTGCATCATCAATATCCCATTCTCGATGATCCTCGATTGGGGCTATATGAGAATCGTGCTTAGGTCATCTGAGTTCTCACTCTCTCAATGACAGCAATGACTCAATGGAACACATATAAGAACAAATGTAAACAATCAAACATAATATTCTATTAAGTGCAATGCCATATATTTAATATTAAATAAACAATAATATTAAACCAATACTGAATATTATCTGAGCATTATGTCCTTACAATGGATTGTCTCTAGGACACTAACATCACCCTTCACCTCCTCATTAATCAGGTGTATCTCTTCCCATACTTGTATTTTCTCCTTTTTTGCTACCTTTGAAGGTATTTTGTGGTTGCTTGAGGTCAAGCAAGATTTTAAGTTTGGGGGGGGGGGGAGTCAAGTTAGGTAGACTTTTTGTGCTATTTGTTGCTGCATTTTTTGTTGTTTGCTATTGTTTTGTGCTGTTTTTTTGGATGTTTGCTGCTGCTTTGTGTTGTGTGCTTCGGTTGGATGTGTTATGCATGAATGAGGCATGGTTTTGCTGTTTTAAGTGTTGTGGTATGCGTGTTTGTGTCTGTTGTGATTGGAGAGGTATATCGCGATGATGATCTAAGAGTTGTTGGTATTTTGTGACGTTTTTGTGAGTGATGATCATTGAGTATAGTTGGTTAAATTGTTGTTTTGGAAATTCTGTGGAAATTCTGTGAAACTATGAGGTAGCGTCGAGGTATGATTGAGTCTATGGTTGTGATTTGACTTGTTGATTTGCTTGGGTTTTGATTTGTGCCTTTGATTTCCCCATAATAAAGTAGTCTAAGTTGATGGTTTGTGTGGATGATGCATTGTTGGTGTACCCCTGAGGTTGGAAAATTATGTGTTGGATTGAAGGAGTTTGGAGTTTAGTCAAAAAATTGTGCAAATAAAAATTGATGACAAACTACCATTTTAAGGGCTCGTAAATTCGAGCTAAAACCTAACGATGGAGTGAAGTTGCGGTCCCACGTTTGAAAACAAAAACAAAAACAAAACAAAAAACAAAGACGAGGGGCTGAAACAGCTGCCTACTTTAGGGGGCTCAAGTGTTCTGAAAGTAAAAAATCTAACAAAAGTTGAGCTAAAATCCAAGGGTAGAGTGGAGCTGCAGACCTCGGCAAAAAAAGTGGAAGAAAGGGGAGTACACCAATAAGCAGGTCTGTTAGGATTTATCAGCTTAGGTGACGAATAGTTGAAAGAAAAATGGGGAATAGAAGGTACATTGAGGAATCTGGTAGATTGATGGGAAGCATAGATGATGTCAGAACTTGGTGTCCTTAAGTTCAGGGATTTTTGTAGGATTTTTAAATCTAGTTCGGGTTTACTCAAGTCATTGCTTTGCACCAACGTCACACAAGTTTTATTAGTGAGGACTTGAGCGAAGAAATTGACTTCTCCAGTCCGGTTGTGCTTTTTGGTGTGAGTTTGCTCGAGGACTAGCAAGGATTTAAGTGTGGCGAAATTTGATAAGTGGATTATATTGTGTTAATTAAGTTACTTAGAGTGTGATTAGTTGTATTTTAATGTGACTTGTTTGCGTGTTTTTCCGCTTATATGTATGCTGGTGAGTTACAGGCCCACTTGATCTTTTGTTTGAGTTTTTGGGTGTTTTTAGGGTTTTTTTGAAGATATAGAAGTGTTGGAGAAGGACTCAAAGATCCATAATAAGTATTGGACCGAATTTCACTCATTGCAGCCCACACTGGGGGGCCCAGTGTGGGCCGAAATCTTGAATCTGATCGGTCGGTGGGATTTCTCATTAATTCCAGCCCAAATATCACATGAAAAATGGCAGTAGGTGGCGGCATTGAAGGCAGCCACCAGCGTGAGACAGAACGGAGAGAAGATCGTCTTTACCGCTTTAAGTATTTTTTCTTCCTAGAACTATGAACTCGCTATTTTGTATTTTTGTTATGCCTATGGACGACTAAGTCCCTTATTTCCAATTCCACGGATTTTCGAACTTGTATTTGATGATTACTAGTTAATTTGATTTCGTTTGTCAGACCTTCATTCTCAGATTATTTATACCATTGGCTTTAACTTTCTGCATATTATGGTAATTAATTTGGTTTGGCCACCTAGGTTAATTTATTCATATATGTATGTTAGTTCGTATTACGTAATCCGTAATTGTTGTGTGTATACGACAATTGGTAACAACTAGTAAAATTTGCTAGGGTGGTATAAATTGAATTCTTTCGAATCGAGCTAGCGTATTCGGGAATTTATTTGACCTTTATCCTAGAGGCTAATGCTTTTACTGGATTAAATTAAGATCATATCTAGACTGTTCAGATAAAAAGGTTCATTGAAGAGCGAATTTCAATTGGATAAACTTAAGGGATAAAACCGATAAACAGAGCTTGTTGTTTATTGAGGGTCATTAGTCTAAGAGTAAGGTTAAGCAAACGATACTTTTAATTAGAAAAGTCAAAATACAAGTGAAGAATGAACTGTGCATTGGAAGCTTTTCATCATTTGAATTCGATTATTAATTTTTTCTGCGTTATTTAATTATTTGGCAATCCTCTTAAAATCCAAAACCCCACTTTTTCTGTCTCTTTAAATTCACACAATTAACGTAATAATTATTTTCACGTTCCCTGTGGATCAACCCTTACTTGTCCTACTACACTCTAGTAGATCGGTTAAGGTATTTAATATATTTTTGGATGTCTGCGACAACACATCATAGGGGATGGGTTAGGGCAGATTGTTGGCGGGCCAATGGGCTTCTTCATCTTCTTCCATCGCGCAGTCGGATGCGGTCAGATTTCCTCTTCTTCCTCTTCTCTTCTGGCGGATCTCACGGGCTTTCTTCTTCCTCGTTTGTTCCCTAATTTTCTTTTTCGCTCCGATCATTGGATAAAATAAGGTTGTTCAATTTTAATTTTAGTGTGAATTCTGCGAGAAGAAGAGAGAATATGTGTGTGGTGTTTGGATTACCCTTCAACACAAAGTGTGTGATGAAATTTAGATCCTTCTGCACTTTTTTCACGTTGTTATGTAAATATGTAATTTTGGACTGAGGATTTTTTTCGCGTTTGTACTAGTTTTTGTTTATATAGTAACACTCTTTTGCTCATATGGTAACACTCTTTTTGTTCATGTAGTAACACATCAAGTTGTTCTTTAAATCTGTAATTTAGACTGATGATTTCTTTTCGCGCTTTTACTGGTTTTGTTCATGTGGTAACACGTTTTTCTTTATATGGTAACACATTTTGTTCATGTAGTAACACATGTTTTTTTAGTAATATGTAACACTGTTCACATATCGTCGTAATACTATGTGAATACCCATGTGTTACCATATGAACAATAATGTGTTACCTTGTGACCATGTTACCTTATGAATATTTATGTGTTACGATATGTTTTAATACGTGTTACGTAAGATATGAAGTTTTTTTAATATAACAATGTAGTAACACTTATACAAAGATGTAGTAACACACAAATATTTGATAAAAAAAATTAAAAAATTATGTGTTCAATAGGAATCAAACCTACGACCAATTTCATTAACAACAAACCTGAACCACTAGGCTACAACACATATTTGATAAAGATGTCCTTCTATAAATACATATGTGCCCACCCAACCTTAATCCCACAACCCACAACTCAGGCCCGACCCGCCCGCCCGCGCTCGACCTGTCCTGACCCGCAAATATTAGAATATTTTTGCCTTATTTATGTTGTATTGCACATAACACTAGTGTGCAATATTTCACAGAACACCTTATCTTATTATTATTAACCTACAGACTACAATGTTTAAATCAATAACAAACGAAAATTGAGTAATTCTATTTTTATAGGATATAATACTAATATTATTACCAATTAATAGTATAATATTATTTTAGAAAGTTATGAATCACGCACGTGTATATATAGAACTAGTTATTGGGGTTATTGCTAAAAACTACATGAAACCAAACCCCCTAACTAATAACTACAAATAATGTTCATTATTACTAATAACTACGAAAATTATACAAATAATGCCCAAATTACCCCAAGCAATGTATTCAAAATCAATCTGAAATGCAAAAAAGTAAATTTCACTCACATCAGTTCAATGTCACATCAACTACAATAATAACTTTAATTTGAATTTCAAAAGTGAATTTCTTCAAAGCCAAAATAGATACAGTGGTGTGAATTTCATTACTTCAACACAAATATACATGCATACAGAGGTGGACGAATTTTGAAATCTCAGTTCATTAAATTCATCACAAACCCAATGTTTTTATACTAAAATTTTGGTTGACAATTTTTCGGTGGTGGCGGTGTGTTGTGGTGTGGGGCTGAAGTTTTAAAGTCTAGGTTTTCCGGTGAGTCGGGGTCGCGGAGAAGACGGCGGCGACGTTGAAAATCCTAATATTTTGTGTCCATGTTGTAATTTTTGTGCCAAATTGTATATTTTTTGTAGCAAACCCCCTCGTTGTAATTTTTGTTGTACCCCAGTTGTAGAGATTTGTGGCTAGGAAGATTTTTTGTGCTGTTTGAATTTGATGAGAGGTTGAGAAGAATGGAAAGAGAAGGTCGGTGAAGGTGTTGACGCTTGAAAATATGTGGTGATGGTGATGATTGCGGTGGTGGCGGTGGTATGGTGTGGTGGTGTCAGAGGCGGACTTATTGTGGTACAAGGGGGTACAGTTGTACCCCCAATTTGTTTTTTTTTTTTTCTAGTATATATATATATATATTATATAATATATAAGAATCCTATTATTTACAAAAGTGCCATTAATTATTTTATTAGAAGCTTTGGTCAGAAGATTCAGTAACAATCCAAAATTCTCTTTTCCTGTTATGTTTCGCAAATCCCCACTACCCCACAGCCCCAGTGACATTCCCTCCCTTCCTTTTTATCTTTGAGACCGCGCCGATTCAACCAAAAAAAAGGGTAAGGTCTTTTTATTTTCTTTTCCTTTTCCTTTTATTAATTTTTGAATTGAATCTTTAATGTGATGGTATATTAATATTTGTTAAGTTTATAAATTAGGGCTTGCAATATTTTCTATTTAGTATGAATGTGAATCATAATTTGATATTATTTATTGATTGTTTAATAAATAAGTTAATTTGATGGTATTTATTGATAGATTAGGGCTTGTAATTTAATTGGGGTTTGTGTTATTTTAAATTGTATTCTTATTTTCTTTCTTTAACTGAATTAGGAAATGATGGATGAAACAAAAAAGTCAAAGGCAATGAGGAAGCAACCGAATCTTCGAGAGTTTATGCTTAAAAAAATAAAATCTCAAGGAACTTTTTGCTCATCATCGAGAGATAATGAGACTACTCGCAATGTCAGTGAGTCTCCTTTATCCCAATCATCCCAATCATTTACTTCCCCACAACCTCAAGAAAATATTGTGGAAGAAGTGAGTATTGTTCAAGAAAATATTGTGGAAGAAGTGAGTAATTCAAGGGCTTTTAGTGAATTATCACAAGAGGACGAATTGGTATATGATGTGGATTTTCTTCCAAATGATCCTGGGAAAAGAACAAGCATAATGAATTATGCTCCAGATCGAAGAAACGCGGTGAGGAGAGGATATATTCTTAAGAAACCTTGTCAACCAAAATCTCATGACTTCCCTCAAAGAGATCTTGGAGGTATGCGTCGGTTTAGTGTTTCTATGTTTAATAAATATGATTGGCTTGAGTATAGTGTCGAGAAAGATGCAACATTTTGTTTTGTTTGCTACTTGTTCAAGAATGATGTTGAAGTTAGTGTAGGAGGAGATGCATACTCATCCTACTCATCTGATCTCGATCAGCCTCGTCTGCAGCCTTGTCTGATCTCGATCATCTTCGTCTGATTTTATGAGTTCCCCCTTAACTTGTTCTCTCGTTCCCCCTCAACTTGTTATCTGTAGATTATCTAAAATAACACAAGTTGATAATGTTTTGGCATAATTAATCAAAACTAAAATATCCCAACAAGATGCATTTGTTATTGGGGGGTTTAGATCATGGAATAAATCGGGTAGATTTGAGAAGCATGTTGGTGGGGTTAAAAGTGCTCATAATCTTGCTTATGAAAAATATGTGAATTTAAGAGACTCGAAAGAGAATTTCATTGTTCATGTTTTTGATAATTCAAGCGATATGATTCGAAGTGAGTATGAAACTCGTTTGAAAGCTTCACTTACTTGTTTGAGGTTTCTTTTGCGTCAAGGATTGTCATTTCGTGGACATGATGAAAGTATTGAGTCCATTAGTAGGGGAAATTTTCTTAAGTTTTTGAAGTGACTAGCTGAACATAGTGAGGGTGTTAAAAAAGTTGTTTTTGAGAATGCTCCAAGCAATCATCAATTGACTTCTCCTAAAATTCAAAAGGATCTCATCAATTGTTGTGCAAAAGAAACAACTAGGCACATTATACAAGATCTTGGTGATGACTGCTTTAGTATTTTGGCTGATGAGTCAAGTGATGTGTCTCAAAAGGAACAACTAGCTCTTTGTTTGCGATATGTTGATGGTAAGACAGGAATGATAGTTGAACGATTTCTTGGGCTTGTACATGTTGTTATACGACTGCTTTGTCACTTAAAAGTGCAATAATTTCTTTGCTTATGGAGCATTCATTGAGTCCATCTAAGATTAGAGGTCAAGGGTATGATGGGGCTAGCAACATGAAATGTGAGATAAATGGGCTTAAGACTTTGATTATGAAGGATACTCCATGTGCTTACTATGTTCATTGTTTTGATCATCAACTTCAATTAACATTGGTTGCCGTTTCTAGAAAAAACAATGATTGTAGTTGATTTTTTGAAACGCTTACAAACTTGTTGAATGTGGTTGGAGTTTCTTGTAAGCGAAGAGAAATGATCCGAGAAAGTCAAGCACAAAAAGTTGCTCAAGCCTTGGAAGGTGGTGAACTTGAGAGTGGATTGGGTTTGAATCAAGAGTAAGGTTTGAAAAGGCCAGGGGATACTCGTTGGGGATCTCATTACAAGACTATTTTGAATGTTATCCACATGTTTCCAACTATAGTTGAGGTACTTGTCATGATTGGAAAGAAGGCTTTGTGTTCGGAAGATCGGGTTAAAACTCAAGCCATTTTGTACTCATCTGAGTCGTTTGATTTTATATTTATGGCGCACTTGATGACGACTATTTTTGGGTACACCAATGATTTGTGTCTTGCATTGCAAAAAAGAGATCAAAATATTGTTAATGCCATGTCTCTTGTTTCATCAACTAAACATTTGTTGCAAAAAACAAGGGATAGGGGATGGGAAACTCTCTTGAACAAGGTCGTTGTTTTTTGCACTAAATGTGACATTGTTGTTCCTGACATGGATGCTTATTATATGTCCCGAGGAAGATCAAGACGTTTTGATAAACAAGAGACAAACCTTCAACATTTTCGAGTTAAAATGTTTTAGGGGTGATTGATCTACAACTAAGTGAGCTCAATGAAAGGTTTGTCGATTTGTAACACTCTTTTCTTTTCTTTTCTTTTTTTGTATAATAATACTCATTACATTCAATGATATGTTTGATGAGGTTAACATGGAGTTGCTTAAATGTATGGCTTGCTTAAGTCCTCAAGGTGGATTTTCTTCTTATGACAAAGAGAAACTACTTAAACTTGCCACATTTTATCCATCTGAATTTTTAGGTATTGATCTGATGACTTTTAATTTCATACTTGATATATTTATTTAAGATATGACTTTAGATTTTAGGTTTAAGATTTGGATTTTCAGGTATTGATTTGATGGCTCTTGAAGGCCAATTTGATGTATTTATTGATGATATGCAAAGAGATGATAAGTTTAGGAATTTGCATGATATTGGTGCCCTTTCAATGATGCTTGTTGAAACAAAGAAGACTTATCCGGCAATTTATTTGTTGATCAAGTTGGTGTTGCTTCTCCCAGTTGCTACTGCGGGTGTAGAAAGAGTGTTTTCGGGAATGACCTATGTCAAAAGTAGATTGCGTAATAGCATGGGTGATCAATTATTAAATGATTGTTTGGTAACTTTCATTGAGAAAGACGTGTTCCTAGAAATTCTCGATGAAGATGTCATAGATCGCTTTCAAAAAATGAAGATTCGTCGGGCTCAGTTGTAATTTGTAGTTGTAACTTTTTTGAACTCTAAGAAATATCATCGCTCAGTTGTGATTTGTAGTGGCAACTTTTTTGAACTCTAAGAATCAATTGTAATTTGTAGTTGCAACTTTTTTGAACTCTAAGAAATATCATATCTTTATATGCAGATTTAATCTCATATGCATTTTACATATAGAACAATGAATTTGTACAAATATTTTCAAATTATCTATGAATTGTATCCCCATTTGTAAAATCATGGGTCCGCCACTGGGTGGTGTGGTGTGGGGTCAAAATTTTTAAGTTGAGGTTCTCCGGTGAGTTTGGGGGTCGCGGTGGTATTGAAGTTGAAGAAGACGAAGGTTGCGCGCGGCGGAGGAAGAGAAGGATTACACGAAGACCCGGAGGTTTCGAAATAATGAAACTCTTTGTTCACTTATGCAATATAGCACGATGTAATGCAACTACATAAACTATTATGCAATTGTATTTGCATCGTATGCAATAATGTTCTTATTGATTTTCTTATTTTCTTTTAGAAGTTTTATGATAATGTTAGTACTAAATGGATGATGATTATTTTGTTTTAGTATAATATATTTTTCTAGGAGTTAAATCTTTTTTTTTCGTTTTTCTTTTATTTATTTTAGACATTTATTTTTTGGAAATGGCATAAATGAGCTACTAATAATTTATATATTCAAAAATTTGGTTGAAAAATAATGTCCAAGAAAAAATGAATTTGGATATTATTTATTAAAAAAACATTATTTTTTGGATGAATTAAATATAAATAAATTTACCTATTGTGATCACAATTATCACAATAAATTATCTAATTAATGATTATATAAAAAAAATGTAGCAAAATTTATACACATTTTTTTTAAAATAATCATTACACTTAGAATTATTCATACTTTTGAAGAATGCAATACCAACAAGTATATGCAATACAAATAAATAAACTAATGTTTAAACATACAATGCAATTTGGTTTACATTAATGCATTATATAATACATAAGTGCAATATAAACAAGGACATGCAAAATGACAACATAAATTCAATATGTACACTTCTAAATTGTTGAACACAGAAAAGAATCAATCAACCACTACAAGAAAAAAAAAACATCTAATACTACACTAATTTAATACACAATTTTTGAAATGTCATAAATGTTGATCCAATAAGTTAACTACATACACGAGTTCATGAATGTTGAGTAATTCATACCCAGATGAAATTCATAGAATAAAATTTTAATAATTAAAGAAAGAAAAAATGAATACAATCTACAAATGCCTCATTCGTTTACTTCCAAAAAAAATCTTTCATTGTCCCATTTATCGAAGCAGAACGATGGTTATGATTTTGGCGACGATGCAATCTATTTTTGGCGAGTTTGCGATGTTACTTTTTTTGTTGTACATTTTTAGCGAGGAAGAGTGATGAGAAATAGTGATTTTCATGGTCGGGTGCGTCGTCGAGGAACAATGGTTGCGATTTTGTCGATGCCATTGATTCCAACGGAAAAAAATGTGAGAGTTGAAGAGTGAGAAATAGTTACTTTTGGATAGAAAGAATGGTGAAAAAAAAAAGAGGAATAGTTACTTTTGGATAGAGGAGGGGAAGTGTGAGGAAGCTTCCCTAATGTCATTAATAATCGTGCCTCTCCCATCACATGTCATATCAACTGCAACTTTTTACTTTTGGACATCAACATGTGAAGGGGGTAAATTTGGATTTTTGCTCACTTTTTTTTTGTAGTGCAGAGCAATTTTTTTTTGGGAATGTAGGTATTAGTAATTAGGGGGGGTCCAATTGTAGGTATTAGTAAGTGCCCCCTAGTTATTCCCCAGTATTTGTTTATAGTATTCTCTTCGTTCTATTGTATTTGTCTCACTTCTTTTAGTTAAATTATTTAAGGAATAATAATAAAATAATAAAAATGGATGGTAGTTTGGGTATTGGGAGAGAGAAAAAAGTATGAAGAGTAATGAGTGGAATAGTGAGTGACATTTTTTATAATATTGTGTGAAAAGTGAGGATAAAAATTATGGGTAGTGAAGTTACTTTTTTCTTTTATGGAATGAAAAAGTTATAGTGAAACATAAATAAAAGAAAAAGCGAGACAATTATAGTGGGACGAAGGAAGTATAATTCATGATACCTATCAATATATGAGTGGAGTTCAGTGTATTCTACTATTTTCAGCCTCTGAACTTATATTCTTGTGTGTACTTAAAAACCAAACATCCAGACAAATATTTCTCATGTTAAATGAATAATCAAATGGTTAGAGCTCCACCATCTGATACTTTGAGGTTTCGGGTTCGAGATACGGAGAGGAAATATTTTCTCTCTAGTGGTGGTCCGCCTCTTGTGGGGTGGTGGTCCCCCTGTTGTTGGGTTGCGGTGGAGTTGCGGTTTGAATTGGTCTCCTCTTGTGGTGATTCTTGGTTCGGTCTCTGATGAGAAATAATGTTGCCATGTCTTGCGGTGGGGCTTAATTATCAGAATTGATTATGTTAGGAGACTATTGTAATTGATTGAATTAAAAATAATAAAAATAATAAATTACTATTTTACCCTCTTATTTGCTAATCAAGTTTGTACGTACATTTTTTAATTATACTAATTAATTGATGAATTTTGACCATCTAAAAACGTCACTGAAATATGCATTATTACATCAAACATGGATCAGAATCAATTAAGGATGAAAGAAAATCTCCATCATATAAAAAAGCTGTTTTTTTCTTCCTTGTGGAAGAAAAATCAATATAGCAAAGAAATAAGATGGAAATTAATGAAAGCAAGGATTAAATTATAGGTTAAATTTAAGAGTAATTAAATATCCTAATCAAGATAATCTTCCTTCAGGGTGCAAGGGGAAAAGATTGAGCGTCCTATCTTCCCCTCCTTTTTTACAATAGCTTTCATCTTCTTCTAAAAACCCCCATGACATGCACTTTCTCTTGTAAGGATTATTATTATTCACTAATAATGACTCTTCCTCCACCCCCTGCACAAATTTTAATTTAATCAACTCATTAGTTAAAAAACTATATATATATATATGTCAATACGCTTAACATACAAAACAAGAGTAATATATAGGTGTATGCACTTGGTGCAGAATCATTATTATTCAATAGATACAACTAATTAATTAAATTGTTCAGTAAAAAACACAGAGACTAACCAACTAATATTGTTCATTGAAATAATGGATATTGTTTAAGAAAAGAAGATGCAGGGTTTAATTGGTGTAAACAAATGAGAAATACCTTAGTGGACGACAAGAAGAGAGAAGTAGGAGTTGTGAATGGAGAAAGCGGGGTTCTAGGACTGTGGCTAAGGCCAAGACCGTTGCGCTTTAGCTTCTGCCTTTCTCGTGCTTTGTGGTTTTGGAACCAGTAAAACACGTTTTTACCTTCGATTTTGCCATATTTTCCGAGCTGCGTTGAGATTTGCTCGATTTGTTGAGCGTTAGGGGTGCGCATTCCACTTCTGTACAACATTTCAAGTATTCCTATTTGTTCTTGCGTCGGATTCCATCTCGTCCCACCCGCTTGAGCTGCCTCTACCTATGTAATATATATAATTCAAATGAATTAAAATCAAGAATCCTCCTATATTAATTTAGATTATGTTCAATTTAAGTCATGTATTATTATATTTTCACTTTTAATATTTGTCCATATGCACGGTCGAATTTACCTTTAAAATAATAATGCCAATTATTGTAGCAATGTTTTAAAAAATAAAGTGGCTAGCTCGAAAAATGAATAAATATATAAAAAGGACTTCTCATTACCACTTGAGTCTTTTATTACGACATATGAAATTATTTTATCTCGTGTATATGGTCAATGATCTCGTCTTGACATTATGTTAAAATTGTGTGCCCCTGTGCATGAATTGCTTATGATATGTATAGTTCAATAGTTTAAGGAAATAATTTATATTTTTATTAAAATAAGGAAATGCAAAATGTGTAGTAGTTTTACCTGAGCAGATTCTTTCTTGTGAAAATCTAAAGATGGTGTTTTTGTAGGGCCACATTCCGGTCTAATGAAGCTCTTGAGATCGAATGTAGCGGCGGCGGAGAGTTTGGGGGCGAGGGGCCGGAAACGCTTGCAGCCGAGGGAAAGAAAGGGAGAGTCGTGATCCCAAATGCCACGTGGCAAGTGGTGGAGCTTCATGCCTTGAATTCCTATGGATGGAAGTGTGATGAGAATGTATGGTGGTTATATAGAAAAAGCTGATGTGAGAGGAAGAAAGAAAGAAATAAAGATAATTAAAGGGGCCGGGAAAAAAGTGGGGTGAATGTAGATTATTAGCCAAGACCAAATGATGAGATGAGGTTGACTTATGATTTCCATGTTTAAAAAAGAATAATGAAAAGTTGATCTAGCTAGAGAGAAAAAGGGTTGATGCAAAATTATAAAGCCACATGTAGTGCTTGGGATTTGTATGGAGTATGTTTAATTCATTGATAATTGCACACAACAAATAACTTTTTATGTACGTAAAATATTTACATATATGCAACAATTTTTAGATACTACTTTCAAAATCTTGTAAAGTACTCTCTCCTATGGGTGGAGGAAATACCGAAAATATCGGTATATACCGCATTTACCGTACCGAAAAATATTGATTTTATCGAAATTTTGGTACGATAACGGTATGAAAATATAGAATATTTCGGTATACCGAAATATTTTCGATATACCGGAAAAATTTTCGATATACCGGAAAAATATACCAGTATACTGAAAAAAATTCGGTATACCGAAAATATTTCCGGTATACCAAAAATATTTCGGTATACACCGTATACTGAAATTTCGGTACTGTATCGGTATGTAATATTGACATACCGAAAATTTCGGTATGCCGAAATTTCGGTATACCGAATTTTCGGTACGACAACGGTATGAAATTTTTCGTTATCGAAAATTTCGGTACGGTAATGGTATGGCGAGAAAATTTTTGGTATGCCGTACCATCCACCCCTACTCTCTCCTATTCTTTTTAGATATCATTCTGAATTTTTTTAGATGAATTAATAATATTTTTTATATCAAATTTAACCTTAATTAATAATAATTAAATAGTTTGAGCCACTCTTTTTGGGAGACTATTTCACATATATAATGTTGTTAAAGTTCATCTATTATTAAAAAAGCAAAGAAAAAAGTACATGCAAACTATCATGTGAAATTAATTTGTGCATAGTTATAAAATTGAGTTCTGTGTTTTTTTAACCATATTTTATATTTTTCTAAACAGTGTTACTTGTTTTTACTAAATAATATTTCTTGTTTTAAGTGGACATTATTATTTTCACTGAACAATAACACTTGATCAATATTAGTAGTTTTTACTAAACAATATTACTTGTTTCTATTGATCAATACTGATCTTTCCTAATCAGTGTTAGAATTAGTGCATAGTGTCCAATATAGGGTTTTGGGTGCAATGTGTATTGCATCCTATAATATATATATTTTTTATAACTCGGTATCTAGTCGGCTCGAAGACCTATTAATTCGGGGGACTAGAACCCACCGTTTATTAGCGGGGACCCCATTTCAAGTCAGAACAAAACTCTATATGAACTGACTCATTTCAAGAGTTGACTGACATAAAAGGTTTTGAATTTGAGATCTAAAAATGAACATACTCCTAGATTTCAAGTCTACGCCACTTGACTATAATATATACTTATTTGATATATCTTCAAAATTTCAAAAAATTAAAGGTAGATAGAGAGAGAGAGGCCATAATTAAATAAGCGTGCGTGTGGGTGAAAGATGGAAGCTAGATATACGTGTGTCTTTGATTTTTTGGTGCATGCTTTCATGATAAGGTGCTTATGCTTTTCGGTGCCCTCACAATTTTAATTTCAAACTTTATTCAGTGTAAAGTTAATTGGAGGGAATGTGCAAAAGAGATTCCCCAATCCCAATAACTTGAAAATGCAAACCCCTTTTCTTGTGTTTTTGTTACCTTTTCCAAATACCAATTTTTGTGGTGTTGCAACAATTGAATGCCGTCTTTCTAATATTCAAAACTCTAAACTATTCATTCACGTTTAATTTGGTTATACACATTTAAAATATATATATATATATAACCCGGTCGGAAAATTCAACTTTTTTATGTTTAGTTAAAAAACAAAATAAAAATTAAACTATATGAACAAAAATTTAAATATATATTTTATAACTTTTCATTTTTTTTATAAATTTTGTCCCATTTCATACATTTATTTATACGATTTAAAAGTGTTGGAGAAAAAATGTGATAAAATATAAATTTAAAATTTTAAATATTTAATATAAATTAATAAATTAATTTTTAAAAAAAATAAAAAAATATCTTTATCTGTCTCTTTACCATCGGGAACTGTTTTGTTTCCCAAATTCAATGAATCCTCGGTTATATAGTTTTTTTAACGGGTTATCTATTTTCATGATTGAAAAATGATTCAACAAGGTTTTAAATTTTATTTAAACTATTCATTCACGTTTAATTTGGTTATACACATTTAAAATATATATATATATATATATATGCCTTAAAATTACTAATGGTTTTTGGTTTTTTTTTTGTGGGTTTAGTTTTCGATTAAACTGAAAAAAAAACTATTAATTATATTCGATTAAACTATATGAACCACTTGGACTTTCGGTTGAATTTATCTTGATGAAATGATTTAAATTATTTATGGCAATTATATATATGGAAGTATATATCAAGTGAACTTTATACATATATACTATTGGTCGTATCATTTAAAAACAAAGGAAATTTGAATAAAGTGGAAATGAAACCAAATGTGCCTTGAGAATATAATATGGATGCACAAACAACCAAATCTAGCTGAAAGTCATGTATTTGTGTGTGGGAGTGTGTATATAAATACATATCTTTATCTGTCTCTTTACCATCGGGAACTGTTTGTTTCCCAAATAGTATGAATCCACCAACTTTACTTTTTTTTTAATCCTTAATTATAGCAAACAAATACTCTATTTTGCATGATTTCACACATTGCCATTGGGCTTAACATCAGGCCAGGTTATATGCATGTTCAACAAAGTTCCCTATTTTTTTGGGCCTGATACAAAATTTCACCATAATTCCATTTACTAGGCTTTTTTTTTTTTTTTTTTATTAATTTTTAAAAATTTTAAATTATCGGCAAAAAAAGATGTATTATAAAGATAAAAGATCCTTAATCCTGAAGAAAGAAGACGTGGTCAACCGGTGAATTTTTTTTTTTAATATTTTATTAAAAAATAACTTCAATATCTTGTTTAGGATTTTTTTTAAAAAAAATTATTAAAAAAATTATTTCATATTTATATTTTTTACTCGACAAGGCGCCGTTTAAAATTTCCGGGCCAAAAAAAATTTTCACACCTGCGCCATTTCTCCCAAACGGTCCTGCTTAACATCCCTATTGCAACAAGTCAAACATAAATTATTTGGTGATGCATGATAGCAGGCATCACGTATTTGTCACAGCAGTAGCGATTTGTATACTATTCTATTATATTCAAAAAAAACTCGCACGAGAAGATTTCATACATAAAATAGGATATAAATTAGCATAAATTAATTTTTATTTTTTATAAAGTGTTAAAACATCTTTTTATTTTTTTTGAAACGAAAAGGACTTCATTAATCAATGTCAATGCCAACATTCGGCCAACACAGAATCCTCAAAACCAACAGGAACAGAATACGAAAAAATAAGGGCCAACACAGGTGAGGCCAAAAAGAGCTAGTATAAATTATGATTCATCTCATGTAAATGTATTTTTTTTTTCTAAAAGAGTTATGGATAGATACATTATTTGTTCAGTTTTAAATTGGAGTGTGTGTCAAATTGAAATTAAAAATTGATTTTTTTTTTTTTTTAAAGATTAAAAAATCCTTCGTTGCACATCGAAAAATACTTTGGCTAAATGGTTTATATATATAAGTAGACTCATCATTTTATCGTGTTAACTATTTATTCATATATTTTTTTAAATTTACCCCTGTCCATTCTTAAAATTTCTCTTTCTAATTAGAAAATATTTATTTTTCTCTTTCTCTTTCATTCTAATGTAGGCAAATTTTCTCCTTCTTTCCTTTTCATTTACTTAATTAATGAAGGGTAAAATTGTAAAAAAAAATATTACTTAATTTTATACAAATTAAAAAAAAACGACAAACATTGTGAAACGGGAGGAGTATATTTTCAACTTTTAAAAAATTGTTGTTATATATATATATATATATATAGAGTAACTCTCTTGTGCACCTCATGCACCAATTCAAATTGGTGAGATTAGATTCAATTTTAATTTGGATGAACTATGCACTCTAAACCTTAACCCCTAAACAATGAACCATAAATCATATATGAATCATTCGGGTCGTGTGAACCATGAACCACTTGGGCGAGTGAACCATGAACCACTCGGGCCGGGTTTGGGTACGGGTCGAGAAAAAAAAAACTTAAAGCTCAAATTAAAATTAAAAGAAAACTGAAATTGAAAAAAAAAAAAACTAAAACTAAAAAAAATAAGAAAAAGAACTCCTAAAATTAAATTGCATCAAATTGATTTTTTTTGCAAATGGTGCACATGAGAATTTGCCCCATAAGAATATGCCCCATATATATAGTGTAGTGGGTATGAGAATATTAATTTCTCTCGGAAAATATTAACTAAACCTCAGTCAATAGGCAATCAAAATTGATCTCTTTAAAATCGCTGAAAATTTTTTAAAACCCGAGCTGTTAGTATTACATAAACAAACAGTTTTAATTCTTCTTACTAATTAATGAGTAATCATAAGTGATTAGATATGGCAGCACGTGAAATGTCGTTAACCATAATTATGGACTTATCAACAAATGTTAAGTGCAAAACAATAAATTAGATCGATGCGGTATTTACCCTTTTTCCTTTTGAAAATATTGCTTTATTTATCATTATAAAATGCGATTCTTACTTTGAATCAGATCAGACTATGCTGGTCTAGAATTATTAGGATCGATGTACGTATCAAATTTTATTGGGATTGAGATATCAAATAGTTGTTTGGAGGTTATAATATGTTTTTAAAAAATAATAGAACAATTTATTGATATTGAGTTATCTTATGTTTATGTGATCAATTGCTCTATGCATTTTTTCATTTTCTTTTTCAATCATGTTAGGCTGATTTTTGGTGAGTCTGGAATGATGAAATTTTCTATGGTATGCCTAGTTGTGTTTTGAACATTAAAGGGGTGCTTGGCTTATTAAATGAATGAAAATGTGCATGGATGTGATTATTAGCGGCGTATCTAGCTAGGTACTGTACCCCAAATTTCAAAAACTCTATAATTTTTTTATGTAAAAAAAAATGTGTTTTAAAATAATAGTACAAATAATTAATTAGTCCAAAATATTTTATTTAATATTTTTTTGTATTTCTTAGACCACCACTAGTGATGGTAGCGTGAAATTAAGTCATTCTAATTGTAAGGGTTAAAAACATTGTATATATATCATTCTTTTCAATCAAACACTTTTTTTCATCCCATTGTTAATTTTTCATACTCAAACTGTCCCTAAAATAGAATTAAAAAATTCATCGAATTATTACTATTTTAAAAATATTGTATTTTAATTTAATTATAATTTTTATACAGAATAGTGATATTTTTTTATACATGTTTATAATCAATGTTTTCATAACAGGAAAATGTAACCGGTCGTTGGTTCAAATTGGTTCAACGTTAATATGTTTAGTTAAAAAAAACAAAATAAGTATACACCTACAAAAATTTAAATATATATTTTATAACTTTTCATATCATATTTTTTATATATTTTGATCACTCATACATTTATCCCACATCGAAAAAGTGTTTATAAAAATGTGAGAGGAATATTTTAAAATTTTAAATATTTAATATAAATTAATAATTTAATTTTTTTTAAAAAAAAAAAAAAACCGATTATTTTTAGGTTGAACAGGGTTTTGACCGTTTTGACAGGATTCAACCCGAAATCGGTTATATAATTTGGCGGTTCGATTCAACCAGATTTTGAAAACAGTGTTTATAATATTAAAAACATAAAATTTATTATGTTCAAAAGAAATTTTGTCACGCAATTTGTAAATAAGGCACTAAATAGGAGTGTGATCTAAGAGGGGCTAATTATTGGTCAAAGGTAAAAGTGGGTTAGGAAGTTGGATGGCAATATGGCATGACAGATGGACCGGGCCCACTCAGTGGAAAAACGGTGGGAATTCATCATTACAATCACAAACACATTCACCCATCACTTTTTTCGCTTCCAATTCCACTTCCTAAATCTTAGCTACCTATTTTAATTTAAGGTATGATCCTAAATAAATTTAGGATTTCCTTTAACATCTTTTTCATGTTTTAATTTTTTTTAGATTTGGTATTTATGGATATCTTTTACAATTTACCATTGACATGGAAGGCATAGGGGTGAAAACGGATCGGATATTTCCCGACCGATCCGGGAAAAAGATCCGATCGGTGATCGAATTCGGTATAAAAACTAGTATATATGGGGCCGGAATCTGGATAGTTGACGGATTGTTTCGAGCGGGTTTAAAAATATAATAGTTTAACTTTGTGAATTTATGTGAAAAGTAAAATTAATAGTTAATAAATATCCTGGTTTCTATTAATTACTTATCAATTCAAAAAAAATAATAACGTGTGAAAAATAATTAAAAAATGTCATGTTTTTAAGAATGATTAGATCTCAAATTTGATCAATGATTATGCATGTAAAGTTAAAAATTGTTAGTGTGCAAGGTGTAAGCGGATGATGCGCGGATACAGTTACAAATCTCCGCTCTTACATGAGGCACCAACTTGGACTTACTTAGTTTAATGTGTTAGTCCAATGTTGACAATCATCAAATGTTTCAAGAGTTTTCATCAACCAATCAGTAAAAAAACTAAAACCCTATCTCGAAATCTTGTTGAACAAACTTAACCTAACTTTGTGGGTTTGGGTATAAGATGTTCCAATGAACTCTATCCTAGTATTTTATTAAAACTAAAGAATAAAATTTTATGCTAAGAACTATGGGATGAACACTTATAAAATATTCTTGATCGAAATTGTGGATAGCTTGAGCTTGATGATAATTTTAACCTTCTATCGATATATTTATTTGAAATCAAAAATTTAGAATTTGAAGATCTATTTTAGGGTTGATGTGATGGCTTATGAATGGTGGCCGAAAAACATGTATGTTTGTCCTTTCTAGTCGTTTGACCGAGCAACACCAATTCGCATTATTTTTCCATACATACGTGTCTCATTCTCATTAGTTGACAAGTACAAATATTTGTTTTTTACCAACTAGGGTTGACATTCTCCTTGTCCGATTAACATCGTTGATCCGATGCACCATCGATTGTCACTTAATTAATGGAGGGATCAAATAATTGTAAAAAAAATTGGGGTTATCTTGGAAAGTATGCTTTTATTTGTATAAATTAAATTTTCTGTCTTATTTCTTTGAAATAAATTATTTATCACCGATGCTTTAAATATCATTGAATGTTACATATATTTATTCATAATTGTTCAATAAAAAGACGCGTTACATTGTAGTTAATTTAGTATATATATCACGGAAGATTAAATTAATGGTCATTTCGTAACTAAAAAAAGTACGTTGTTCACGACCTAGATGAAAATGAACAATCCATCGTGAAAGGTTGAAGTGTAAGACTCGGATTGGCTTGTCTTGACCAAAAGATTACAATAGTGCATGGTGATGCCTTTGAGCGGGATTCTGAGGAGGATAAATTCTTCAATTTTTGAACGGGAAGAATTAAACCTCGATTGGTTCATTATTTCTTAATCTTCGTCTCTTAAATAGGATCGCGTGTGGTTAGTAATTATTGCTTTGAGTTATGACGGGTAGAGAATCAATGAAATTCAATACTTTTTATATATTGGGCAAATTCGGGTCACACGTGATTGCTAAATTTATCTGAAGAAATCGTGTGCGGGTATTTCGTTTGATTTGCCCCCTTGGGAAAAAAATTTATCATACCAAATTAAAGTGGAATTTATTTTTTGGTATGAATAATAATGTTGAAATTTCTTGAGGACAAAAGATATTAATTAAAAACTGGCTTGAATTAATTAAATAATCTTAAAACACGAAAAGCCATATTAAAAATAATATGGGTTAAGATGGATAGTCAATATTAATTATGTAGTGAGATTAATTAATATTTATTGTGCTTGAATAATATTGTGGCTCAATATTGAAAATTCAAAATCCATTGGTCCCAATCTTAATTCTCCTAAAGGCCCCTCAAGTAGTCCAAACATAATGTCCAATAATATAAAAAAGGTGTTTAAAATAAAATAAATTATTGTTGCTTAATTTTTCCTTTTTTTTTCAAAATTGATAAATAAAAGGGAGAAAGATTTTCTTTTGAATTTTATTATGGAATGAGAATAAGTATTCAAAATACAAGTTTATCTCATTAAATTCAAGAAATCTCCCACTTAAATTTATTTGTCTTGATATTTTCGAAAATTTTGAACAAATAAGGAAGGAAAAATTTTCTTGATTTTCTTGAAAAGATATTATGGAAGATATGTATTTTTGGGATACAAAAATATCTCATAAAATTCAAGAAGATCCAAATCTTAGAATCCTTCATCCTTATTTTTTCGAAAATCACCATAACAAGAGGAGGTGAGATTTTTGTGGAATATTTTAAATATGGAGAAAAGAATATATTGGGTATATTCAAGATTTCTTGGAGACCAAGAAAAAAAAAATCCCATCTTATTCACACACCTAAAAATTCGACCACCATCCTCTTATAAATAGGGGATGATTATTTCATCCCCAAGTGTAATTTCATGTGTTGGAAAAATTAGAAATCCACGAAGGTGGTGCAACATAATTTTATTTTTCCTTTTGTTAAATTGTTCGCGAGTTCCTTCCACCGGATTGTTGAACAAGGGCAAGTGAATTCTTGAGAAGACCTTTTGGTGTGTTCGTGTGAACGAGATCCATCTTCTCAACGGTTGTCACTCCGGGAGGTTAATTTACGTAAACTCGTAGTAATTCCGCATGTGTAGGATTTACATTAACTGTTTATATGCATGATTGGTTGTTGAATTGTTATTTGAATTAATATAGGATTAATTAATGCTAGTAATAATTGTTAGAATTAAATTTGTATTTAAATATTCAAAATGATTATCTTATGCAATTAATTCCCCAACAATAGAGTCTTTAGATGCAAAATTTTCTTAGCTCAACTTGATTTTTTCAATGTAGGTCTTCGGTCTTGTTTTCCGGTAGTCATCCGATCTTTGTCTTCTTATTTTTCATGTATTGTTGATTATCTGAACTGACTTAAAGATCTTAATCTTCTTGTTTAGTCTGATTTTCTGATCTCCTTCAAGACAACTTATATATATTGAGTTCCCCCTCAATATGTGACCTATCTATTACATCTGTTTTTCTATACAATCATTATCAACTGGTCACCTTAAACTGGTATCTAGATCATTTTAAATATGTCCTATTAGTGTTTTGGAACTTTCATCAAAACTCTAAATTTTCCAACAGGAATACATAATTGTTGGGGAATGAATTGCACAGATCTATTCGGGGTGAATATTTAAATACAAATTTAATTATTTAATTATTACTAGCATGAATTAATCCTATATTAATTCAAATAATAATTGCAACAACATATCATGCATATAAAAAGCCATGGTTTATGAAATTCTCTCGGGATTGACTTGGATGACGGATCCAAAAGGATTTCCCAAGTATTTCTTAGCCCTTGCTCAACTGTGGAAGGACCTTTTTCGAACAATTAACAAAAAGAAAAAAAATAAACTTTGTTGCACCACCTTTTTGGATTTGCTAATAAAAGACATGGAATTGTACTTGGGAATGAACTAATCATCCCTATTTTATAGGAGAGGAGGGTCGAAAATTTTAGTAGAAAATCAATTGGGAAAAAAGACTTTTCTTGGTCACCAAAAATATTGAATATATCTCCTATATTTTTTTCCCATAATTAAAATATTCCAAAAAAAACCCACCTCCCTAATTATGGATTTTTTGAAAATTTAATGTGCAAGATTCCAAGATTTGGATCTTCTTGAACTTATGAGATATTCTTGTATTTCAAGAAATACATATCTTCCATAATATATTTTCAAGAAAATCAAGAAAATCTTTCTTGCCCATTATATTTCCAAATTTTCGAAAATTTCAATATATATAAGCTAATTGGGAGATTTCTTGAATTTAATGAGATAATCTTGTATTCCAAGAATAAATATCTTCATTCCATAACAAAATTCAAAGAAAAATCTTTCTCCCAACATATCTATAAATTTGAAATATTACTTGGAAAATTAAGCAACAATATTTATTTTATTTTAATCACCTTTTTTTAAGGTGATTGGACTATTTGTTTATACAGGGGGCCTTTAGGAGAATTAAGATTGGACCTTTAATGGATCTTGAATATCTAATATTGAAACAATATAAAATAAATATTAATTAATATACATAATTAATATTGCCTTTATCCATCTTAACCCATATTACGATCAATAAGGTCTTTTATTTTCCGTGTTTAAGATTATCTAGCCCATTAATTAATTCAAATTTTTTGAAATAGCTTTCCGTTAATTAATATCTTTTGTCCTTGATCGAGGAACGGTTCAACATTATTATCCATAAAGGAAACTAATTTCACTTGCAAGATTTGGTATGATAAAACTTATGAACCTCCCAAGGGCAAATGACAGATGGATTGCTAAATTACGATTCTTCAGTAAATCTTAGCAAACATGTGACCAATAATATTGCCCAAGATAAAAAGTATTGAATCTCTCGATTCGCTACCCATGATAAGTCAAACAATAGTTACCAATCCCATGTGATCCTATTTAAGGGACGAAGATTAAAAACAACGAACCACCGAGGTCTAATTCTTAAATGAAGAATTTATCCCTCTGTAGGTCCTATTCTATTTTAGTGTAATCTCTTGGTCAAGACAAACCAATCGAGGCCTTTACACCTCAACCTTTCATTGATGGGTTGTTCATTTCCATCTAGGTCGTGAATGGCGATTTTTAGTTTTAATTTAATTTCGTGATCCGGTATCACTAAATTAACAATTTAACATTTAATTATTGGAAAATATATATAACATTCAATCATATTTAAAGCATCGGTGATAAACAATTTATTTAAGTAAATAAGTCTAAAAATCAGTTTTGATTATACAAAGTAAATAAAGCATACTTTTCAAGATAATCCCAACAATCTCCCACTTATACTCGTCGCTTTTTAAGTATACTATTACATGTTCACAGAGTCCGTGACATCTAATAAAAACCTAATAATTTCTCCCACTTATACTCAAATTAGATTGGCGGATGCCTTGACACTCATTCCACTCACATGTCTTGAATGTATTGAGGCGTAAAACTTTGTGAATGGATCTGCTTTAAGTCGCCCTCGACGCTATTTGCCACATTTATATCTCCTCTTAACGATTTCTCGTATAAGATGTCTTTCCTTTAATGTGTTTGTTTGACTCGTGGACTCTTGGTTCTCTTGAATTTGCAACCCTTTTAGCAGATATTGCTAGAAAAATTGAAAACACCATCCAAGTCCATTTAAGAAGATCTAGAGCCCAATCGGTTTCTTTCAACGCTCACTGACTACTTACCCGACTTCCATGGTTGAGTCGGTGATGCATTTTACGCTTTCACACTCGTCCATTTGATGGCTACACTTCCCAAATGGAAGACACTAATCGAGGCGAGATAATTTCGGAATCTAAATCGATTGGAAATCCGAGTCCGTGGCCGATGGGGATTGAGTATCGATCGATAAATCAACATTCTATCCAAAAGTTCTTTTTGAGACACTTGAATGTTTTTAAGCGTAAGATCAACGTTTTCCCTGGAGTTTTCGATATCTTGCTACCATGCCTCAAAAAAGCAGATAAATCCTCGTCTGTGACATTGCATACATAAGGTTCGGAAGAAAATTAGAGCACAAGGAATTCCTTTCATGTCATCTATCTATTTTTTTTGCGTCTTAGGGACATTTTCTTGGATAGATGGATTCCAAGTCCGAAAGGTACGAATCTTTTCTTGGAATCTTGCATCTTTGTAAAGCATTTCAAAGGCGTTGTCTATGTATGAAACTTGTGATAACCCCGATCATCATTTTCTTGCGATCTCGAGTGATCTTGATCCCAAGGATGTGTCCGGCTTTCCCTAAGTCTTTCATATCGTAGTTTTTTGGAAAGCCATTTAACGCCTCGATAACACCTTCACATCGTCCCGATGATCACAATGTCATCTACGTATAGTACTAAGAATACCAATAGTTTAACGCTTTTTATACACCAACTTTCAAACTTGTTTTGATCAAACCCATAAGACTTTATTATATGATCAAAACTTTGGTTCCAAGCTCGATGGATGCTGTTTGAGTCCGTAAATGGACCTCAAGCTTACAAACTTGGTGTTTTTGGCTGTTTCAATGAAGCCTTGGGGTTGTTGCATATGGATCTCTTCATCAAACTTAGTTTTGAAATGTCTTGACATCCATTTGCCGATTTCAAAGTCGAAATGTAAAAAGAATCGATAAGAGAAACGGATGGACTTAAGCATGGCTTTGGGTAAAAAAGTTTCCTCATAATCGAACTCGAAAATGTAACCTTTCGCCACTAGTCTTTTGCTTTTAAATGTTTCAACCTTAAAAGGTCCTCTTTTCCTCTTATAGAATTTTGCATTCAATGGGTTTGAAATTGTAAAAACTATTATGAAACATAGAACCCATTTGAACTTTTCAATCTTTGTTTTGCCAAGAAATCCTTATCTTGGAGTGCTCGTCATATGTCCTTCGATTCGTCTTGTCCAGAATTCCGAGGACTCTCCTATTCCCATGAGAATCTCGGGCTGTCTAACAACCCTCCCACTACGATGAGGCTCCGGTTGTGAAAGCGTGATCGTTTAGTATATCATCTATAAATTATCGAGGTTTGCCCTCTAAGCTCATTTAAGGTAATCTCAAACAGGTTTTCTTTGGTTCATATAGTCTTCTTCCAAAAATCTAAAGTGGGTGCCGATAACCACCTTTTGATCTTGGGACTATAGAACATACACTTTTTTATTGGGTATTGACTTTAATTACGATAGAGGATCCAATTTACGGCTTCCTTGTCCAACACGAGTGGACACCCCAAAAAACATTTATGTTTGTCAATTCTTTGGGAGTTTTGGGAACCGATTGGGAACCGATTTGGATAGCACCAAGTAGGAATGTAAGTCGTTGTTTCAAGGTATGACCCAGAGCGACTTGGGAAAATCCGAGATAACTCATCATTGATCTAACCATTTCAAAAAGAATTATGTTCTTTCGCTCTCAATTCATTTTGTTGAGGGGTTCGAGTCTGATGAATTGATACAATCCCTTCATCGGATTAGTTCAAAAAAACATCGCCGAGGTATTCACCTCCATGATCGGATCGTAGAGACTTGATCACGTTTTCCTTGTGATTCTCTGTTTGAGCCTTAAATTCTTAGAATTTCTCAAAGGTCTCAGATTATAAGGAAAATGTACCTTGAAATAATCAAAAATTACTCATAACCTCCTCTTGTTTTGGTTGACATTGAAACACGACATATTTTGTGTAAACAATCTCTAACACTTCTTTGGCCCTATTCCCTTGGCTCCAAATGCCCTCTTGGTCATATTACTCTCCAAACATGATTTTTAGGTTGGAATCGGTTCAACTTGGAGAAAGTGAACCGTTTCACCAACCTTTGGATCCTCTTTATTTATATGACCCAATCTTAGATGCCAAAAAGTGTCTTGTTCACGTCGATGAGCGTTTTTTTTTTATCATTGATGTGTTATAGGATATATTTATTTATCACGATTAATTGTATAGAATCATTCAACAACGTTTTCATGTATTATAAATTTATCAAAAAAGAAAAAATTGTAACAACTTTATTAAAAAGTAACCAAATATCCATCATCAAAGTTTAGAAACATTGAATTCTTTTAAAATCCGGAACGTAAAGAATATCTCAAAATTAAAACTGTCTTCAAAAAGACGGGTACTTTCCCATTAAACCGCCACTCTCGTAACATCGCCAGATTGATGAGGACCTCACTCCCACTAAGTTGTCGGGTCCGCTTGAAAGGTAATGTGAAAAAAACATGATTAGTGGATCCCAGTATCCACCACCCACAAAATGGGAGGATTGTAAACAAGTTTTTCAACAACCAAAAGAATTACCTTTCTTTCCATCCCTCTTAGGTTCGAACAGTCGACCTCTAATGTCCTTTTCTCACCACAAATTGAAGGAGTCGGCATTTAAATTTGTTTCCAAACCTTGTTTTTGCCATTGGCAACATTCTTTTGAGTTCACTTGCTTGTGGAAGGGAATTCGTCATGGAAGGATAGGTTCATTATTTTCTTTTGGCTTTTTTTCGACCGAATATCGCTTCGCCGAGAATTGCTTGGATCTCATCGAGAACCTAAATGGTTCGGGTATTGAATTTTCAAAGCTTTTTTTCATCTTGGTTCTTCGATTTGGGTCTCGAATCGTATTAGATCAAGTTTATGAAGGTGAAGCCATTCTAGAGAATTACGGGCGTTCTTTCCACTATTTTGGGAGCAAGTCCATGGTGAGAATCAATTTAAATTCATTAAGAATTATACGGTCTCAACGATGTTGGTCACATGTGAGATTAAGATTTAACCGCGGAAGAATCTTTTCTTAACCGCTTTTAGTGGACTCATCCGATGGTTTATCCGGTTTAGGTGTGGTCGAGAACCCGATTATGGCTTTGTGCGATGAGGACAATAGTGAGTTTTCGATTCCAATCAACAAAATTTTCTCCCGATGAGCAAATTGTCTTTCAAAGATATTGATAAAACATGATTTACCTGAAATAAATAATAAATGATAAAACAAATATATCACAAGGTTTGATCACATGATCATATTAAAATCTCAAAAAAAAAATGGCATCGCCAATATCTCAAAACAGTTTAAATAAACGTTGGGTGGGTCATTATTTAAAACATTCAAATTACAAACAAAACGATTATAAACCTTTAATAATTAATGAGTTTGGCTAGACCAATATAAAATTGACGGGGACTTCCGGAGAAAGATATATGCATATCAATTTTATACCTAAGTAATAACCATGATTAAATGAGGATTACTATTTTGTTTTGATCGAGCCTCGTTGAATATTAATTATGATAGTAATTGTGGCAATCAAAAATTCAAAGAAACCTATCTTTTGGCGTCCCGTTGGGGGAATTTCTCCAAAAGAATTCACAAATAAATAAATCATGGAGGTCAAAAATTAATTCAATTTTATTATCAAAATAAAATTGTCAATTAATTATTTAAACATACTTAAATTTTATAATTTTTCCATTTGGCAACCCTAAATAAAAAATTTGTTTAAAATAAAATAAATTATTGTTGCATGGTTTAATTTTTCCTATTTTTTTTTCAAAAAATTGATAAATAACGTTTTGAGAAAGATTTTCTTTGAATTTTATTATGGAATGAGAATAAGTATTCTTCGAATACAAGTTTATCTCATTAAATTCAAGAAATTCCCACTGGTTGACATTTTCTTGATATTTTCGAAAATTTTGAACAAATAAGGAAGGAAAAATTTTCTTGATTTTTTGAAAATTTATTTACAAAAAATAAATGGAAGATTACATTGATGTATTTCGTGGATTTTCTCACGACAAAAAAATATCTAATCGAATTAAAAAAATTGCAAAAATAAACATTAAAAAGACAATCCAAACAGATCTTATTTCTACTATCCAATTTCAAATTTCCTCCACTTAATTTTACAATTTAAAAAATTCAAAAAACCATGACTCGAACGGTTGTTGGGAAATGAATGAGAGGAGATTATTCAGGGGTGAATATTTAAATAAATTTAATTTTTAATTATTACTAGCATGAATTAATCCTATATTAATTCAAATAATAATTCAACAACATATCATGCATATAAAAAAGCCACGTAAAAAATCGGAATCACGGGTTTTCTTATTATTGACACGGACGGACTAACCAAAAAGGACTTCCCAAGTATTCCCTTAGCCCTTGCTCAACTATCCGGTGGAAGGACATTCGAACAATTAACAAAATCTAAAAAAAAATAAACCTACTTTGTGGATTTGCTAATATTTCCAAACATTGAATTCCACTTGGGAATGAACTAACCATCCCCTATTTATTTTAAATTTTTAGTAGAAAATCAATGTGGGAAAAACTTTTCTTGGTCACCAAAGAAATCTTGAATATATTTATATTCTTTTTTCTCATAATTAAAATATTCCACAAAAAATTCTCCTCTAATTATAGATTTTTGAAAATTTAATGTGCAAGATTCCAAGATTTGGATCTTCTTGAACTTATGAGATATACTTGTATTTCAAGAAATACATATCTTCCATAATATCTTTTCAAAAAAAAAAGAAAATCTTTCTTGCCCATTATATTTCCAAATTTTGAAAAATTTCAATATATATAAAGAAAAAGTGGGAGATTTCTTGAATTTAATGAGATAATCTTGTATTCCAAGAATACATATCTTCATTCCATAATAAAAATTCAAAGAAAATCTTTCTCCCAACATATCTATAAATTTCAAATAATTGGAAAATTAAGCAACAATATTTATTTTATTTTAATCACATTTTTTATGGTTATTCGACTATTGTATATTTGAATTGGAGAATTAAGATTGTAATGGAATTGAATATCTAATATTGAGCCACAATATAATTAAAGCCCATAAATATTAATTAATCCCACTACATAATTAATATTGACTATCCATCTTAACCCATATTACATTCAATAAGGCTCGGTCATTATTTCCCGTGTTTAAGATTATCTAGCCCATTAATTAATTCAAGCCAATCAAATAGCTTTCGTTAATTAATATCTTTTGGTCCAGTAGTCGAGCGGTTCAACATTATTATCCATACCGGAAACTAATTTCTTGCAAGATTTGGTATGATAAAACTTCCGTAGTCATGTGGGCAAATCAAACAAATCTTGAGGATTGGTTGTTAAATCTTAGCAATCACATTGACCAATAATATTGAATTCAAGATAAAAAATATTGAATTCACTACCCATGATAAGTCAAAGCAATAGTTTAATCCGATCTATTTTCCGAAAGATTAAACTTGAGGTCTAATTCTTCCTATTCGATTCAAGAATTTATCCTTCAAGACAACTTATATATAGTGTAATCTCTTGGTCAAGACAAACCAATCTATTACGAGCCTTACCTCAACCTTTCATTGGGTTGTTCATTTTTATTCAGGTAATTGAACGACGACTTTTTTTTGTTACAAGGGGTTTGTTAATTTAATCTTTCGTGATCGTATCACTAAATTAACAATGTAACACGACGAATTATTGAGCAGTTATTAAATATATATAACATTCAATCATATTTAAAGATCAATGATAAACAATTTCATCAAAATACAAAGTAAAAAGCAATTTCCCAAATTATAATACACAATAATATCCCATCAGATTCGAAGTTTTCCCATATTTTATCGGATATTATCCAGATAGTAAATCCGGATATCCGGAATTTTTATTTTTTATTATTTTTTAAATTTTTTTTAAATTTTTTTTTTATTTGGCAAAGTTAGTTGTTAGTAGTTAGTACACCAAGCACCCAAATACTCTACGAAATCACCAATCCACCTTATAACTCCTATAACTCCAAATTGCGTTCACAAAGGAATCGAACTTGGTTCTTCCATTCAAATGAGGAGCCCAGTACAAAAAGTGTGGCTAAGCCCCTGGTTTATATTTTATATTAATATATATATATATACATATTATATTTATATAATAATAATAATATAATATTAGTACTTAATACTTATGTTGACGTTATGTTGTGCTGGAGTGGTTATGAGTACGAAGGATATAGCTTTTATTTTCATATTATTAGCAGTAGATATAATTTTTATTATTTGCATTAGAACTTCTATGAAATATCGCATAGGTAGTGTTTTTTTATGTGTTTCAATCACATTTTGATGATTTTCGTTTGAAATATATTATCCGATTATAGTTATTCGAATCCGGCCCAGATTCGTCTCGATATCCGTATCCAGATCCAGAGATATTAATATTCGACCAGATCCGAATCCGGATTTTCCGTATTCGACTCCGAATTCGAGAAAAAAAATATGGTCTAGGATACGGTATAAGCACTATCAATCCGTATCCAATCCGTTTTCACCCCTAGGAAGGAGTATGAAATCATTAGCCCAAAGTATAGATAATTTGCGGGATAAATTGCACAAACAAAACTTATATTTGCCCCTAATTGCACTTTAAGGACATAATTTTAGACTTTTGCATGGTATATACTTAACTTTCAATTTGATGAAAAAAAGGATCCGGTCAGTTTTAAGACAAAAAAAATAAATTTTTTTTTCGCTTATAACTTCTTTCGTTCTCAACCCTAAATAAAAAACAAGGTATTATAACAATAAAAGAAATTGTTCTCAACTCTTGTGTTCTTTTCTAAAATTCACGCCTTTATATTCACGATTATGGGTGGAAAATTAATAAAAAAATCGGTATATTGTGTTTATCTAATTAAAAAATACCAAAAAGATTATTTTTTTCATTATACCGCAAACTGCGGTACAATATGGTAATATGCATTAAAAAATTTGATATTTCAATATACAAAAAAAAATTCAATATTTTGTTAAAAAAATTATGTATACTGATATTTCGGTATGACATAGTATATCAAAATTTCAGTATGGGACAATATATATCGATACCAATCGAAACTTTTAGATACCAAAAACTTCAATACAGTAGGTAAATATTTTTTATTTATCGAAATTTTATGTATTCCGAATTTTGTTATGCTAAAATGATATGAATTTTTAAATATAAATTTTTTTTTGGTACGGTATATAATATGCGCCACTATTTTTGGTATGGTACGGTATGCCACTTAATATTAATTAGTAGTTTTTCTTTGTGATTCTTCGAACTACTTATTTAGTATTTTCTACTGTAAGGTTTTGTCTGTAATTGTTTGAGTGTTTGTACTCGTTGTATTTATTAATTTATTTACGTTAAAAAAATATATTAGCAGTCATTGACTCATTATTAACATTTATTATAATTTTTATTTTTTTGAAAATATTATTATTTTTTATAAAGTGTTATATAAAAAAATAAGTGGAAATATATCTTTTTTTGTCTTAAAATTGCCCGAAGTTTTTTTTTTTTTTTTGCAACAAATTGATAATTAAGTACCTACCCTGCAAAAGTCTAAAGTTGGGTTCTTAAAATACAATAAGGGGCAAAGATAAGTCATGTTTTTACAATTTGTCCTATGCGATAAAAAATTGTGTGCACTAAATATATTGTATAATTCAATTGATTATTTTAGTATAAATAAATAAAGAAATTTAAAAAAAAATTATACATTTAAAAAATATATTTGAATTGTATGATCACTTAGTGCATAGAAAATCTACTCATAATTTAATATGGACTGAGTTATTTTTGGTAGGACTTGAACTCGAAAAGTAAGTGTGAGCTAAAAAAAAAAGGTTTGAAATCAACTCATTTATTTGAAGAGTGAGTCTCATGTACACCAAAATGCATCGTGTATTTATAGTGCATTTTAGAATCGTACAACTTATTATACTGAAAAATGCAACTTAATTGTTTACATTGAACTGTGCAACTATTTTTCTATATTAATTTTTGCACGATTCAGTGTAAATAAGTTGTAATTTTCAATATAACAAGTGATACGATTTTAAAATGCACTATGAATGCACAATGCATTTGAGTGCATACAAGTCTAGCCAAGGCTAAAAGGAGAGTGTCACGTCACATTAATAAATTGATGAAAAATAACATTGTGTATTACTTTACAAAAGAAACGGACATTACTTTTATAAATATATGAGATTATTAGGAACACTATCCGCTATTACATTATGACAAAATATACAACAAACAAGTTTCATATAAGAAGATGACAAAAATCAGATATAGGCGCTGCTCACGCATTTAACCTCGATTATTTAAGATCACATTACATACAAAAACTTTTACTGTTATGTATAAAAATTATCACTGTTATGAACAAAAATAATCATTGTTTAGAAAATGTTTTATATTTTTAAACAGTGAAAGTTTTTGTGCATAACAGTGATAGTTTTTACATATAACCAGTGATATAGTTCATATGTAAACCTGGTTCACATTAGTGTTACTCTAAGGAGATTTATAAAAATGGATCATGTAATTGTGGGGTTTATATTCTTTGTTCATTAAATTATTTTAATATAATAAATATGTGTTCTTATTATTATTATTAAATAGTTAAATTTGATTAATAAAATAATATTATATTTATTTTAGTATCTCGTTTACAATAATCTCTGTGAATCAAGTTCAATGCATTTGAGCTTTTATCAGTTTTTTCATATTTTTAAGATTAATGGAATTTCAGAGTAAGGAGTTGATTTTTATAAAGATAACTGTCGGGATTTAAATTGATTAATTTTAAGTGAAAAATCTTTTACCCATGAGTAATTTTAAGTGAAAAATCTTTTACCCATGAGAAACTTTGATGTGACTAAAATGAAATGATTCATCTAACTACATGCATATTTAAAGGCTTTCCAGTCGAACCGAAGGAAAGCTAAAAAATTGTAAAAAAATAATAGCTGTAAAGAAAAACATCAAACAATTGCCAATAATTTTTATACATGAATTAAGAGTGGATAAATTTGTAAGTTTATAATTTTATACGTAGTTTAATATTATATTCGTATAATTTTTTTTTTCTAATTTTACCAGTTCTTCCCCTTTCTTCTTAAATATAAGATAGCTAGGATCCATTTCGGCATTTCCACATAAATAAAGAGAGAATTCTTATGTTTTTAATTTAGGTCCATCACCAGAAGCCAAGTTCCCTGCAAATTTGCATCATGTAAATTATCAAACAATAAATAAGTAAATCTTGGGTTTAATTTGTTTATAGTATTAAAATTATACCATTACACTTATAAATTAATATTTGAGTATTCTATTAATTTATATTATTATTCTTAAAACTAATATAATAACATTAAATGATATAAATATTAGTTTATAACAGTAGTGTTTATCAATTTATAAATATAATAATATTAATTTTAAACTATTAACAAGTTTCATATAAAAGTTGGTGAAAATAAATAATTTGACAATTCGCAAGGCACCTTTCTCAAAAAAAATAAAAAATCGCTAGGCAACCAAATTTAATCGGGCAACGAAAATGGAAAATTAAATTGGGTGTCAATTAATTTACACGAATCCTGCTATGGTGTAAAATTACGCAAATTATTGTGATTTAGAAATGTCGAATAATTGAAATGGCAGTCAGAATTTCGTTTCTTTAAAAACACTTTTTAAAAGTTAAAGTTGTGAGAGAGCAGATTAAAAAATAAATGCTTCTACCCCTCCACTAGAGCTTGAAAACATATTCTTAATGTCGGCTTTTTTTTTTTTTTTTAATATAGACTTGAATCACGGTCACTCGCAGTTACAGCAGAGTAAATTGTAAATTTGATTCAGACCGAAAAATATTAAATTAGACTTTTTAGGACTTAAATCACCAGCTTTATAGCCACTTTCTTTAGGTCAAAATATGGCCGTACTATCAGTAGCTAGTCCTATAAGGTAAAGCTTGATGATAATTCGAGATCGATATGTAGTTTTTTTTTTAACCCAGATCGATATGTAGTTTCAAGATCACAATATTCAATTTAATAAGAGTTCGTTGAAGATCATTGGTTCAACATGTCAATTTTTTTTCAGGTTATATAAATATAAATTTGCGAAATTTTAATACCTTTCTAAATTTTTTAATTTCATCACAAGGTCAACTTATTGCAGACGGTTAGAATTTCTTTTGGTAAATTACAAATAAATTCACTATATTTTGATAGTATTGTTTTATTTTTATCATGTTTTTTAAAGATTTTTGTTACGTACTTCATATATTATTATATCTGCAATATTTCATAGTATTTAAATATATAATCATGTGAAAGATTTACAATAATGTTTAAAATTAATTACCAAATTACAAAAGTAGAAAACTCTGTAATAAAATAAAAAATAAAATTATTGTGCACTAAAATATCGGGATTAGGGATTAATATATGGCTTAATGATCTTAGTGATACAAACAATAAATGTGTGATATGGATTGTATTAATGACTTATGATTGCTTGAAAGAGTATGTGTTTGAGTAATGAATTTGGATGAGGTTTGGTAAGGTATGAATTCTCTTTGTATTTGGGGTCATAAATGTCCTCTAGAGTTACAAGTACAAGTGAGCCGGAAGGTGTTCTGTGATACATTAAATCTTCAAGACCGATGTGGTAAACACGAGGTGGTGGGAGGTCGCCCGAGGCATATCGACCTCGGGCACCTCGCAGGGACTTCGCCCCCGGTAATTTTCGAATTTGTAGGGAATTAGCTGTTTAAGTACTCCTAGCTATCATTCGTTATCGCCATTTACTGATTTATCTCTGACTTAAACCTACTTTAGGAAGGTTTCTCGCTTTATATCCATCCGACACCGATCAAGTCGTAGTTAATGCTCTCTGCATTTTGTGTCATCCGAGGTCATCGAGGTCGCTCTGTGTCGCACTTTCCTCAATTGGTTCATCTCTTCCTATTTGCGGTTTTTGCAGGTACTACTTGACTAAACTTTTGATTCTATTCTCCCGGGGTTCTTTTAGGTCGGAGGCGACCTCGCGCGATATGTACCCAACAAAAATAAAAAAGGCATTAACTAGTGGTTCGATGCATGCATTTCCTCCACTTTCTATACCTAGTTTTCCTTCTATTGGGAAGCCTTTTTAAACTTGGAGGTTGATGGGAGAAAAAAGTATATGAATAGTCTTGTTATTTCAATTGACCGATTTTCAATTATAATCCAAATTAAATAAAGTGAATTTCTGAAATCCATCATTGCCTTGATTGAAAGTTATTCCCAATTAGATTTAGATTGCACTCTTTTTTTTTAAACACAGTGGAACCCTTTTTTTCCTTTTAATTTTTCTTTTACAGATGGAATAGAAAGAAAAAGTGGGGAAAATAAAGATGAGAAATTTGTCATGTCGTGTAAGGAAAAGTGGGCGCAAAAACTTGTTTCAGGGAAAAGGTTTTTTGTCTTGGAAGAGAATGAAAATGGATGACAGTACAAAAAAAGAATTTCATAAAGTGATGCCACATTAATTATTCAAATTTCTGTCTACTTTTGTTGATTTTCTCTTGTTTGTTTGTATTTGGGATAAAATTAATTATAGGAAACTCGCTTTCTAATTTAAGTTACTATTGATTTTCTCTTGTTTGTTTGTGAGAGAATTACGTCTCATCTAAAAAGTTTCGGGAGCATGAGGGAATTTCGGGGAATAATCTATTTACTTAATTTTCCTCAACAATTTGTATTTGGGATTTATAATAAGTTGAATTAATTATAGGAAAACTTGCTTTCTAATTTAAGTTACTATAAGGCAAATATGTGGAATTACAAGAATAAATATATACTCCCTCCTTACACAAATTTTATGCACACTTGCCTTATTCGTCGTCCACCAATTTTATGCTCATTTTTTTTATAAAAAAAGTTACTTTATTTTTATCACTCAACCACCATTTAATTAGGGATTTAAATCAAAATGGTCCCGTAACTTTACATCTTTATTGAAAAGGTTTGCACAGATATATCACATGTTTCAATTTAGTCGATTTAGTCCCCAAATCATGGGAGACCGGTTTTTCAATTTGTCGTCTACAATTTAGTCCCAAATCACGGAGAGTCCCAAATTACTCCCAAAAAACGACGCGCGGTTTGGTTTAATTTTTATCGTTGAAAACATAAAGACACAAATACCAATTTAGTCCCAAATTAAAGAAGCGATTATATCACATTTTCAATAAAGGTATAAAAGATACGGGACCTTTTTGATTTAAATCTCATTTAATTACTTCAAATGTCATTATACTTCACTCATAAATAATGATTTTATTTATAAATGAATCCCACAATACCCCATGATACTCTTATTTTATCTACATTTTTCTTAAAACTTGTTTCACATCAATCAGCCATAAGATTCATGGACGGATGGAGTATTATTTTAAGGATAAATAACACATATGTGTCATTTTCGAAACAAATATTTGTCTTTATAGTAATACAAATAAGATATTGAAAATAGTGTTAATATATGAACACAAAATTATTATTATTTGAATAAGACTTCACTACCTCTATTTCATCTACTTTCCTCTCAATTTTTATGCGCTTTTCCTTTTGAGTGGATCATATTTCAAAGCTCTTTGATCCGCAAAATATTTGAGCGTCTGTGAAATATTTTATATAGGGGTATGCGATTTTAATAAAAACAATTAGAGAAGAACAAGAATTCATAAAGAAGGAAGGAAGTTGGAATATTTCTCGTTTCAATTGTTGAAAGATTTGAACTCTTATTTTATTTTTTTAAAAGTTGAATCACTTTAGCATGGTTTTATAAAAGATTACAGTAGTTAACTTGAATACAATAGAACATTTTTCAATTAAGTGACTTTCAAAAAATAGAAGCTTTAATGGCGATTAGCTAGAGCGATTTTTCTTGGCTTTCTAACCTCGTTAGTGGTGTTAACTCTTGATCTCTTTCACCAAAGTCCAAATATTGTTGCCTAATTTATGTGCCTTTTCCTTTTCATTTCCACTAATTAACTATAATTGTCATTCCAAAGTCGTGTTTTCCATTTTCAAAGTGAAAAAATTAGTAAATGTAAATATGTATGTGTGTAAATTTTGTGCATTACGTGCTCGTTTCATGCACAGTTCGCACATGCATATTTCTTGTTTATATTAATAAATTAGTAACCATATATATTATATTTAAAAAATAGATGATTAAAGATAATAAATAGTAAATAAACTTAATTCTTTTAATAAATAATTATTTTTGTTAATAAAGTTTAAAAATAATGACTTTAAGATTAATTAGAATATTAAATATTTATATATACATTCGTATAAATATGCATATATATATATATGAGTTAAAATAGGCTCCAAATTTTCTATATATGCAGTACAAATTTTTAAATCATCCACTCATGCATACATTTGTATGATTTCACATGCACCTATATAAGATTTTGATGAATCGAAGAATATTCATATCGTTTTCACTTTCCCCACCTAAATACATGGGCGGATATTATGAAATGGTGAAAGTGAATCACGTGCCACCTTATCATCCACGTGCACTGTATCCATCATTGCGATGCCCATTAATGGTTGACTTCCATGATTGGGTTTTAAAGAAAAACCAACACCAACTGCATAAATAAAATTCTCCGAATAAAACATTCTACAATACTTTTATATTTTTAATTGAAATACGTTGAGTCTAAAGTTAATAATATCATTGAAAAGCACTAATGTTCACTTATCATTACCATCAAGCAACGTAACTGAAATGCGAGATATACATATGTCGATACAAAATAATTAATAGATATAGACGATAAAGAAATGTCCAAACTACCAAGTACAGATTTCGTGATGATTCATAATTATTTCTAATGGTATGGTTCACTTAATAATTTGGAGATACAATCATGAGAATAATTTACAATTTAAACTATGAGAATTTTTGAAAAATCTTGATTGTCCCCTAAAGAATTCGAGAATTTCCTGATTCTTCTTTAAAAAGTCAGAATTGCATGATGTGTTTCTCTTATTAAAAAAAAACTAAAACATATGTCCTTTCCTTCACCGAATTGCCTCGGATTAACGAGCCTTAAATGTGTGTTCGTATAAACAACAACAAAAATTATACGCTCAAAAAACTGATTCAATAAAAGGTACTCCAATAATTGTCAATAATAAATACCAAATTTTAATTTTAGAAAATTCAATTTTTTTTTGGTGGGTGCTACGCAAATAGGTGGGCTCTTGCACCATCTGGAGGAGTATTGGGTCTAGATAAAAAGTACATTGTGAAAATTTGGGCCTAAAGTTGCGAGACCGTGCAAGTACTCAGTTATTTAAAAATAAATATGGGCTGTGAGTTAGCCCAATCTAATGTCCACACCAAATAAACCTCTATTTCAGCAAGTCCAGCCCAGGTTTTAGCCATTTTTTTTTTTGGAATGTTCGTATGCAGAAGACCACAAGACAAAATAACTCATAGTGTATTTTGTAAGCGTGTAAGATATTAAAACACAAACGTGCAATTATTCCAAACAGAAGCATGCAACAATGTTTTCATATTAACAGTTGCATTTTTCTGTGTAAATAAATCGCACTTTTCAGCATAACAAGTTGCACGCTTTTAAAATGGACTATGAGTGCACGGCGCACCCGGGTGCACACAAGACCTAGCCTTTATTTTTTAGGACATATTATTTGAAAGTAATTTGCAAATATATTTTATGAACTAATTGGGATATGTGAGACTTTTAATATCTAAATAGGAGTAAAGTAGTGACTAAAATAAGTTGAAAAATACCCAAAAAAAATCTTTAAAAAACGTCAAACTGTACAAAAAAAACAAAAAAAACCCACCTTCATTCGTTAAGACGGTTTGTTTTGGGATTCACGTCAAAGGACTTAGGACTTTGAGCTTCCCATCTCATATGAGTTTGAGATTTAGAGTCTGGTTTTTAAATCTCACATTCAATTCACACCTACAAATACATATAAAATATATTATACATCACAATTTATACACTATATTATTTTTCTCAATATAATATAATAATACAACATCAATTATTATTAAACATTGATTTGATATAAAGTTAAATCCCACCATATTCAAATCTCAAAACAAACACAAAGGATTCTAAATCCCTAATTTAAAAAACTTTGAGTTGCTTCACACACTTAAATCTCAAAACAAACGCAGCCTAAGGGATCACTTTGAATATTATGTATATAGTTTTTAACTACTGTATACCACACAGAGAATAACAATAAAAGTATTTCAGAGAGATTTCTTTTGTGATTTGACAAATCAATCTTTTTTGTGATTCGGTATGATTTAAGCAGTCTTCTATACTGGAAATTTTGATCTTAGGAACTGATTTTTCTTCATTTATAAAGAATGACGTACCTTTTATACCCCACTTTTTATTAAATAAAATTTTTTTGCTGATTAAAAAAATAAAGAAAAAAAAGCACATGAAGTAGCATGTAAAACGTGTGACTAGCAAAGGGGAGCTGAATCTTTACTTTTGCATCCTCAATAATTGGACCATTATTAAAAATTGAATATATAAATGTGTAAATAATAAATGTAATACAAGATGGTTTGACCTTTTAACACAAAAGACAGTTTTGATTTTCAACGTGGTCATTTTTAGAAGCCGTTTCAAAGTCCTCAACTGAAATTGTAACTATTCATTGAAAATTGGGGATGATCATCAAGTGATTAAAGAAATTACATACTATAAATTTTATTTCTTAAAAGCTAGTCAAATATACTTAAATAATTCCTTTAAAAAAATACTTTAAATTTTATAAACTCTTTAAAAAATACATTTTATAAACTCTTAAAATAACTGTTAGGAATTGAACTGCAATTATGGAGAATTTAATAGGAACGAAAAATAAATAACACAGATTTATTGACCAAGTTCGTTAAGAATGACACAGATTTATCTTCAATGATAAGTGATAACAAATACAATGAATCGATATGATTGTTATTCGAAATTGGGCCGTAGCCATAAAAAGCTCACTCAACGCCAAACAGGTCTTAAGAATTCTTTACAATAATTTCTATTTTAAAATAGTAATACTAGTCTAAATCTTGTATGTATTCAAATGCACCGTGCATTCATAGTGTATTTTAGAAACATGCAACTTGTTATATTGAGAGATACAACTTATTTACACTGAATCATGCAACTATTAATATGGAAAAATAGTTGTATTGTTCAGTGTAAACAACTTCGTTCTTTCTGTATAACAAGTGACATGATTTTAAAATACAATATGAGTGCATAGTGCACCTGAATACACATGAGACTCACTTTACTACAATATACCAATTACACCGGATAACTGATACAATTTTAATAAATAAAAATCAACTTAACTATTTTTTTATATTTTTTGTGAAACATAACAATAAACGGTTAGAAAGTTGTACCGGCTGATAGCCTCATATTACAAATATTATTAATATTATTCAGCCTATAAACTAACTTATGTTTGTTTTGCATGAACTGTTTTTTTTCTTCATATAACTAAGTACTTTTTGTTATATATTTAAGATTTTTTACAAATGAATTAAATTTTGATCAAAAGTTAGAATTTCGCCAAATGCATTTGGTGGTAAGTAGAAGTTTTTCAACGGTTGAAACTATATCGAATTTAATATTAATCAGCTTCATTTATTTATGTAAGTTTGACATTATTTGTTGTCCGGGCGGCAGCTTATTTAATTTTATTGGCCAAACAATCCATTGTTAATTACGAGTACTACTCTCCTAATAAATCTGCATTATTATGTTACAACTAAAATTAACAAATACGATATAATCAGATCTTCGGAATAACCGACCAAACCTCCCCAAGATCGATCAAGCTACGTAATCCTTCAACATTTCAAAATCATATATCTGAATAAATAATTTATGTTAATTTTTTAGTTATTGGATATGATGAAAAAATAGAAGAGATATTATTTCATTTGTAACTTTTATAAATTGAAATTATTATCAAATTCTATCTTTTCAATTAATTTCCAATATAATTATTAATCCAAATTTAGTTTAGTTTGATTTGTCGTACTTCTTTAGATGTGAACCGATTATACTACTAGAATCAATTGATTGTTTTAAATATAGATATTATATAAGTCAAGTCTAAATCCATTCAAATTTCAGAATTGTTAATTACGAGTACTATTTGAAATGCATTGAATTGCATGGTGCACCTATTGCACACAAGACTTATCAAAATTTAAATATATATATATATATATAATAAAAATTATTAGTCGTGGAAAAAAAAAGTATTAATTCATAAAAAAAAAATTCAGTTTGTAAATTGAACAATATTAATATATTTTCAATGATCTATAAAAATAATTGATATTTTTCATCATATAAACTGATTTTTTTTCATCATTTGAACTGATATTTTTTTCAGTTTGTAGATTGAATTAACTAATACTTTTTATCATATGAACTAATTTTTTTTTCATATAAAGTAATATTAATCTATCACTTTTTCTATGATCTATAAAAATAACTATCTAGTTATAAAAGAATTGAGTAGGTCTTGTATTTGCGCGGGTGTCATCAAGACTCATAAGTGCAGATTTTAGAAGCATGCAAATATACAAAATAAAACGTGCAACCATTCCAAACAGAAGCATGCAATTATGTTCCCATATTAACAATTGCACTTTTCTATATAAATATGTTGCACTTTTCAAAGATAATAAGCCAGACGCTTACTAAAACTATGAACGCATCATCTTAAAAAAGACATACAAGACCCTAGCTAAAAGAATTTGTTTGAGTAACACTAATTAAACACAGTTCAATTGATGATACACTAGAGTTATACATTTTTTTTTTTGAAAGCAGAAATATACATTTTAAAAAACTATTTAGTTATATAAATTTTAGCTCTATAGCACAATTCGTAAATAATAATATTATCTCTATGGCCCGGTTCTAGCTACTATGTGAGTTTCTTTTTTACCCATGAAATATTATTAGAAAGTTTAGGGATTTTTTTCCTTATATTTTAGGTTATTATACAGATCAATATTGCACATGAGGGTAACTGTTTTTTAAAAAAAATATTTTAAGGTGTTGAGATTTTAATATAAAATGTTAAGATCCATTAGGTTCTCGTGATCGACTGGGGACGACTTCATTAGATAAAGCTGGGTTTCTGTCACAGATTAAATTGTGTACGGTCTACCTCCTTCAATGATATTTCAGATTTTATTAGAAATATTGCTAATATGCATGACATATAACGAATAAAATATCTCTTTAAATTAATAATAAAAAAACAATACATAGAGTTAAAAATAAACTCCAACCAGATTTAAAATATTGAGATAAATAAAATTATTATGAATGCATTTTGTAATTTTATTATAGCGTCATATGTAGTTTCAAAATAGATATTTTGTATAGACACAGGTTTCACACGACCTCAAAGACTAACATTTCGGTGAATTAGGTAATAGCAGTGCATGAGTTTTATTACTATGTATAAATATTATTATTATTATTTAAAAAGTGATAGCATTTAAATATAATGATAATAGAGTTGGTGCATAATAATTATATAACCTATCCATAACAGTGTATTGAAGAAATAAGGCAAATCAAAAATTCATCACACGAACTTTTATCTTTTTTAAATATCATATTTTTCTTTTTACATATTTATGTTATGATTAGTTTATCATTTTTAAGTATCATATTTTTCTTTCTACATATTTATTGTTCTGATTAGTGTTTTCAGAGCCTGGTTAAGCTGGACGATTCAATCAATTAAACAGGAAACTAAATAAGAAGTCGATTCAATTATTTTTTTAAAATTATTTTTACAATTGAATCGAAATAAACCGATCAAAATCGAGAAACCAGTAGAACCAATTAAATCCATTTTTTGTTGTTAGTCTAATATAATTTCCATCACCCCTTTATATTTTTGTATTTTAAAATGTATTCTTATTGTGTTTATTCAGATATGTAATTTATAAAGTTATAATTTTATTTTTTTATAAATATATATTTTACTTTTAAAAGTAACATGAGTTAATTTTTTTTAAGAAAAATATAAACACAAATTATTATAACGATTAAACCGTCATGTGAATCAGCCTAATTTACTTTGAAATACGGGTATGTTTTAAAAATACTAAAAATAATTTTTAAAAACACTTATTTTTAAAAGCTATGAGATATAGCTTTAAAAATAAATATTTCTAAAAATTGTGTTTAATGTTTCAAAACAAACCCCATCCAAACACTAGTTCAGATAATCAATGGTATAATAATAATGTTAAGTGTGGATAGCTCAAGTGGTTAGAGCTCCAGCACCTATGACCTTGAGGTCCCAGGTTCGAGACACGAAGAGTAAATATTTATTTTCTCTTGTGGTGATCTCCCTCTTATGGGGTGGTGGTCTCCCTCATGTTGGGTTGTGGTTCCTGTGAATGCGGTTATAATTGCGATTTTGGTGATCCTCTTGTGGTGATTATGACACGGCCTACATCGAGATAAAAATTATCCTCTTATGGGGTGGTGGTATCCCCTCACGTTGGGTTCTTGGTTCGATCATGCGGTTGCGATTATGATTATGAATTTTGTATTCCCTCTTCTTATAGTAATTGTGATACCGGTCTACATCGGTATTTAAATTATATTACCACGCCAAAACTATCAGAATTGATTGATTTAAAAAAAAAAAAGTATAGTAATATTAGAATAACGATAAATTAATAGTCACCGCCCACCTGCCCATCAAAAACACCACTTACCACTCACAACCCACTTAACAAAGTAGTCATCCCAAAGCTTCCAACCCAACCACACTCAGGACCACTAATCGCTTTTCATTTTTTTATTCTCACATTATTTATTTTAATTATTTTGTTTCCTGCATGATTTCTGATGTGACAAATCCCTTCTTTGGGCACCCCCACACTTTACCCTTTATCCTCTCCCCCATCTCTATTATACTATATATTAGTTAGTAGATTAATCAGATTACACACTAATCCACTCTTCAAATTATGTACTTCAATATCAACTCACACATGAATATGTTTATTATGTCGCTAATTATTTAATTTAAGTTTAAAAATGTCAATTCACTACCGAAAAGATTTATAAAAACTATCAATTTACGCCTTTAAAGATTTTTCCTATCGATTCAAAAAAAAAGAGATAAACTATCGATCCCGGAAAACCGAAAAGATAAAAAATTATCAATTGGCGCCACACATTTTGGGGCCGTGTTTTGACACTTATATTTCATATCCTTATTTCACGTTCTTATTTTTTTTAATTTTTGCGCTTACTTGTTCAAGTTTTTATTGTTAAAGGGGGTTTAGGGTTCATTGCCCGGGGTTTAGGGTTCATCGTTTAGGGGTTTAGGATTTTGTTGTTCAGGATTTAGGTTTTAAAGACCAAAACGCACCTTAAAATTTATAAACCCCGAATCGATAGTTTTATCTTTCGTTTCCGGATTGATAATTTTCTATATTTCAGGCCCTTAATTTAATCAATTTGATAAGGATCTCTTTAAAATCATTTCCTCAATGTAACAGTGAATTCATTCCATTTAAATTTCCACAATTTTATTGATCAACAAACTGAAACTAAATATACACTTGTATAATTACATTGTGTGATTAAATACCAGTAATTACGAGAAGTATATCTCTATAATTAACTCTAATTTAGCAAAGGCAAGCCCCTGTAGATGTACATCTTTTATAGTACATCTCTTTTGCAAATACAGTTACCTCCAACAAATCCCAAAAAAAAAAAAAAAAAAAACAGAGCACGAAAAATTAACCTCCTGAAATCACAGATTCACAGACCATAATCAGCTAATTCAGTTCTCCTCTGAGCTTTCAGGAGTAGGATACTCGTTCAAATCGGGCTTCTCCGGCGCCCGGCCCGAACCGTCGGGCCGGGAGGCGGCCTGCAGGGCGTCGACCCTAGCGCCGACCTCGGTGGCCTTCTTCCTGATGGCGGCGGCGGACAGATCGTGCTCGGCGCCGGCGGCGTACTCGATTAGGTGCTCGGGGAAATTGAGGCGGGCGGAGGGGCCGCGGAGGTGGAAGACGGCGGTGTCGTAGGCACGCGCCGCCGCGACGGGGGAGGAGTAGGAGCCGAGCCAGATTCGCGACCGCTTGTTCGGTTCTCTGATCTCGGCGACCCATTTCCCCCACTTCCGCATACGAATCCCACGGTAGGGTTTGTCCTGCGCGTGCTGCCGTTTTCGTTTGGGGATTTCTGTGCTAGAGGACGACGTAGACGACGTCGTACAGTAGATTCCTTCCATCGATGGGGGATTTCGAGGAATTGTTGCGTTAATTTTTTTTCTGGATTTTGGGGGAAAAAATTAGGTTAGGGTTAGTTGATATGTGTTAGGAAGCATGGGAGAAGAGAGATTCGGAAGTAACAAGAAATTGGAAGCGGTGGGTTTGAGGTGGTGGGGAGTATTTATATGGAGGTGGAAGGGTTTATAATGGCTGAAATTTCACATTCCTTTATTTAATTATTATTTTAATATATACTGTGACATATATATATATATATATATATGCTGTAAAATTAACATTAAATTTCTTAGAACACACTTATATTTTGTCATTACTAATAAATTCCAACAAAATAAATAGAAACACAAAATTTCTTGTCAAATGTGTTCGTATTATGAAATTTGTACAATTACATATATTAATTAATATCAGTAATTTTATAAATTAATATTTATATTATTTAAGTGAGTCAAATTTATAAATATAATTGTATAAATTGATAAATATTGTAATATTAATTTACAAATATATTAATATAAATTACACTAGAGTCCTAATCAAAGAAAAAAGCTTATGAATCTTTTTATTAAACAAAAAAATAAAAATCAAAGTATAAGAATCTTGATTGACTATATATAATTACTTCCAAGACCATTTTATGATTGAAAAAGAAGTTGCGGCTTTTATGAGAATAGTATGTTGTAACTACGCTAGCTGTTTAACTGCTCATGAATAAAATAATTTTTATACAAGTATTTTAATCAACCCAAATTTTTCTGTGTATCATTTGCACCAAATCAATTTGGTGTAATTTAATTTTAAGAGTTATTTTTCTTATTTTTTTCAATTTTAATTTTTTTTTATTTATGTTTTCTTTTAACTTTAATTTCAATTTTTTTTCGATCCGGACCCAAATTCGGCCCGAGTTGTTCATGGTTCACTCAACCCAAGTGATTCATGGTTCACCTGGCCCGAATGATTAATATATAATTTAGGGTTTATTGTTTAGGAGTTAGGGTTTAGAGTGCATAGTTCATCCAAATTAAAATTGAATTCAATTGCACCAATTTAAATTGATGGATGAGGTGCACATAAGAGTGACTATTTAATCAAATCTTCTTCAAAATATAATATCATGTATTAATTATTAAAATACCAATAACATGTGCACTAAATGTTTCACCTAAATAATTTAAGAATTGCACAATAAATTGAAGAAAAAATATCAATATAAAAGCTTTGTTGACACATTTCAAGAAACTATAACCAAATTTAATTTATTTTGTCGAGACAAAATAATTTTTTTAGTTATTTGAAGAAATACATTGTTTTGTTGCATGTGTGGAATTATGTTGGTTGAATTGGGGAGGTCGGCGGCGGTCATGATGGTGGCTGGCTTGAGTGCCGCCGCCGCCGCCGCCACCTTTACTTGTGTACCAATGTTCCTACGCCCTTTCGAAAACAATGTTTCTACGCCGACATCTTTTCTCTCGCACTTCCTCCTTTTATTTTTTACCTCCTTTATAAATTGTTATAAAAAGGAAAAAAGATATGGATTTATATTACTAAAAATGGACTAGTTTGGTTTTTCTCTCGCTTTTCTTATGAAAATGTGATAAATTTTTTAATGAATTAGATGCATTATGCAATTTAAATACTCCCTCCGTCCACCTATAAATTTCTCAATTTCCTTTTTCATCCGTCCAATAATAATTTTTTTGTTTTCATAAATAGAAAAAGTAATACTCCACTATCAATATATTTATTCTATATTACAAAATTCTCACTATTCCCCTTTACTTTTCATCCCAAATTCACCATCTTGGCCCACCATTTATTATTTTATTAATTTTTCTAAATCTTAGAGTCCAAAAGAAACAAGAAAGTTATTCATGGACAGATGGAGTATATTTTTAAATATTTTATTAATTTGATTAAAATATTCATTTTATTACACTAAATAAGTTGAATATTTTAATGAAGTAAGTTGCATACTTTTAAATTGTAATGAAGTTGCACACTGTGCTGAGTAGGTTTTATGTGAAACTTGTTCATCGTAAAACTTATTCCATATTTACAGATACGATCATTCAATTATCACGACTAATACATTTTTTGTAAAGTAAATTATACTCTTCAGTTATCATTACTAATATTCTTATTGTAGTATCACGAATAATACCCCTTTTATAATAATAAGTCATACCCTTCAATTGTCACTATTAATACTTTTTAATAATATAAGTCACACCCCTTAACCAGTTTCACAAAGAGTGAGTTTCATGTGCATCCAGGTGCACCATGTACTCATAGTGTATTTTAGAAGCGTGCAACTATACAAAATAGAAACGTGCAACTATTTCAAATAGAAGCATGCAACTATGTTCCCATATTAACATTTGTACTTTTCTATATAAATAAGTCACACTTTTCAACATAACAAGTTGCACGCTTCTAAAATGCACTATAAGTTCATGGTCAAGACCGGCCAAAGATACAAGACCTAGTCTTTCACTTAATTACTTATGTGAAACTTGTTTACCCTATATTTTACTTTTTTTTTTTTTTTTTTTTAATAAAATAAGAGATATATACAACCAAATTAATCGAAATAAATCAATAGTATTAATATATTTTTCTATATATTTATTAATTGCATTTTTTTTTTACTTCTATAATTATTTGTCATTCTTTATCACTTTTTATTACCTGAGTGTTTTTTTTATCTATATAAATTTCTCGATAAGAACAAGAAGAAGAAAAATATATTAATCTCAAGTTCAACTTTAAAATCTCAAAAATAAAAAGAAAAATAATGAAAACAAAAGATCAAGCGTTTGAAGTCAATTTTGAATTAGAATGAAATTTTAAAAAAAGAGAAATAAATCAATATAAATAAAAAAAAATAGGGTTTGTACCTTAGAGACATTTTCTCAAGAAGGGGGAAAAACTCTAAGATACAAAGTGCAATTGCAAAAAGCTCTAAGGTACAAATGTAATTTTTTGGGCCTAAGTGTAATTTTTTTTTCAAACAAAGTGCAATTTTTTATGTACCTCATAGTCATTAAAAATTATATTTATACCTTAAAGTCACTGCTTCCAATTTTTTGTACCTTAGATGCATTTTCTCAATATGTACATTTTAGTTTTTCGCCAAACTAATTGAATTATGCTTGTTTGATTAGAAGTGCGGTAACCGCCGTTAACTTTGTCCCATCTCTTCTAATTCCCGTCGCTATCTTTATCACAGGTGTTGGAAACTTGGAACAAAAAGAAACGGTTTCATTCCCCTATTTTACTTTTTTTATTTTATTAGTATTTTATTTTTCTGAATCTTTAATACATGAATCCAGAATATAATTAATGTTGAATATTTTTTATTATTACATTTATTATCCATCTATATTATGGAATATAAAACTGAACACCAATTATAAAATAGGTGGTCTTATTCCAAAAAGAAAGTAGTGTAGTTTTAAAAGAAAAATTAATCACTAGTTATGAATATTTATTATATATTAAGAAATTCACATATTAATAATTAAAAAAATATACTTACATGAAACAGTCTCACGACGCTTTAAAATTTTAAAAAATTAATGTTGATTTATTTTAGGTTATATCCCATTTTATTATGTACATGACAGTATCATATTAGTTTTTTCCTAATTAAAATATTGCTAAGGACATAACCGTAGTTTTGGAGTCGACATGTTACATCGCCGCAGTCGCCCACCCCGAAAACCAACAACTGTACAACCTTATACAACTACCTTCCATTTATCTAATCAACTCTTTTTTTAATATTATACTTCTACATTAAAAAATAATGTACAAAGATGTACTTATCTCATTTAAATAGGAGAAAATGTTCGTTTACAAAATCTGATTACACAAAAAATTAAGTTTTCTTAATCCATATTGATAATTAAAAATAAAAATATGTTCATGTCATGTTAGAGTTAAATAAGAACAACTAATTCAGAAATTACAACCCACCATTCATTACCAGGAAGCCCACTTCAAATCATAGCAAAAAAATTATATACACATTGGAACAAATTGATCATGTTGGAAATAAATTCGTGTAAAACTTTCTAACTTCAGACATATTCGTTCCGGAACTCGATGTAATTTTTATTAATTGTGAAGTAGGGTAAATAAACTATTTTTTTTTAAATGAAAGTGAGTATCATTTACCCACTTCTAAGAATTTAAATTCAAACAGTACTTATATTTAGTTTACTAGTTGAAAAATGGTAAGTATAGATAATTATTTTTAAAAAAAAAGTACATTTATATAAGTATTATAGGAAAATAATACATAAGAAAAGTATATTCATAATTGATTAAAAAAAGTAAAACAAAATTATATGCGGTGAAGATAATTGTTTTTCAATCCATAAAACAACAAAGAATAATATGCGGTGAAGGCAGAAAAATTCGTTACGAGTAACACTTCATTCTAAATTGTATTTTTAATAGCGCAATAATAATAAATAATATATTTTTACCATTTAACATAAATTTAATATTTTCAATTGAAAAAATGATACTAAAAGTATGTTTATGAATTTATTTTCAATTTTTAATTGTGGTGATATAGATAGATTTTTGTTGTTCAAATTCTATTTTTTTATTTCATATAATGTATTATCAATATACATTGGTCTAAAATTATTTATGAGATTGAATTTTTAGTATTTCTTTTTTGACAGGAATTCTTAGTATTATTTATGATATATACAAATATACATATTAAATATGAAAAATATAGTAGTATATTATATATACCATATATCTCAAATATTATACACCTCCGCTCAATACTGATTTTTCATTTTGATTCCATTTTTTTTTTTATGAACAATAAAGTAACATTAATTAATTTTTAAAACTATATTTTTTAGAATCTTTTTATCCTCCCATTCATTTTAATAATAAGTAAAGTAGAAAAGTTTATAACCTTAATTTTAACGAAAAATATTTTATCTGCTTAAATATTAATAAATATTTTTTACGTTAAATAACAAGTAAATAATAAATGAACAGTCGAGTGCATGGGGACGTTGAGAATATAATTTAATAAATTAAGAATGGGACGGAGCAAAAGCAATAGACATGTCCCGCGGTAGATCATACAACGTAACAACTGGACAATCCAAATAGAAGAGGACATGAAATATCAATCGCGGATCAAATTGTCATTCATAATTCAAAGTGATGGATATTGTTGCCTCTCAAATATCAATATCTCAATGCAATCATAATGATTAACTTGCAATGAATAGTGCATCATATTAGTAGAATGTTTTTTTGTCAAAAAGAAAGAAAGGTTGGATAATACCAAGTGTGTGTTGGGTGAGATTGAGGAAGAGAACATTAGTCTTTTTTTTTTCATTGTGATTTTGCTATAAAAATCTGAAATGCTAGTTATAATTGGATGAATTTATTAATGGTTTCCCATTCTGAACCTATTGGTAATTTTCTTCAACACGATAACTATTTTGATTCGAATCCGAAAGCAAAAAAATTAATCAACAAATGTTTGGTTATTTGAATGATTTGATCAAAGAAAAATGAGTTACTTTTTAATGGGGAGATTCCGAATGTGACGAAGATAATTGAGGAAATTAAAGCAAAAATGTGATCGTAGTTTGGAGCTAAAAACATCTTAAAAAATGAGAGTTCATTTGTACATTATTTCTTTAATTCTAAGTAGAGTAAGAAGAAACAGTGGAGGTGTTTTGTAATCATTTTATTTTTGTCCTTACTTTGTAAAGGTTAGGGTACCTTTTATATTTCAAAATGATTTTATAAATTTTATTGTCTGATAAAAAAAAATGAAAGAAAGAAAGAAAGGATAATAGTAGAAAGAGAAAGTTTTGTGTGAAATATTACACACTAGTGTTATTTGCAATACAACATAAATAAGAGAAAAATTATTTATATTTCATGGGTATGGCGGGTTGCCCAGGGCAAGGGGGAAGCGCGCTCAAGTTTTGGTTATGTTACAAGATATGTATTTATAGAGGATTTTTTTTTCAAATATGTGAAATTCTGGTGGTTGTTTTTTGTTAATGAATTTGGAAGTGATGTTCGATTTAACTGAAGACATAATTTATTTAAAAAAATTTGTCAATTTTTGTGTTACTACATCTATGTATGTTGTTACTATATTATATTGAAAAACTTCATATCTTACGAATACGTAATAAAATATATCGTGAAATATAAATATTCATAAGGTAACATGGGTCACAAGGTAACACATTATTGTTCATATGGTAACACATAAGTATTCACATAATATTTAATGATATATGAATAGTGTTACATATTACTAAAAAAACATGTGTTACTACATTAAAAAAAAGTGTTACTTATATGAAGAAAAAATGTGTTATCATATAAACAAAAACCGTAAAAACGCGAAAACAAAAATCTCCAAATTCAAAAATACGTGATTTACATAACAACTTGATGTGTTTTACATGAACAAAGAGAGTGTTACCCTATGAACTGTTACTACTTTAATAAAAACCAAGATAAATGCGAAAAAAATCATCAAGAAAAATTACAGATTCTGAGCAACTTGAAAAAAGTCTTTGTATGATCCGAATTTCAAAGACACACTTTGTGTTGAGGTGTAATATTCCAACATCACACACATATTCTCTTCTTCTCACGTAATCCACACTTTCATCCAATGATAGAGTTGAATCGAATAAAATTAAATTGACAAGAAATTATGGCACACGACATATATATATTCTCTCCTACAAAACGAAGAGGAAAGTGATAAATGGTATGGAGAGGTCGATGAGGGGATGAAGAAGAAATCCGTGAACTCCACTATTAATCAAGAGAATAGAAAGAAGAAGAAATCGCATGACGTGAAAACAAAAAAAAAAAAAAACTCATTAAACTCAGATTTCGCTTCTAACCCGACCTCGTAAAAGCCTGACCCGAAAATGAAAAAAAAAAAAAAAATAAAATTGATCTATTATTATATATCACTTCAGATGCATATCAGATACAAGTTTTTGTCAAGTAGAAAACGTACCGCACCACTTCACGAAGATTGATCTGTTAACCTATTACATTATTTTCTGAATATGCTTTGCATGCTCAAGTTTTCTTAATTATCCGCCTCTGTTATTTAATTAATGCTTTTATTCTGAGATTTTTCAAAAAAAAAAGCTTGGATTTTCTAATTAAATTGGGTTTATTTTAGTTGAATTTTGTTGTCTAGAAAATGGAATAAAATCAATCTTGTCTAGTTGCATTTGATTGGGATGGGCTTTAATTTCCTCTTTCGAGCGTGACAAAAAGAAAATCCAAAAGAAGAGTGCCTAATGTCCAAATTTCAGATATTTGAAAATTTATAAAATCATTCTAAATCAATCAACTACACCCTAAACACTAAATAATTAATCCTAAATTATGACTTATTTGTTGGGTGAACGAATGAACTAATAGGTAGCCGTTGTAACCATTTAACCACTCAATTGTATTACATTAATCAATTATAAAATTTGATTGAAAAATAAAGTTTTTTGTATCTGTACAAATTTGCACACTAGAGTTTGTCAATCCAAAATTGGATGTTTCCTTTGTCAATACGATATTTATCCAATGAACTATATATGTACTACATGAATATCATTTTAATGCACCAGAAATTTGTGCAATTTTAATATAATAAGTAATAATTAAATATATTTGTCATATTATTTTTGTGGAGGAATCAAATCTTAATCAAAATTAAGTCGAAATGTCAGAGTTCATGAATACATGAATTTTACCCACAATTTTAAATTTATGTAGCCAGTCTACATTTCTCCCTCAATTCTTTTTTAAATGTCATTTTTTTTTTTTAAATTAAAAATATATTTTTATTTAAAATTAATCTAAATTAATGATAATTAAATATTTTTAATAATAATTATTATTGCTTGAGAAAATTATTCACAATGCACATTTATGAAAATTTTTAAATTTTAAATCATGAAAATTAATTATTAAGGGTATATATGAAATAATGAGTGAGAAAAAATCAAAACACAATATGTATTATGCAAATATTGTAAAAGACAAAAATGATATCTATTTGGAATTGAAGGGAGTATAAGTTTATTTAATCATGAAACTACAAATCTTTTTAATATATAATTTGCATGGAATGTACGTGAATTTACAATGAAAAAATTTGATGTAACTTATAAGTAAAGTTGTGATGAGACCTAAATCGATCCAAAATTTCAATGGAAAATGTTTTACAATGCACATAAACATAAAATTCAAAGAGAGGAAGAGAGAAATAGGTCCAAGGGCAAGGTCAGACAGCGAAAGCGAGTGAAATAATCTATTCCACAATTGTTATTTCACATTGAATAAAAGTGAATAATACGTGAAATATTAAAAAAGATCTAACGAATTGCTATATTTTAAAGATCCACCAGGTTGAAACAACATATGAAATATGAGAAGTGAAACATTGGCCTCTCGTTTAAGTAAAGGTCTTTGGAATCGATTATCTGGAGACACGATCCGCTTTTCTTAGTGGAAGACAAATTCGGATGAGGCCGTAATATTGAATGAGGTTATCGGTGAAGCCAAGAGGAAGAAACTAAGCATAATGGTTTTCAAAGTCAATTTTGAGAAGGCATATGATTCCATCAATCAGGGGTAAGATATGATTCCATCAACCTGGGTTACTTGGACGAGGTGATGGGGGCATGAACTTCGGGAACCATGGAGAAAATGGATGAAGGAATGCATATCTTCAACCACGATGACGGTGCTAGTAAATGAATGTCCAACAACGGAGTTTAAGCTTGAGAGAGGCTTGACACAAGATGACCCCTTTCACCTTTTCTACCTAATTGCAAATGAAATGACTTAATTTGATTATTACAAAAGAAAGGATCTTGGACTCCTTTTGAGGTCGATATGTTGGGAAAGAGAAAATCCCTATCTCTCACCTTCAAGACGCGGATGATACGGTGTTCACGAAGTTCCTAAAGCTAGAAAATGCAAAAACCATCAAGGATATTCTTGAATTTTGAGTTGGTGGTCGATCTCAAAGTATATTTAAAGAAATGCAAGATTTCGAGAATTAATTTGACTACTTAACATGGTACATGAAATGGCTAGTCTATTTGAGATGTGAGGTAAGTAAGCTCCCATTGGAATATCTTGGGCTTAATGTTGGCGGTAAAGCATAAAAAATCCTCCTCATGGTTAGTGGGTTTAGTTGATGGGATAAAGAGAAGATTGGCGATTTGGAATGATAAAAAATATATCCTTTGAGGTCGATTACTTTTGGTATGTCGTACTTTCAAATTGATTCCTACTTATTGTCTATCCTTCTATAAAATCCCAAAACATGTAATCAAGTAGATAACTAGACTTCAAAGAAATTTTTCAAAAAGGGAGGGGTAAAAATAAAAAACAAGATTCCATGGGCTAGATGGAACACTTATTTGTCATCGCGGGCTTGAGGGTTGGGTATTGGGATTTGGGGAAAATTTAATCATGCTCTCTTAGGCAAGTGGGTTTACGTTATTTAAATGAACCAAACAACTTATGGGCTAAGGTGGTTAGGTCCAATATACGGGGTTTTGGAGATGTCATCAAAAAAGGGAGCAGTAGTCGGGTAGGTCTAGGAAGGGCTCTTATCGGTCCAAATTGGTCGGGTGGTGGGGTTGATATTTGTAATTTATATTGGGGGAGTGATGGGGTTGGGGCTGAATTCAGATTTTATAAGGAATGTGGGGAATGGAGAGACATACATATGGTCAGTTCGATGATGGTAGGTGAAACAACATTAAAAACTTGTTTCAATCGGCCCTATTATGATTAGTGAATTTGAGGGAGGCATTGGTGTGTGAGATGGGGCATTGGGTCTCTAATGAGTGGGTGTGGGAGTTTAGATGGAAGAGGCAGTTAAGAGGGAGAGAGGTGTCTTGGTTTAATGATCTTTTTTCTTATATCAACAGGATAAAAATTTCACAGGTCACTATTGATCATTGGAGCTGGACTCACTCAACAACCGGAGTATACTCAACTAAGGAGGCATATGATCATATCTTGAACCCGACGGGAGCTGCAAACTCTGATCTTCAAGTCAACAAGGCGTTCAAACACCTATGGAAAAGCTATGCCCCCCGAACGACTCAATCGATTGCTTGGAGACTACTTCATCAACAACTTCCTACAAAAGATCTTTTATTGGCGAGAAATATTTAAGTTGCAAACAACGATCTCCTATGTGCCCTATCGTGAATTGGACGAAAAGCATTCATCACGTCTTCTTCAATTGCAGGTTCCCACATCAAATTTGGATCGGATTTTTCCGTTGGCTGAATATCAACCTGGTCACTCAAGTACCTCCAAGTTCTCACTTTCTTCGCTTCAACTCGCAATTTGAATCAAGTATGCTAAAAAGAATTGAATCAACTATTTGGATTGGAATTGTGTGGACCCTTTGGAAATGTAGAAATGAGAGAATCTTTGATGGCAACATACCAATTTTGGATCGGGTGATGGATGAAATCAAAGCCCGTCTTTGATCATGGTTGTCGATTAAAATTCCAACTATTAGAGCTCACTACTTTGGGGAATGGTTAGCAAACCCCATTAATTGTTGTGGCGTGAACTCTCTGTGTAATTGTGTAGTATTTAAAAATAGTGTATGAGGCGTGTGGAGGGATCTTCTATTTCTTTGTTATAAATTAGATGGGTTGAGTATCTTTTATACTCACTGTAATACGAAATTATTTTTTCTGATAAAAAAAATGAAATAGAGAAATTGAACGTTAGTAAAAGGGTTTTGTGAATGCCACCTGTCGATACGAGAGGGGGTCCAAGGAGTGGAGGAACAGCGCACGGTGGACCACATGTATGAGATTAGAACTGAGAGGTTTGGCTCATTCGGTAACGTGGATATGGTCCACTAATCACAGGGTGAAACCTGTTATCTCTACCCAGGTTTTTTTAATATACATTTTGTCCACACATTAAACAAAAGCTGCGACCAATCATTTTATCGAAAATATTGTTCGGAACTTCGGATATATAGAATGGAAAATATTTGGGAAACAAGTTTTACGGTAAAACTGGTTAAGGAGTGTGAGTTGTATTATTAAATAGTGTGATTTTTTACTATAAAGAGTATGATTTTTTATTATAAAGAGTCTTACTCATAAAAGTGAAGGGTGTGACTTATATTACTAAAGAGTGTGACTTATATTACTAAAGAGTATGCCTGTAAAAAAAAAAAAATCAATTTCACGGTAAAAAAATTTCACAGCGTACCAACTCATAGATAAATAAATTATTTATTTTATTTGTCATGTATAATATTTAGTAGCAAAAAATAAAAACAATTTTGGAAATATTAGGATATGTACGTGTATATCTATTTCAATTATCTTATTTTGGGAATAAATGTTATATTTCCCATTATCAGCTTTTCTATTTCACACCCGTTCTGCATGCATCATCTATTCTTTTTTTTCCTGCCAAAAAAAATCTATTCTTTTTTTTATTTACTATGCAGGTTTGTTGGTGTAGTTTACCTATCAAGTGCGACTTATAAGTTATAAGTTATAAGTTATTACTCCATATATTAATACTGTAATTTATTGTTCTGCATCTTCAAAGTATGTATAATTATTAATTAACAAGGTACATGTAGCATATATTGAGAGGAAAAAAATGTATTTGGTAAATTGGAAATTTGAAAGCACGAATAAAATTATTAGTTTTTCTTTTTCCCGAAAGCCACGATTTAAGAAGAAAAAAATGCAATATATATACTTTAATAAATATTGTTCACTTATTAGATGAATGAGTTAAGAGATTGGTCCCACCACCCTCCTTCGACGCTCAAAAAACAAAACAAAAAAAGAGGTCGGTATTTTTAATATGTTGTAATCGTTCAATAAAAGTTGTGTTTTGGATAAGCACGTTGTGTTGTCGATTTAATGCAGTAATTAATATTATAGTTGTTGATTTGTTGACAAATTTGTGGAATATATATCTTTTGAGTCTCTAGAGCAGATCATTATTCATAGCCGATTCTCAAATTGCAATTCTCACCATTGACCATATTTCCATACTATATCAATTTTAAATTCTTCAATTATTCGTAAAATTTATTCTTGCATGTACTCTTAACACGCAACCTATTTGTATATAACTCCCAATAAAAAAGAAAAAGAAAAAAGAAAGACACTGTACTGTTCAAATTTTTTTCTCTTTCTCCAGGAATTGAGTAGCAATAACTGGTTTTAAATTCATTATTTTAAAAGAATATGATCAATTACTTTTTAATCTGATTTTATGGGACATGTACGTACCCCAAATTCATTAATCAGATTTCAGTTGATAATATTTGTTAAATTGGGTGGGAAAAAAAGGTGGGGTCGGTGGTCGATTGGTAAAGAAGAAAAATTAAGTTACGTATAAGAACGAATTACCAGATTATTTAATTCCAAGTCAGAATTACACCATTTTTTATTCCACATTTGAATGCACGCACCCGTAACATATAATTCCAAAACAAATGATGGTCCCTAGCCATGTAGTCCGTTATTTGAGACATTTCGCAAGCTTTAATATTTAATTTAAATACTATTCACTCCTCTTGGAAATAAAATATGTTTTATCAATTGGTAGGTACGTGTAAATTTGGGTTCCCGTCATTTTCATATATATATATATATATGATACTATTGTTATGTATGTGTATTATCATTATTTATAAACCCAGTTTGGACCAGGTTTCTTTAAAAAGAATTGGTTCGACTTTTCGGATTAGATTGTTTTTGAACTATCCTAACTATAGAAATGAGAGAATTTTTATGGCAACATGCCAATTTGAATCGGGTGTTGGATGAAATCAAAGCCCGCCTTTAGTCGTGGGTTGTCTATTAAGTTCTTAATATTAGATCTCACTCCTTTGTGGAATGGTTAGCAAACCCGATGTAGTGTTGTGGTGCGTATGATAATGTGTAACTAGTGTCCTATCACAAAACAGTGATTATATGTTTGGAGTATGATATTTGCTCTCTTCTTGTAAATTGTATGGGTTGAGTACCCTTATACTCATTCTAATGCATATTGTCTCTTTTTGATAAAAAAAAGTTTGAATCTTGGCATTATGCGGTTAATTCTTATCTCAGAACAAAGTATATCATTATTTAGTATTTTATTTTATTCAATATAGCATCATTAATTAGGAAACATGATAGATATAGGTCAATATAATTTGTAATTATTATGCAATATATTAAATAAACAACCAAATACCTGAATTATTTAGCTAATCCAATTTTTGACGTGTTGTTGGCTGCTATTATTTCTTGTACTTATTACAACGAAATCATGATATGACTGAAAGCAATGTTTGTAGTAGAGACGTTAAAAACGGAATTATTCTAACTTATTAGGATCACCCTTGTAAGATTTCGAGCTAAATAAGTATTGAAATACGAGATTTCTAAAAGTTAATAGATAAATTCGAAGTAACTAATACATATCTTGATATAATTTGCTGATAAAAAAAAAACATAACAGGATAAAAAAAAAAACATAACATGATAAGTTTAACATGAAAGAAATTAAGTGATACTTAATAATATAAATATAGATTTGTGATGAGTTTATAAATAGTCTAACATAAAAATAAAAGTTTTTTTTGTCATAAAATTTATAATCATTCTTTTTTAACAAAGAATATATTTTTTTCAACTTTATCTTTTTTTTTACGCTTTTATTATTTTAATTAACTACTTATATATACACTTCAGCATTCAATATTATTTCAAATTGCGTCTCATCCTTCAATTAACCCCTGCATTCACTATCACTTCAATCAGAATATCGCTTTCAAATTGCACCACTATTCTATTAATCTCAGACTACTATCACTACTGCATTCACACTTATTTCAACCCCGCACTAACCTTATTTTAACACCGCATTCACCATCATTTAGGTACCTTACCATACTTTTTAATTCAACATGCACTCATTATTTTTAAATTTGTCTCACAATTTAATTAATTTCATATTATACTATATTAACCCCGTACCACTATTTTTTAAAAAAAATTGTTAACTTCTTTAAGGGTATAATTGTTCAAAAATTAATTCTCTTAACTAAAAAAGAATGATATAAATAACCTTAATAAAAAAAAATTAATGAGAAGAGACTAAAAATGAGGGTTTTCTCTGTATAGATTATTTAATAAGTCAAATCGCATCAACCAAACACAAAATATCAAATATTCTCGAAGATATATATGAAAAAGTGGGACAGACAAGTGGCAAGTCACTCTACTGAGTGCCACGTGGACACTTTGTGGGGGGGGGGGGGGGCTTTATGAAACTGCCGACTAACTAAATTGGGCCACCTTCCGTAACCAAATATGCTCACCAAACTAGCTATTACTCATTACTTTCTTTTTTTTAAGTCTTTTCAATCTTTCATTTAATTGGGACTTTTTATTTTATTTTTGTGAATATTGATGTTATGGATTCTTATAATTTTAGTTTTTTTTTTTAAATTCATGAACAAGAAATTACATCAATTAAATTTCCTAGTCAAAATATAAAAAAAATACTCTCAAGCCAAATAATGAACGAGAAACGGAAAAAGAAAAAACGTGCACCATCCCAATCCAAAGTAAATTAACGAATCAATATTAATTTTTTACCTAGTGACTGCTTGGATGATCAACAAGATAAAGATCAGTGCTTATGGTCTTCATATATATATTCCTTTTTTAGCGAGAAACAATTTCAACTCTCTTTCAAATTTGATATATTGCATGAACATAAACAAAGAAAAAAAAAATTAAAACCCAAGAACTAAAAGAAAAAAACAGCACGACCCACTACGGGTGAGAAAAACACGATTAACATATATTTGAATTAATCCTGCATTTTCATGTTTGTAAATATAAGTTACTGCGATTTTATTAATGTTAAAAACTAGCTAGGTTCATCTATTTGGTGTGCAAATAAAATTATGAAACTAAATTAACAAATAAAATTGCAGGTATCAATTAAAAAATGTTCAAAGGTCATTAATTTGTCATAGATTAAAGTACGTAGTCGCAAGTCATCAGTCTCTTACAAGTTACAAGTATGTTTAGTCGACTTCACATCTCGATATTAAAATGCTTAATTTATTTATGTCAAAATCCACATCTTTTATCCGATCTGATTGTAGCCGCTACCAAATCAATCATTTTCAATGGATGAAGGGAAACTAATTAATATTTTCTATCTAGATAAAACGAATCTGCAGAAATTTGGTTTTGATGAAGTCTCAATGGCTAAATATTTAATTCGGGAAGAATTAGATAATTAAAATTAATCTATCACGTTCGAGTAGTTATTGATATTTTTTAAATTCATGAAAAAATTAAAATATTAAAGTTCCACTTAATTGATATTAACACTTAGAATGTGGGGATGCGTGTGTCATCACACATTGATTATTGATGATCGTTATAACATATATCTCATAGAGTTTGTGCAATTCATGTGTTTAATCAAAGATTATACACCTGAGTTTAAATGTTATCAATGGTGGTATGTGAGGAGCTAATTAGTATTTGGAATGTTACATCTCACCACCTTAATGGAACTAATTAGTGCACGGTTAATATCACTACACGATGTTTGATGCTTATAAATAGAGTGTAAAAATGCATGTTTTTCCACGAGAAAAAACGGTGTATTAGACTAAAATTTAAGAGAACCTTTCACATGAAATTCATCATTTTTGCAAAATCAAGTTGATACAAGTTTTGAATCCAATTCAGGTTGCCCAACAAGACAAGTCATGTGGTCGGGTCAGCCCAATGCTTCATTGAGCCTGTTGAAGAGTCCAGCCCACTCATACGTATTCCAGTCATCCTCACGGCCCAACAAACCAAATTTACCTAACCTCAAAACTTTTTTGTTTAATTTCAAAAAATAATTAATAAACTTAATCAAAAGATAAATTTACATTCCTAAAAAAAAAAAAAAAAAAAAAAAAGATAAAATAACAAAAAATAGTAATTAAGCAATAAATTACTCACACATAAGAAAGCATAACCATTTTCAATAATTATAAAATATTTGTGTTAATATCATTCTACATTTTCTATACTTTACAAATATATAATATATTTTATTTTCTAGATGATCATATATCCTATTAAAAACCTCACACATATATCATATAAAAACAATTGACGTGCCAATGGGCCAGCCTGAGCCCGACATGCCAAACGGGTCAGCTCAAGCCCATCCAGCCCATGACTCATTTTGAGCAGATGGGTATATTTGCCCTTCCTCACTTTCTTTCTATAGCATACCCCATGACTCTTTTACTGTCATCTCATTTTGCTGGTTCTATGCATATAGTTTTTTACTAAAAATTTTAAACACTTGATACATCGTTGGTGCTTCTCTGTTTGTGAAATATCATGAAATTTTCCAGATTCAACTCATCTTTGATGCAAATTAGAGGTAAAATACAGAGCAAATAAAAAGTTTATAAATCGAAAACACAAAAACCAGAAGAAAAATCTCATGAAACTGAGATTATTAGAAAAGGTTTGAACGAAACTAGCCAGAAAACATTAGAAAGAGGATTGGCATTATCATCCAAAACACACAATGACTTGACTTGCATCTAAATTAACTTCATCTAATCTAATGTGATCCTAAAGTTCATGACACAATCAGTGAATTTTGATTCAATTTTTTCAGTCATAATCAGTACCAATGATTTCATATTCTACAATCCACAATTTTGTTCTAAACTTATTCTTCATTTATTTTTTTAATTCACTAAAAACGCAACACATATTTGCTGCAAATTAAAGGAGCAAGATATTAAAAGTGAAGAACCAAACAAAAAGTTTTCTGATAATGTTGATACCAAGATTTTGAACCCAATCATTTCTAGCTTTCACATTCAAACAATTATCAGAAACTTCATCTAACCATATCTTACACCCCTCAAAAACCCATAAGCCTATCTTCCAGAGAACTTAACTTGTCCAACCTAAACAAGATTGCTTTCAAGAATCAACCAGAAAACGAAATTATAAACCACCAATTTTTCTCAGAAGTATACATCATCTTGTTCTAGTAATTCTTCATCATCACTATCCAAATAATAATCACTCTTTCATCCTCATCACTATCCTCGAATCTCGCTAAGACATAATCATCGCCGTCTTCATAGAAATCTTCCTCCCTTCCAAAAACGAAGAAACCCTCAAACCATTATACTCCATAACCCCAACAAGATCATCCAAACCCTGCTCTGCCGAATCAAAATCCCCATCAAACTCACTAACCGAAAAACCTCTCATCGAACCCCCCAATTTCCCTCCTATTCAATGCCAAATCATCCTCTTCAATCTCCCCCATTCTCAACCCTATTCCACGCCACCCAAACATCGGCATTCTTCCCCTCAATGCTCGATCACGCATCCCCAATCACAACTGTCCCCAAATTCACCTCCCCGCCTTTCCTCAACATATCCGAAAAAGTCAGAATCATCCGATACTAAAACAATCCAATCGACACCCCCCTGCCCGCAGAATGCACCATTTGCTCTTTAATGCCCAATCTGCAGCTTGAGGTTTATCCTCAACCGTTTTCACAAACACCCCTGCTCTTTTTTCAGCTCCTGAGCTAATCCGTACCCGATTTTTAGGGATAACAAACTACGAGCTGCTTGTTATACTTTTCATTCCCATCAATAAACCTGATGCAGAAAGTGATCAATTGAGATAGGTTTAAGAAGAACTTGAGAGAAATCGTAGATAAGTCCAATATGCAATAATCAGTAATAATACAAACTCACTTCCTGCAAAATGAAACTTGTTCATAGTATGAAATTATTACCATTATTTATAAACTAATACCATAGCATTTGTGTGTGTAAATGTTATGGTATTAGTTTGTAAGTGTAACAGTATCAGTTGATATGTGTAGTCTTAAAGCCTTAATTTATAGTTAGAGTCCTAATTCAAATAGAAAACTAGATAACTATAAATCTACTACTAAATCAAAACCTCTCTTTGAAACGCTGTCGTTTTTTTTTCCCCTTCAAGCTCCTCATCCTGTTCATCTTCTTCTGCCTCTCCCTCTCGTGCAATTGCCGGAAATGCTTCTTCAAATCCATATTCGTTTTGAAATTTCTCCCGCAGACCGAGCAATTGTACGGATAGGTCGGCGTCGCCAGCCCCTTGCGCTCGAGGAAATCGAGACGACGCTGTTCGCGGCGATCCTCGACGACCCACTGAGGAAGGTGAATGAACGCGTGGCGATTTGCGTACGCGGAGATGTCGATTACGTCGCCGAATTTCTGCGCCACCGATTTGAGGGCAAGCGCCGCCTCGTACGGCGGGCCCACGCGGCGGCTTGTTGTCTAAGTCCCATAATACGACGACTTTCTTCGGTTTAGCAGTGTATACGCCTCCTCTGGTTCGCACCATGTCGATTTCCTGGTTGGATGTGCAGGATTTTATGGGGGCGCCATCGATGGGGTTTGCGATTGGATTGAGTTAGGGTTTGATGAAATTGGGGTTTTGGGGTTGTGGTGGTGGGGGAGGAAGGCGAAGAATGGGGATTGGGGTTTAAGGAGGAGGTGTTGATGATTTAGGTAATCGCCATTTTTGAAGGAGCTTGATTTTAGGAGAGGAATCGATCTTCCATTTTTTCATTTTTGGTTTCATTCTTTTTTTCAGGATTTTTATCTGGGCTAAAAGTTGAAGATATTTGGATCATGTGTAATGCATTTGTTATCCAACAAAAGATTAACTATTTTTTTTTTCGGGAAATTATGAATACATTAAATAAAATTAATTTCCCCTTATTTAAACATTCAACTTAGAATGAAATTGACAAAATAAATTCCTTTTCGAAAAACATAAAAAGCTTAGAATTAAAAGATTATAAATCTAAATCTTATAAAATTTGGATTACATAATTGTTATAAAGTCTGTATACACCACATTTTAGTAAAAAATAGGAGTAAACTAAATGCACTTAATTTGTCTGATTCCAAAAAAAAAAAACACTTTAAATTGTGCAATGTGTTTTGTCACTGCAGAACAAAAAACCTACTCGTTTAATGTAACATTCAATTTTATTGACAACAAATTGCGAAAATAAAATCCATTTGTTACATTTTTTAGGATTGGACTTTTTGAATTTTAGTGAACATATATTGAACTTTTTAAATTAAACGGGACAAATTCATGTCAAATATAATATATACAGTCCAAAACTAGGGTGAAAACGGATCTAATATTTTCCGATCGATCCGGAATTAACTCCGACGCAGATCGACCCGATATAAAAAACTAGTATCCCGGACGGATAGATGGATTGAGTTTTCGGATTCGAATCGAATATCCTAATCGTATTCGAGTTTTTTCCATATTTTATCGGATATTATCCGGATTTCTTAATTTTTTTAAAAATTAAAAAAAAAATTTAATTTTTTTAATTTTTTTTTTATCGGACAAGTTAGTTGTTAGTAGTTAAGACACCAAGACTCAAATACTCCAATTTAAATCACCAAATTCACCTTATAACTCCTATAATTCCAAATTAGTTCCTAAGTTTTAATCGAACCTAGTCTTCCATTCAAATGGGAACTCAAATTAGGTTTGCTTAATTCCTATTTTATATTAATATATATATATATATATATATATAATATAATATTAGTATTTATACTTATACTTATGTAGGAAAAGTTATATTGCCTTTGAAGTGGTTAAGTTCTGAAGGATATAACTTTTAATTTTATATTATGCTTCAGAGAGATATAATTTTTATAATTTTAGACAACTTCTATGAAATATTAAGATAGGTAGTTTTTTTTTATGTTCAATCATATTTGATGATTTTCGTTTGAAATATATTCTCCGTTATATAGTTATTCTAAATCCGACTGCCCTATTTTCCGTCATTCTATATCGATATTAATGCAGATTCGAATTCGACCGGTAAAAAATATAATTTTAAGATATATGATATAAGCACTATCCATCCGTATCCGATCCGTTTTCACCCCTAGTCAAAACTTTGAATTATACCCAAATTTCTCGAAATAGTCCAATTTGTGTATACAATCATTTCTCGATTGTGAAGAAAGGCAAATATGTCTGTCACAAAAAAAAAAAAAAAAAAAAAGGCCAAATATGAGAAATGAAAAAAAAAAATTCATCGAAAAAAAAAAATGAACTTTTCAAAGTGTAAAGAGCCCAATTCGCAAGATTGGGCCTCTGAACTTTTAACATTTTTTTTTTTTTAATTATTCCAACTTTGAATTTCCACTTTTTGGGGTCGACGGACATTTATCCAGAAACATATAAGACGCAAACAAATTTATATAGTTGCTCTAATTTATTGCACTAAGAGTGTGTATTGAAGCACTTAGGCCCATTGGATAGAGGATTTGGAAATTAATGAATTTCACACATAAATTATACTCTCAAATGAATTTACAAATACTTAGATGTGAGAGTTTGCCAAGATGATGAAGGGGAGAGGAGGAAGGAGAGAGATGAGAGTGATTTCACAAACGACCAGGTGCTGATGATTTGAAATTCTCCATTTTAAACTAACTTCAAATCTAAGTATTTATAAATTGCATTGGAGAGATGATTTGTGTGTGAAATCTATGGATTTCAAATCCATCCATCCAAATGGAGTTTAAAGGTGTTTGAACCCTTAAATAACTTCCGAAGACTTATTTTCAAAACTCCCTTTCAGGCTTTTAAAAAAAAGTCTTTTTGTTTATTTGGGCCATGTTTGCAAAAACAATAGTGCTTCTCCAAAAGTGCTTAAAATTGATTTTATAGTACAATTAAAATGGGTAGTGTTTTAAAAAAATAAAGTACTTTTAATCGTTTTTCTTAAAATAGAGTATTTGCAAAAAAAAGTTAATTTTTTCTGTAAATTTTTACAAAAAATACTCCTCATGTATTTTCACATTTTTTTGAAAAATTATTAGAATAGATGAGGACAAAAGTTGTAATAATTTTAATAAAGTAAACAAAAATCAGAATTAAGCAGTTAGAAGCTGGTACCATGCAGCTTTTGAAGAAATCACTTTTAAATGCTTAATTTAAGTTGTTTGTTGAGTTTAAAAATACTCCAAAACTTTTATTTAAAAAAATAAGTGCTTTAAAGTTATAACTTGTGTTTGCAAACACTACTAAGTGTTTCAAAAACACACTTTTAAAGTATGTTTAAACACTTAAAAAAAACTTAAAATTACTCATTTTCAAGCCTTTTTTAATACCTTCCGTAAGACTTATTTTCAAAAGGTATGGAGAGAGTAGATAAAAATAAATATTTCTAAAAGTTTGCTTTTAAATATTTTCAAAATACAATCCCAAAAGTAAAGCTATGTTTTTGAGTAGGTCCTCATCTAGAAAAAAGTGTAAATATTTGAAGATTGAATATGTGCTCTAATTTTGTTGTCACGAGTATGCTAAAGATATACCTAAACAACAATGAAAATGAAGTATATTTTTTTATAGAAAAAAATAGTTTTTAATAAATATAAAGTGAACTTTTAAAAATTCCAATTCTCAAGATTATCCCAATAAACCATTTTTTTAAATACTTTACGAGGGGTGATCAATGACTATGATACAATTGAGCTGGACAAAGGCTCTAATTTTTATTTTGCTTTTTTTGTCCCTTTCTTGTCAACGCCTTAAAGAAAATTTTCCATGTGTCTTTTTTATACTTTTAACTTTTTTTTTGCCCCTTCTTGTTTTAAGAATTGGCCTTTTGCCCATAGCTTGTATATATACTTCGCAAAAAAGCTATTTCTTTTGGCATATCAAACCATAATTTACGCAAATTTTCGTATTTATTAGATTTCCATAATTTCTAGGCATAATTGGATAATGATCCCATGTACGATGATGTGAAGGAGTCAAATTTTGTTTTAATAGTTCGAATGACAGATGGCCAGTTTACTACTCAGATTATTTGTACTTAAGTTTATTTTATGCATTATCTCAAGATAAATTATATTCTGATTATAGCTTGTCGTGACCATTCTCAAATTATCTAAGATAATATGCTGCAGTTGGAATAAGCTCAAATTATTATTTTAATTACAGACTTTTCATTTTTTTAACAATATTAATTTGCGCTCAAAAAGAAAAACAATATTAATTTAACACTATCTGTTTTAAATTAAAATGATACTTATATTTTCAATTTGTGTTTAGAATTATTCACCATTTAAATTTACGACAATGCGTCCAATGTTGATGGTATGAATCCACACCATCGGTGAACAATGCAAAAAGGGAAAGATTCAAATGATCAAATTAATCAGTCAAATATCTTTCCTTTTTTTTTGAAAAGAATATCTTTTCCCTTCTAAACAATCAATTAAATGGTCTTTGGCCATTTTTTTCACCATTTCTTCCAACGTTATCATTCTTTAACTTTAAAAAAAAATATTTTTAATTTTTTATAGTAAGCTAAAACTATGAAATAAAAAAAAAATCAATAATTAACATACCCTTAATTTCATTTTTAAAAAAAAAACATCATTTATTTTTGTAAACAGATTGAGTATTTTATCAACAAATACATACCTATAAATATAGTCTAATTAGTTCAAATGTATCTTTGTCTTTCCTTTTCTAAAATTGCAAAATCACAAATAAATTTAAGATATGTATCAACAAATATATATACAAAAAAATCTCATTCCTGATTCTGTATATTGTCTAAATTATATTTTAGTTCTGAAAAAATTATAGGAATTGATTTTAGTCCAAGATATTTCCAAAATTTCCGTTTAAGTCCTAATAACTATTAATGATTGTAATCCTTCCAATGAATTCTTTTGTCCTCGGGTTACTCCCCACTTTAAAACCTAGCACATAAACTTGATTTCCCCCAAAGTGAAGTAGGAACTCAAGCACCCACATAGCATAGGTAGGGAATAGCTTGGATAACGGATTTAATGAGAATCTCACGCCTCCTTCCGAGAAAAAACTTATTTCTCCAAAAACCTGCAATTTTTTGAGACTTTATCTCAACAACTCCAACTGCAATCTTTTGCTATGTGTTGAAAAGAGAAGCCCTAGATACAGCTTCTACGGCCTTCGACAAATCAATGGAGGCTAGCTTTACAAGATCATATTGGCCTGAGGGTATTTCTTGCTAAAAGTAATGACCGATTTGTCGTTGGATCAATCGCCAGAGGCTCTTTTCGTGAATCCTTCGACATTTCTCGACCGTCTAACATTCTTTTGTTAGCTTTGAAGAAAATCGCATTATCCATCGAAGAAGAGATGAGTGACAATCGGTCATGCATCCGGACATTCGATATTTCCATCTCAATTTCGCATTGATGGTCGAGGAAAGTCCTTGAGCAACAAAAACAAAAGGAAATGAGATAAGTGTCCCTCGATTTAAATCCCCGGACGGGATGAGACTCTTCCAAGATATGTTGTTGACCTGAAAGAATCAAGAGGTTGTGACACATTCCATAATTAATTTAACCCATTTGGAGTCAAAGCCCATTCACATAACTTTTTTCTTAAATAGGTCCATTCGACTTCATCGCAGTTCTTTACTCATATCCAATTTAAGAGAAGCAAAAACCACATTTACTCTTGTTGTTTCCTAAGCCAATGCATACATTCGTAGCCAAGAACAATGTTATCCGAGATCAAATTTTCAACCCGAATGAAGGCGCACTTTGAAGGGGTCGATAAGTGATCCTGCGACAATTCGAATCGATTAATGGATAGTTCGCCATTTATCTTATAGAGATATTGCAAAGACTAATCGAACAATAGTCTTTCAATGTTTTTGGATTTTGATTTTTAGGGATAAGAGTAATATTGGTAGATTTTTGGTTTTTTAAATTTCGCGGTTCGCTTAGAATCCCGGAGACATTCCACCGCGGATATCATCATCCCGGATTTTTGTGAATTTTGGAAAAAGAAGGTTGTAAAAGTCAGTCAAGGACCGTGAGGCTTTCGAGGTTTAGATCAAAAGAGCTTTCTAACTTCCTCCTCGAGAAGGGTTTTGTCGAATTGTTCATATCTTTCCGTAATGGCAGAGGATCGAATCTTTGGTGATTACAGAGATAACCTCGCCGAAGATAATCGAGAGTTGAATAAATTGTTATAATAACCTTCAATAGTTTTCTCAATATTCTTTGACGCGGTTGGAGTGATACCCTCATCGTTGAGAATTTTAAATCCAGCTTTTTTCTTTTTTCTTTCCGAGGCCGTCTTTATGGAAGAAAAAGTATTTATGTCTCCTAATTGAGCGATTAACTCTGGATCGTTGTTTTTCCAATGGATTCCTCTTGGGAAGCGAGTTTCTCCGCTTTTACACTCGATGGAATGAATATTTTTCGGGATCAAAATTGCGATTCTCAAAATTGGCGTTTATTAGAAGCACGAGTTTTCTTAATTTGTCTTCCTGCATTTCCAGGGAACTCTTCTAACCACATTTTAAGTGACTCGCCACTTGTAGTCTTTTTCTGTAATGCCTTTATTTGTTTCCATTTCTTCCAACTTGTAGACATTAAAGTTCTTAAATTCCTCTTAATAGTCATTTCAGGTTCAATTTAAAGAGGAACGGGCATGATGGCGTGTTGTTTGGTTTATTGCATCGTAATTTAAAGATATGGGTCGGTGGTCCGAACCATAGAATAAGATTCACGGACAAAAGCGTGGGAAAAAGGAAATCACGAGCTATTTCATAAAGCAGGTCGGTAGGGCCAAATATTATTAACACCCGATCTCTATTATTCCATGTGAACTCAGTCTTCGCTTAAGTCGTGCTCATCAGAGAAATAATCTATTTGAAAGGCATTCATACGACAAGAATCTAATATCAGCTTTGCTTTTTTTATCTAACACTTCATCAAATCCCTCCTACAATCCAATTCTTCTCGTGATTAGTATTGCGGTTCTAGAAATTTTTTCAAGCAATTCTATGAAAGGTATTTAAGATTATGGTTAGGCTTCCATAGAAACCCGTGAAAGTACCATCTATTGTTTTCAAAAGTAATCGAACAATCAATACGACTCGCTTTCAAAAAATTTTATTCTAAAAAAGAAAGAAGACCACCACTCGCCAATCGGTTCAACAAAACAACTATGAAACTTAAGGCTAAGACGCTAATTTAAATACCAAACTTAGACAACTAAACTCGAACAACATATGCAACTCATGTAATGAGCCATGAGTCGGTACGAGCTCAACCTCGCCTAAACAATCCTAAATCCCCTTCAAGATATCGTAAAAAAGACGTAAAAAACAGAACTAACATCCCTTCGAGGGTGATGCATATCATGTAGTTCCAAGATACGGAATTTGGTTATCAATCCCATCGAAAAACACTCCAAGATAAATATAATCACTACCATAACAATGCACTACCAACTCCCCATATACGATATCAACATTATCAGTATACACGCACATCGGCATCATAGCTTTTTGAAATAAAACCGTGAATTTCCAGATCCTCAAGCTAAATTTCGAGCCCCTAATCTCGATAAGTTCGCAGTTATTCGAAAGTGCATAATGATTGGGAATAAATCATATATAGCCACCATTCTTCCAAATGCAAATGCACGGTATCTTTAGCATTTCGCTTTCAGTGGTATCCAAAGAATCAAACGACGTACCACATCACCTTCAAATTTTTTCAGGCATTTCACGAACATGTTATGAGAGTAAGATACTAAACTTCAATCTGGGTATATACATTAATGAGAGTATGTCTGCGATCTAATAAAGGCTCCAGGCCTCTTCCTTCTTCCTCGCTTCTTACCGTACTTCACCTACGGCGAGTCTGAAAATGAAGAAAGAGAATAGAATTCTTACAACAAACGAGTGAGTGGCTCGTGGAGAGAACCCGAAAGGTAAGTATAATGGATGTGAAAACAGTGGAATGTTTGTTGTGTCATGGAGGACGCTACTGGCAATCTACGCGTAGTGTACCATAAATGCTATCAGACGTGGAACGAGGAACGTAGCCTTTATGAGGCACCATTTCTGGCTTGCCGTTAAAAAGCACGTAAGCCGGGCGGCGCAAAAAACTTCAAGGCGTAGCAGGTAATGATTTCGATCAATAACCGATCGCTAAGCTGCCAAATAATCGGAGCAAATCGCATATTAGAGAGCACGAGGTGTAAAAATCTCAAGCACTCCAAACCAAAAGGCGAGGAGATGGCTTTAGAGACTTGGTCATTTTCAACATGGCACCTCCCTGCAAACAAACTGGAGAATCATTTCATCTTGACCGGGTTAATAAAGTCTTAAAAAGTCAGATATTTCAAACAAATCGACATTACGTGAGCGCACCAGATCTAACCTCCTATTCGGGCGCCGATAACGCGAGCAAACCTATTATTTTCGAGGGCCTCTTTGAAAAATTCGCTTAATTTAAATAAGGCATGCGTGAGAAAAGATTGTTGGATACCGAATCTCACTTCGAAAGATCACCTTCGCATCACCTACTACAACAACATCAAATAAGTCATGAAGCTTCCATTTCGATTTCTATGAAATGGGACCATTCTAAACTCAATAAACTTTTTTTCACCACGGTGCGTGGCTATTAAAAATCTACATCGATCACCGCCTCTCCGACTTCGCTTCGCGCTACTCCAAAAAGGATCTTTATATCATAAATCACCATCGAACGCCACCCAATCCTCTATTATCGGCCAACAGAGACATCAAGCCATTAAGTACGCTCTCCTACCTTTCGTCCAGATCCGAATCTCTTGATATCCCCAAATCGGAATCTTCTTGGAAAACAACCCAAATGCAATTGCGTACCGTTTCAACTCGCAAATAAGATCACGTCCTCTGGTTACCCCAAAGGCTATTTGTGGACACCCTAATGCTAATATCAATTTATGTCCTTTTTGTCAGGAAAGAAAGGAGTTGAACAAACAAAATGGTGGCTCTTTATAAAGAAAGGCGAGTCTCAAATGATAGTATGGTCATTCACCTAATTCTTACTATGGAGAATTCAACTTATAAGTTGCTACTAAGATTTCAGAGTCTCGAAGAGAGATGCTGATACCCTACACTCTAAAGACGGAACCTACCTAGGACAAAAATTCAAGCTAATCGACCGAGGCCTACCGTGAGCAATTCCATGTAATTATTTAAAAAGACTAAACTCATCTGCGGGAAACACTACTTCTCCAACTCCGCTTCGTTTTATCGCATCCAAGCTTTTTTTCAAGATAACTATATTACGAAGGTGTACGCCTACAAAGAAGTCATCATCCAAGGCCTTTGCGCTTGGGCTTGTTCATTTATGACAAAGATAGAAAACCTTGCGTACTGGATGTCATAACATTAATCCTCCTGATCTGTGTTGCCGCCGAAATCATATTTCACTACGCATGCGGACGTGAATATCTTATTTGAACACTTTATTCTGAGACTATCACGCATCCTTTCTCGACTCAAAAGAAGCTGGCTAAGTGCTATCTCCATTGACTAACCCTTTAAAGATATGAAGAAAGTCTAATCC